>PVIA01001592.1:20529-266966 GCA_004024845.1 Tonatia bakeri
CCATGATGTTGCATAGGGTAGGAGGTCCTTCTTTCTTTCTGCTGCATAGAATTCCATTGTGTAAATGTACCATAGTTTTTTGATCCATTCATTTACTGATGGACATCTAGGTTGCTTCCAGCACTTAGCTATTGTAAATTGTGCTGCTATGAACATTGGGGTGCAAAGGTTCTTTTGGATTGGTGTTTTAGGATTCTTATCTCCTCATTTTTTTGAATTCTTATTTCTTCATTCTTTTCTGTTTGGTTGTTTCTTTCTTCTTTCTGGTCCACTCCATTGATCTGAGTCCCAGTTTTCTTCCCATCACTATTGGTTCCCTGTGCACTTTCCTTCATTTCACTTAGTGTAGCCTTCATTTTTTCATCTCATTTGCAACCAAATTCAACCAATTCTGTAAGCATCCTGATTACCAGTGTTTTGAACTGGGCATCTGATATGTTGGCTATCTCTTAGTTGCTTAGTTGTATTTGCTGTGGAGCTTTGATCTGTTCTTCCATTTGGGCCATGTCCTTTTTTTTTTTTTTTTTGTCTTGTCGCACTTGTTACGTATAAGAGGTGGAGCCTTAGGTGTTCACCAGGGCAGGGCAACCCACGTGGCTGGGTTGTGACGCTGTATGTGGGGGCAGAGTCCGAGAGGGAACAATGGTGCTTGCTCCACTCTCTGTCAGACTTTAGTCCCTTTCACTGCTTCCCCCAAGCAAACTGGGCCTTTCCGCTGCTAATTCCCATGTGGGTTGGCTTGTGCATATTCTAGGATCCCGTGGGTCTCTCCAATGATCTCTCCTGTGAGGTTGGGAGTCTCTCCCTGCACCTCAACTTCCACAGGTGTTTTTAATCAGTGCCCTGAGGCTGTATTTCCAGGTGCTGGGACCCTGAGTTGCTCGCAGTGTCTCACTTCACAATCACCACCTTGCTGGGTCTGCCAGTTGCCACCCCGTGCCCAGGGTCCTCCTGCTGCAGTCTTGCATGCCTGGGATGACTAGCGTGCCTGGGATGCCTCCTGTGCCCGGTCCCAAGGTTCTTTGTGCCGTGACCCCTCTCCGCCCCTCCTACAGGTCTGGATGAATGTGTCTATTTTAATTCCTTGGTTGTCTGACTTCCATACAGCTCAATTTTCTGTCAGTTCTGGTTGTTATTCTGTTTCTAAATTGTTGTTCTCCCTATCTTGGTTGTGTGAGGAGGCTCAGTGTGTCTACCTACGCCTCCATCTTGGCTAGAAGTCCTGAAGTTTTTCTTATTGAAACCTAAATTAGAATCAGAACTTGAAATCACTCATGTGATAATCAAGGAGAACTAAGTCCTGTTCACTTCCTCAGAATCAATCCTGACTACTTTACCAAGTGACTCAATTTTTCAATGGACTAAAGTGCTAAATAAGAATTAGTGCTTTTTTTCAGACAACAATATGGTGGTTACCATTGGGAAAGGGGAGATAGAAAAGGGTTAAGGGGGTCAAGTATATGCTGACAGAAGGACACTTGACTTCGGGTAGTGAATACAAAATGTAATATACAGATGATATATTATAGAATAGTACACTAGAAACCTATATAATTTTATTAACCAATGCCACTTCAATAAATTCAATAAAAATAAATAAATAAAAGTCATGGTGGTCTCTGGTTCTATCCATGCTGTCCCAAAGGGTAGGATCTCCTTCTTTCCTTCTGCTGCATAGAATTCCACTGTGTAAATGTACCAAAGCTTTTTTAAAAATCTTTTTATTTTTTAAATTTTATTTTAATTATTGTTCAAGTACAATTTTCTATCTTTTACTCCCAACCCAGCCCTCTCCACCTCCCTCCCATTTCCACCCGCCCCTACTTTTTGTCCATTTGTCCTTTATACTTGTTTCTGTAAACCCTTCCTCTTTTCCCCTGAAATGCCCTCCCCTTTCCCCTCTGGTCACTATCAGCCTGTTCTCCATTTCAGTGTCTTTGGTTATATTTTGCTTGTTTCTTTGTTTTGTTGTTTAGGTTCCTGTTAAAGGTGAGATCGTATGGTATTTGTCTTTCACCACCTGCCTTATTTCATTTGGCGTAATGCTTTCCAGTTCCATCCATGCTGGCGGAAAGGTTAGGAGTTCCTTCATTCTTTCCGCTGCATAGTATTCCATCATGTAAATGTACCATAGTTTTTTGATCCATTCATTTACTGATGGGCACTTAGATTGCTTCCAACACTTGGCTATTGTAAATTGTGCTTCTGTGAACATTGGGGTGCATAGGTTCTTTTGGATTGGTGTTTCAGGGTTCTTGGGATATAATCCTAGCAGTGGAATTGCTGGGTCAAAAGGCAGATCCATTTTTAGTTTTCTGAGGAAATTCCATATGTTTTCCATAGTGGTTGTACCCGTCTGCAATCCCACCAACAGTTCACTAGGGTCCCTTTTTCTCCACAACCTCTCCAACACTTGTTGTTTGTTTACTTGTTTATGATGGCCATTCTGACTGGTGTGCGGTGGTATCTCACTGTGGTTTTAATTTGCATCTCTCTGATGGCTACTGATGCTGAACATCTTTTCATGTGTCTCTGGGCCCTGTGTATGTCCTCCTTGGAGAAGTGTCTGTCCAAGTCTTTTGCCCATTTTATAATTGGGTTTTTTGTCTTCCTGGAGTGGAGTCGTGTGAGTGCTTTATATATTTTGGAGATCAAACCCTTGTCTGATGTGTCATTGGCAAATATATTTTCCCATACAGTTGGCTCTTTTTTAATTTTAATGCTGTTTTATTTATCCATGCAGAAGCTTTAAACTGCAGTCTATTTTTTAATAGGCATAATAATCATATAATTTTCAGGAAGATATTCATTGTATCGAGTAAGGTACATATATTCAAATATCATAGGTTATTTTTAATCTTTTGCTTCAGTCCAAATTTTGAAAGTATTGGACTGCATAGAGTTGTTTGTGTAAGTATGATTCTCACCGTGGGTTTCCTGTATTCCTAGTAGTCAGGGGTTCAAGAGGGACAATAATTTGTTCCTGAGAGCAGCATGTTAAAGGTCTGAGAGTTGTTTTATGGGGGAACCTCTCCTTTACAAAAACCTGATGTCTGAAATGATATGTTAAAAACACATATATTAGGAGGTAATGATTTTTGTTTTAAAGTGTTTCATTTAATAAGAGGTTTACCAAAGTATTCTTTAGTTAGTTGTTCAGTCTTAAAAATGTGCTTTTTGTCTTTCAAAAATTTAAATTACCTCCATCTTTGCAGGAAAACATCCAGAATATTAAATGAAGCAAGCTGCTCCTATATTGTTTTATATTTATCACATACTGTATATAGAATTTGTAAAGACTTTTTAAGCATTAATATTATTGTGGCAAAATTTTGTTATAATGAACGGGTATTGGTTAGGTTTTGGCATTCCCATTGTTGAATAAACATTTTTTGTCAACATGGTACTTATTTTTATGAAATCCTACCTGGAATGATTCTTGGGGATCTTGAAAGATGTAGTTCACTTCTTAGAACCTGGCTTAGGAAAATATTTTGGCTTGGCATTGCAGATATTTTGTTTTTAACCTGAAAAATCTTTTCAACTCTACGTTTTCTTTTTCATTTGTTAGAATCCCATAACTAAAAGAACAATTAACATTTTCTCCAAGAGATAAGGAGACATTCTGAATATTTTAAAAATTGATTTCCTAGAAAATAAAAATTTTTGTTTTTCCAATTGCTAACGACAGCCTAATAAGATTGGAGTTAGTCTTGTGATATTACAAGTACTTTTCTGAATGTTTGCTCCCTCTTTTGACATATTGGAGCTTGTTGTATCTATTATAATTTCAGGTTCAAAACTTTAGTTCACTTAAAGTAACACTTTAATGTTAATTTCCACCAATGTTACACTGAAACAAATTTCACATGCAAAGAGGTGTTACTGATACTGTTTCCACAGAGCTGAGAAGTTGTAAAATGTCCACTAAATGGTAGAATTTGTTCTTTTTTTTAAAGATTTTATTTATTTTTAGAGAGGGAAGGGAGGGAGAAAGAGAGAGAGAGAGAGACACCAATGTGTGGTTGCTGGGGGCCGTGGCCTGCAACCCAGGCATGTGCCCTGACTGGGAATCGAGAATTTGTTCTTTATAAATCAGCACAACTTCAGTTTCCTCGATCATCTCAGCAATTGGGATTTAAAAATTATCTGCCCTACATGTTGTCCCTTGAAAATGCAAAATAAAAGTAGTAGTTGTTGCTGCTTTACTATATTCAGGTAAACATTAGGTCAGGTAAGGAAGGAAAGTATTACCTAATGGGGGTGGGGGATACATAGAGAAAGAGACAGACAGACAGACAGAGACACAGAGAGAAAGAAAAGGAGAGAGATGATCTCATTACACTGGGGAGGAATTTTAACTGAAAGGGCACTCTCTAAATTTCCAGATGAGCCCACAGAAATAACAGACAGTGAAGAGTCACAGACTTTTTTGAACAGAATTTTGTGGCAAAACATGGAAAACAGGGAAAGCATTTCATGTTTTATCCATGTGCTCGGTTGTGCCAATATTGGCTGAATGTTGCATAACAACACAGTAGCTGTACTTACCGCAGCTGTCGTTTAAAGAATGTGGCAGATTTGCTCAACTTAAAAACTCTTCCAGCAAGAATTCCATTTTTACTTTAGGAATTTTACTTAGGAATTGGGGGAAAGCTCAGAAAAATGAAGAGTTGGATGCTCACTGCTATTTACTTGTGCCACCTGTCTCCCCTGAAATTTGGGCTAGGAGAGGGCACAGCTGGGGCAGGATCCCAGGGGGCTGGACAGGGGTGGGGAGGGGTGTTTTACCCAGGGTTGCAGTGTGTGAAGTTGGTGGGCAGATAGAATTAACTCTGTTGTAGAGCTGCTCATCCTGAAACAAGACGAAGTACAGAAATGAGGCCATTAGCCCAGTGAGGATTTAGGGAGCCAGTGGCAGGAAAGTGAGCCTGCAAGAATTTTGCAGCTCAAGTGCACTTTTTATAGTTTCCTTGCAGGCTCTCATGGGCAGCTCCTGCATCCAACCCTCCTCTCTCTTTTTTTTTTTTCCACAGCTCCCTTTCACCAGTTGACCTGGTGTGGAACTCTGAAAATCTAAGAGCTCACCCATCTGGAATGTTAAGAGGCAGCATCTAGATAAGACAGGTTTGGATTACATGAGAGAAACAAGGCTGCTTTTTCCTCATCAGTTTTTTTTTTCTTTTATCAGGTTAGGTTTTTTTTTATGTTGTAAGATATATATATATATATATATATAATGTAAATTCACCATTTTAACCATTTTCAATGTACAGCTCTGTGGCTTTAAGTACATCTACAATACTATGTGAGCATCATCATAACCCATCTCCAAAACTTTGTCATCTTCCCAAACTGAAACTGTCCCTATTAAATTCCTCATTCCTCCTCCTCGAGCCCCTGGCATGCATCCTTCTACTTTCTGTCTCAAAGAATTTAATGATTCTAGGTGCCCCACATAAGTGGCCTCATCCTTTTTTTGACAGCACGAAAATCTTACACAGCCTTATGTGCTATGTACTTGCTGGCTGAGAGCTTGCATTTGAATGTAGACACTACTGATGGGGATAGATAGGAGGGTGTGTGTCCAGTTGGGCCAATGCAAAGTGAGGACACACTGCACATGACAACATGCACACATGTCCATGCAGGCCACCAAGAATGGGTGAAGAGGAAGCTGCCATTTTAAATTGGAGTTTGGAATGGAGAGTCTCTGTATTTTAGTTACTCACTGGTAGACAGAGGAAGTTGAATTTTAAAAGCTGTTTAATGAGGGAATGGTGAGGACTGGGCAAACAGGATTAGTCACAGGGCTCCCAGCCTAGATTATTTATTTTCTGGAGAAGCCCAGTGCTTGTGAGTGGGACAGATTGCCCACTGGAAGCTGAGTAAATTTGACCAAGAGGCCTAAACCAAAGGGGAAACTGGTCTCTTTATGAGCTCTATTGACACTGAATAGAAACATGGGCTTAATTCCAATTTGTTTCCTAGCAAAATAAATACACAAATATCAAGGGAACTTCCTTGTTTTCAGAAAGAGGAAAGAGTCAGAGTTTTTATAAGTATAAAAGGCAAATGAAAAGGAGATGAGTGGTTTTGAGGATACGATAAAAATATCTTGGTAGGCAATTCCATGTAAGTGTAAAAGGATACTCTGAAATCTTTCCTGGCTGCAAGGGCGAGGAAGAGTGAATTACATTCCCCAGAAAGGTTGTGGGTGTGATTGAATTTGTGGATATGCTGGGCTTGGACACTGGACCAAGTCACAACATAAACCTTAGAAATAATGTTTGTTTTTTGACAAAATCATGACAAACTCATCTCTCTTAAAATTGGTAGACTTTACTATGGTAAAGTCTAGATCCATATATGTATGTAAATATTGAGAGGATGAGTAAACAAACATATACTTTAGAATGATAAAGAGTTCCTAGTTTAAAGATATCCTATACATTTTAAGACACATTGACAAATCCCCTGTTTCTGACAATATTTAGCTCTCAGATCTCCTTGCTATATTTACTTTAATTAGGGGTCTTAAGACTATGATGCAGACCCCTTCTTGTTAGGAACTAAACTGTTACAAGCAACATTTTACGCTTTCAACTAGAGAATAGTCTGTCCACAGGAAGTGTCTATCTACTATTACATATAACAAACCAAACACTTTTGTTACATATATAAAAATGTAGATGTACATTTTATCTTTCTTTTTAATTTAACATTTTATCATGAGCATTTTTCAGCTATTAAAATTTTTTCAAACATTGTTATAATAATGGCTGCATCATTCCACTATGTGGCTGTACCATATGTTATTTAACTATTTCCCTGGTGCCAGACATTTAGAGTCTTTGAAGTGCTTGTTATCAGATGTGGCTCTTTGATGAGCATTTTTGCCCCCAAATCTTTGACTTCTCCTGAGGTCAGAATCCCTATGATTGGGAATGAATAGTTTTTAAAATTCTTTTTTTTTAAAAGATTTTATGTATTTATTTTTACAGAGGGGAAGAGAGGGGGAAAGAGAGGGAGAGAAACATCAATGTGTGATTGCCTCTCATGCACCCCCCGCTGGGGACCTGGCCTGCAACCCAGGCATGTGCCCTGACTGGGAATTGAACAAGTGACCCTTTGGTTCACAGTTGGGTGCTCAATCCACTGAGCCACACCAGCCAGGGAAGTTTTCAAAGTTCTTAAAACAGCCCTGGCTGGTGTGGCTCAATGGATTGAGTGCTGGCCTGCAAACCAGAGGGTCACCGGTTCCATTCCCAGTCAGTACACATGCCCGGGTTGCAGGCCAGGTCTCCAGTATGGAGCATGTGAGAGGCAACCACACGCTGATTTTTCTCTCCCTGTCTCTCTCTCTCATTTCCCCTCTCTCTGAAAATAAATAAATCTAAAATCTTTTTTAAAAAGTTCTTAAAACATTGCACTACATTCTTTCCCTCACTTACACTCTTACTAGCAGAGCATGAGAGTGTCTGTTAGTGTTATCCTTTGGACAGAGTAAGCACAAAAATTTGAAAGTAAACTTTTCCACTTTAGCAGGTGTAAAGTGATTATCTTAGGGCTTGCTTGAATTTGCATTTCTTTTATTGCTAGTTAGGTTGTAAAACTTCAATATGTTAATTGGTTATCTGTGTTTCTCCTGAAAATCATCTATGCATGTCTGGCCCACTTTTTTTTTCTATTTGTTTGTTTGCCTTTTTTATGCTTATGAGGTTTTTTACACTAAAAATATAGTCCTTTGTCACCAGAACTAACCAACAGAAAACTCAATAGGAAAAAACAGATATTGATAATAGCGGTATGAATTGGAAAGTTCCTGGGAGGATTTTACGGTGAAAAAAATTTTAAACCTTATTGAAGGATCTGAATATATGGAAAGTGTACTACATTTATACTTAGGAAGATTTAATACTCTGTAGATGTAAATTCTCCTTAGGTTAAGTTGTAAATTCAGCATAATTAAAACAAAACCTTCATAGGATTTTTTGGGAACTCAACAACAGATTATAAATTTAATACAAAACAGTGAAAGTACACAAAAATCTTAATTTTGGAAAAGAACAAAAGATGGTGGTGGAGGGAAGGGAATGACCCATTCTACCAGATACCAAGACATATTACAAAATCACAATTTGAAAAGAATGGTATTGCCACAGGAACAAATTAATCCATGAAACAGAATAGAGACACTCACCCCAAAAGAGCTATTGATACATAAAATGTATCATTTCACAAATCAATTGGAAAAAGTCCAACTAAATTCAATAAACAGTGTTGGGACAATTGGTTCTCCATATGGAAAGAAGTTAAAATTAGATCACTACATCATATCCTAAAATAAACTTTGCTACATTATAGTCCTAAAGGTTAAAATAACAGCAATAACAATAACAACAACAAAACAAATAATGCTCTAAAGGAGGAGAAAATGCAAGAACAAGATTATGATGACCTTGTACCTACAGTTATCATCTCTTGCCTGGACACTACAGACCCTTCTAACTAATTCCCCTGGTTTCTCTCATGCCTCCTTCCACCTGTTCTCTTCACTGAAGACCACAGTGACCCTTCTAAATTATAAGTAAAATAAGGTATCTTTCCTGCCTCTCTACAGTGGCCCATAGGTGGCCCCTGCCCTGCCTACCTATTTTTATTGCTAGTCCTACCTCTTGCCTCTGGTCACTGAATTCCAGCCCCACTGGCTCCTTGCTGATTGTTCCTCAAGTACTTTAAACATCTTGATGGCCTCAGGTCTTATTTCTTGGCTTTTCTCTCTGTCTGGAATGCTCTTGTCCTTGATAACTGCATAGCTTTCTCTCTCTCTCTATCTTTCTCTCCATAAAAAATGCAAACTGTGAAGGAAAAAATTGATAAACCCGTGTATCAACATGTATTGTAAAGTGTCTCACACATGATATCACAAAAAAGTTAAAAGCCATAAGATGAGGAACAGAAGACGTTCAAAACTGACAAAGATTAACATCCAGAACATACAAACAGCTCTTACAAATTAATAAAAGACAAATACTGTAATAGTAATAAATAAAAAATATGGATATGTGAACGACTGCCATCCCTAGGGATGGAAGAACAAAAGGGAAAGATTGGAATTTTCAAAACTTAGTGTCAAAGATTGGAATTTTTAAAACTTGAGTTCAAAGACAACATGATGAGCTTGTTCTGGGAATGTTAGAAAAAAATGCAATCTGGAATCTGCTACTACTAGTACTATGAATCACCACTGCTGGGGTGAAGAAGCATTGCTAGATTAATGCTGACAGGCATAGGAAGTAAATAGGATGAAGCATTGACTTTTCTTTCTTCCCTAGACTTCTAGTATTCTAGAGTCCTCTATTGGCAGAGTCAATATAGGGACCAGTTGACAAAGGAGAAACGTGGTTTACAGAGTCTCAGCCTCAGCTTCACAAAGTGGTATAGAGGAAACAGGGCTTGAAGCTGAGAAAAAAATAGCTTGATAACTAACACTTTCCTATTTTGTGAGTCTTTTTGGGAGATAGAGTTTTGCCTTTGCAAGGGGGTCAGATGTACTGTCTCCCCAACCCTTGCAATTAGAGTGTGACCTAAACAATTCAAATGGACTTTGAATCTTAAGAGAGTGATGCCAATATTGAGGAAGAGTTGAAAAATTACTCAGGATTGAAAAGGCCATTTTGAGAGTTTAGAGGTACGTGTGTCTAATGTGCAGGGCAGTAGGACCAGCGGTGGCACCTACTAAGACTGTTCCTGTGTCATAACTTGGCTATGCTCCTTGTTGTCTGGTTGCCCTTGTACATGCCCATCATATGAGACTGTTTCCAGACTTTCTTTCTATACTTGAATGACCCAATAACCAGTATATCCTTTTTCTGCTCACTTACATTCAAGTACTCAAACTGCTAATAATATCAGGCATATGAATTTTTAACAAATTACCAGAAGCAAACATAAAATATCACCAGCTATTTATTCCAGATGATGGGAGTATAGGAGTTTGTTGTGTTTTTCTTTGTTTTGCAACTTAAAAGCCTCTCAAAAATATACAAAATTGAAAATTAACAACTAAGAATTACTTTTAAAATCTCATAAAAGGCAGATATCAGCTAAATACCCATATATTTTGTTATATTTTAAAAAGTTGGACTCAACTCGCAAATATATCTGAAAATTAAATGGTAATATAGGAGGTGAAGACTATTCTGGAAAATCCCCCCCACACATAGTCAATTTTCCCAGTGTCTAATTTCCTAGTCCCACTTGCCAAGTAATACTAACTCAAATTAGTTTTTGAAAGTCATTATGTATTTCACCCTGGCAGGTGTGGCTTGGTGGATTGAGTGCTGGCCTGCAAACTAAAGGGTCACCGGTTCAATTCCCAGTTAGGGCACAGGCCTGGGTTGTGGGCCAGGTCCCCAGTGGGGTGCACGTGAGAGGCAACCACACATTAATGTTTCTCTCCCTCTCTTTCTCCCTCCCTTCCCCTCTCTCTAAAAATAAATAAAATATTTAAAACAAATGAAAGTCATTATTCTTTTTAGGGGTATCTTTTCTGGTGCCTTGTAAATCTTGTAGTAATAGGTTTGGAAAAGCTGTATTAGTACCAGCCAGAGATACATACCATTTTATATGCTGAATCCCAACTCTTTATTTCTACATTCTCTTATTGTGGGTTGGGTTGTTGTCCAGGAAGCAGGCTGGGAGACAAAGTTTAGTGGGCAGGATGTTTATTAAGTTTGCCCTTGGAAGCAACACCTGTGGAAGGGAGGAGAAAGAAGCAGGAGAGGACAGGGAGAAACTGACCTCCAAAACAGGCCCAGTGATAGCTTAGGCTGACCTCATAGGGAGCTGTGTGACTAAATGGCCCTTCAAAGTTGTCCTGTGTTGGGCCCAAATAGTCAGTCAGACCTTTATACTACTGCTCTTCCAGGGTATGGGCCACTCTGGAAAGGATGTGTTTCAGCAGAGGAGGCTCTCTGAAGCTGGGGCAGTCCCTGGGTGGGGCCAACAACTCTGCCAGCAGTGGGATCACCCAGCCCTTTTTCTGAAGGGGGCTCTGGATGGCGTGGTTTCATGTCTACCACATGCTCTAACATTCAAAGAGCACATTCTCATAGCACTTTGAGGTACAGGTTGTGTTTTGCTTTTTACACATGAGGAAACTTGGATTGCGTTTGTTTTTCATGATGAAAACCCAGAATGGGGCAATATTTCACAGGTGGCCAACTACTTGGAGCAGCCTGCTCACTTGTAGAGAAGAAGAGAGTCAGCCAGCTCTTTATTGGGGAGTGTAAAAAATTTGGACTTGACATTCTGCTTTTAACTTCCTCTTGCACCTTGGGGTAATCACTCTTCTCTCTTTGCCCCCATTCCCTCTTTCATTTTGGTTTATAATTTTTAAAGGATATAAAGTTAGAATAAGACTAGTGAGGGCTATAAAGAATTCTTTTTCTGTTAACTTTTTTTTTTTTTTTTACAGTGGGGTGAGTTGTCTTGGCCTGATAGGTACAGGTAGCATTGTACTAAAGAATTGACGTTTGCTCCTCTGACTTGTCGCCCCAGAATTGTTTCCCTACCCTTCCTTGTATTTCTCATTAGTCAGCAACTGGAAGTCCCAGCCACTTGGAATACAGAGGTGACTCAATTTGTTATCTGATGATCTGGAAAGTTAACACCAGCAGGGCAGTGCTTTAGTATCATCAAGAAAAGCAAATTGGTACTTAGAACTCTGGAAGCCATTTCTGCTAGGGAAGTAGCTAACAGCTTTCCATGTGAGCAGTTTGACAAGAGACAGAAGAAAGATGTCAGGAGAAAACCTGTGAGAATGAGGCAAACTCAAGGTGGGATGGAGCAGGAGAGAGGACTGGAGTGAATTTCAGGACTGGCTCTCACATCAACTTGACAGGCCAAAGATAGCTCTCTGTGCCTTGATTTCTATCTCTGTAAAAGTTCCTTAAAGCTCTGTGTTTCTATGGAGAGTCCCTTAGAAAGAGAGGCAGTGCATCAGTGAAGATATAAAATTAAAAAAAATGTATAAAAGCATAAAAGATGAAGCAAAGGGATTGTATTAGATGTTCTATAACTTTGGCTGTTTTAATCAGATGAAACTGCAAGAATAATCATTGTTTTTATGTTAAAATTTGATATTCATGTGAACTGATAGAGGAAGGGAGGATTGCTTAGTATTACAGAAAAAGAAAACTCAGTCAATTTCTTTCAGTGAGTGTTATAGAATTCAGTTTTGAGGTGGCCATATTTATACTTAGAAAAGGTATTTTCACAATGAAAGAAAGATTATAAAGAACTTGGTACAGTATAGAGAGAATTATAAATCTTGTATATAGGAGATTGTGGCTCATGTTTACTAAAAATGCTTTGTTGGCCTGAACAAAATAATGAAAGAATAATAATTCGGATGAGCAGAGGCAAAAAAATATATATGTATATGTAGACATTATGAATTCTATAATCAAGGTTTTTTTTTACATTGGAATACTCACTTATAATGTTAAATGAAAATAGCAGGGTCCAAGAAAGTGTATAAGACATAATCCCTCTTTGGTTTTATATTTTTATATGTGAGTGCATGAAAATACTTGGAAGGAATTATACCAAATGTTAACAGCATTATTTTTAAATGCATTTCCTTCATTTTCTCTATATTCAAAATTATCTACAAAACCAGATTTTCATTTTATAATCAAAAGGAAATATCATTTTAAATTAAAAAAATTTAAAAATGTACAAAGATACAGACTCAGTAGACTTCTCTTCTATAATAATTTAAAGAAAATGTAGGCCTCTACCCTTTATTTAGTAAAAGGAATGTCAATGAGCTATCATAGGACAGCCCTGACCAGTGTGGCTCTGTTGGTTGGGCACCGTTCCACAAAGTGAAACGTCGCCAGTTTGATTCTGGTCTGGACACATGCCTGGGTTGCAGATTTGGTCCCAGATCAGGGCACATGTAAGAGGCAACTAATCGATGTTTCTCTCTCAGATCGATGTTTCTCTCCCTCTCTCTCTCCCTCCTCTCTGCTCTCTCTAAAAAAATAAAAATAAAAATAAATGAGCTCAAGGACATTAGTGCAGTGTCCTAGGTTCAGATTTCAACTCCCAATTCACTAGCATTGTGTCTTTGGGAAATCTAACAAAACCTCTTTGAGCCTTAGTTTGTTTAGCTATAAAACAGAGATAATATTAGTACCTATCCTTCTGAGAAGTAAAAACACGTTCAGAGGGCCTGACACAAAAGTAGGAACTCAAAAATATAAGAATGTGCATCTGAAATGAATGCCTTCAATTTTATAAAGATTTTCTGAAAATGGTAGCAATTACAAAACAGATAGAGATGCAAAATAAGGATGTCTGACTAATGTGACTAAAGTCATCTACGAACTCAATCATGGAGATTTTAGCACAAGGATGAGAAGCCAAGACTTGAAATTCTATATTCTAGTCATTATGCCATTTTCTGCCAGAACTCCAAAGCTTCATTACTATTTCCTGTCACTTTAAATATTGCACTAGTTACTATGTCCTCTGAGGATGAACTAACAAAATTCTGTCTAGACTTCTGACTGTAGAAATTACCTATTTTTATAGAGATTTTTAAATGGTTACATTTTGAGTAGATGCACATGCAGCAGGATGTTCATGTAATTGATTTTCTTATCTTAGGAAAAAGGTTAACAAAATGCCCTGTTTGAAAAAGAGGAAGAAAATAGCCTTTACTGTTTGTGCTTCTTTAAAATGCTTTCCTGGCATTATTGGTTGGTTGACTTAAAATATGACCTTATCCTGTGGGCAATGAACCAAACCTTTTGGTTTAAGTAAAAAAACTATATACATTTCTAAAAAAACTACACACACACACACACACACACACACACATCTATATCTATCTCTATCATCTATCTATCTATCATCTATCTATCTATCTATCTATCTATCATTATCATCATCTATAGAGAGAAGTAGAGAAAGAGATATTTCTCCCCTTAATTTTGGCTATTTCACTCTGCAGTATTTTATGTTGTACCTGTTCTACATTATCCAGAATGTAATGTTTCTTTTGGCTTTTTCCTTTGTCCTTGTTGCTTAAGTAGTTTGTTGTGTGTAAATATGTATGTATGAGTGTGTGTATGAATAAAATCCTATGGCAACACTTTACCTCACATGAATGCAGTGATGTGGCATCCTGACTTTTCAGGAACTTGGTTGAGATCTCATAAATAAGTAAAACAGGCTGTTCAGTGGCTGACTAGGTAACACTCCACCCCTACACAAAAGCCCATGCACTTCCCAGACCCTTATTCAGTGCTGCTTACTTATTTGTACTTAACACTAGATTCTTAGCCACATGATTATCTGCCCTCTCTCCTACCCACCAAGATTCATGACAGATTAGAAGCAGTAAATTAATAGTGTTGTTCTGGAAAAGTAGATTCACAGGGTGGAGGTTGGGGTGGAGTGGGGGCTAGGGCATGTGCCACTGCTGATAGCTTGAAGTAAGGAGGGGAGAAAGACAAATTATAAAGCAGTCCCAAGGTCAAAAAAGCACAGTAATCTGGGACCATTTAGTGTTGGGAAAAATAGACTCTGAGGGCAGCAATTTTATATGAAAGAGAACAATTGTTAGAATTCGTAATTCTTTTCAAATCCCAAATCAATAAAGAAAGGTCAGATGATGATTATAGGTTAAAAATGTATGATGGTAGGTAATAATGTTTTAAGATATTTCAACCTGAATTGATGAAAAAATTTAGAAAGGCTTATTGAGGCATAATTTATATACAGTCAAATTCATCCTTTTTAGGTATACAGTTCTATGAATTTTGAGAAACATATATAGTTGTGTAACTGCAATATGTGGCCCTCGAGTCTGGCCTCTTTTGTTTGGCATGATGCTTGAGATTCATCTATGTGACCTGATTAAAATTATAAAAAATGTTTTGTGCTTTAAAACTGGAAGAACTCGCTCATCACCTAAGGTTTTCTGATAACTGAGATTTGTTCTACAGATAATAAAATAGTGAGTTCTCACAAAATAAATCCACACAGTGGGAAAACAGGCAACAGCATTCATCATTGGTAGGGGGAGCAAATTGGTACAAACTTCCTTATTCTTTCTCAAGTTTTTCCTTCTCTCTTCTTCTCATCAAATGAACACACTAGGAAACCTATGGTAAGTGGCCAGCATATTGTCTGGCATAAAATAGGTATTCAATAAATAGCCATTCTTTCCCCCTTTTCTATTCATCTCTGTTTATATGCCACTTTCTCTTTTTTCCCCCACACCCTTTAGTACTCTCCCTTCAAGCTGCTTTATAGGTCAGCCAAGGTAAATAATTATGATAAGAGTTGCTCATTATTGCCCCAATTTCCTTGACTTGTAAGAGGTGCTGTACAAATGTTAGTCTTTTTCCAAGCCTCTGAGTCTTAGTCACCTGTTGAAAAGTTATCCAAAGAAAATAGGGCTCACAGTTTTGGCCTTTCATACTGTATTTATTTACATGTATGCGTCAGGCACATTTTAGGTTGCCAACTGAACTCACCCTTGTTTGGAATTGCTTTTGTGGAAGCATAGAGTGCAGCAAATCATGTTTGTATTGTGTAACCTTTGGCCTCAGCTAATTAGGCTGGGAGTGGACAGCTGATCTGGAGCAACCAGTCATAAGCTACGTGGCTTAATGAGATAATCTCTCTTGAGAACTGAGACAGAAGAATCCAGAGACTCTGTGGTGGACTCTCGAATTAAGACCTGAGCTCCCAAAAAGAGTAATGTAGACCTTGCTCCCAAAAGTGGTGGCTGAGAGCAACTGAAGTATGAACCAGATTTGCTCAGAGATCTTTGGGGACCATGACAGGCCCCAGAATTAGTTTCTGTTCATGACATGCCAGCTGCTGTCTCCTCATGGCCTGACAAGATAATGCGTCCTCCCTGGATGTCTGTCTGTGGGCTTGCCTGTTGTATCCTTAGAGTTACCACTTCCCCTTAGTCATGGGAATTTTAATGGCTTCCAGTTCACTGCAACCAATGACTAGTAGGATAATTGCCTTGCATTTAGGATTTTTTTTTTTTTGGTCTTCTGATAGAAATGTGCTTATGTATAATGGAATCTTCATGGAATATTTCAAAGTTGCAATGTAAAGAGCATATTAATTTCTTTTTGCTGTTGAAACAAATTACCACAAATTTAGTGGCCTAAAACAACATAAATTTTCTTACAATTCTAGACATCAGACATCCAGAATCTGTTTCACTGGGCTAAAGTCAAAGTGTTGGCAGTATTGTATTCTTTTGGAGGCTTCAGGAAAGAATCAATTTTCTTGTCATTCTCAACATCTAGAGGTCACCTGCATTTATTGGCTGTGGCTGCTTTCTTCATATCACTCTAACGTTTTGCTTCCCTCCAACCTCTTTCTTCTGTCATCATATCTCCTACTACCTCAGTTAACCTTCTTGCTTTCCTCTTATAAGGACCCTTGTAATTATATTTAGAATTTACTCAGATAATTCATCATAATCACATCATCTAAAAAATATTAGCTTAATCACATCTACAAAGTTCCTTTTGTCATATAAGGTAACATTCACAGATTCCAGGGGTTAGGCTGTAGACATATTGGTAGTTATTATTCAGCCTACCACACTGAAGACTTTTTAGTCTTATGAGGTCAGAGTATATCAGGAGGAAGGATGTATTGTTGAAGTGTGTGAAGCTGAGTGAAAAATGGAGTGGGAAATAAGGAACAGGCAGACACGATGTCTAATAGATTCTGAGCCCCAAAGACCAGGAAGAGGAAAATAGAAGTATATTATTGTAAAATTCCTAGATGATACATGACATAGATATTATTTGAAGATAGACTGATAAATTAAAGATACATACTGTAGTCCCTAAAGCAAACACTAAAATAACAAAGAGTTTTAGCTAATGAACAAACAAAAAAAGAATGGAATCAGAAGAATGTAGAAAAAGAGGGGAAAGGGAACAAAGAACAGATGGATGATATAGAAAACAAATAGCAAGATGATAGATTTAAACCAAACTGTATCAACAATAAAATTAAATGTTAAATAGTCTCAATGACCCAGTTGAAAGGCAGAAAGGATCAGATTAGATAAAAAAGCAAGACCCAACTATATCAGAAATATGAAGCATGTTAGTTATATTTATTTGGTTTTCTGATTATTTATTTTGTTATTTTTTCAAATATGGCTAAGTATACTAGATATAACTTGAAGTGAACATTTTATATATGTTTTGTATTGAAATTTTACTCATTGGGTGAAGTTTAGATGTATATCCATTATTATAAAACTGTAAGATCTGTTCATTTTAAGTATAATAATTATTAAGAACTCAGAAATAGCTAAAAAAAGAAATAAATGCACTGATAATAGGAATATTATGAGAGTATGTTAGCTTAATAAGTTTAGGGACTGTATTATATCCTTTTTGAGTTAACAGATGTTTATAAAAATGTAAATAATAATATTAGGAGAAACTCCAAAATCACATATAACAACATTGATAAGGTATTATCTTGAATCCCTACATAATGAAGAATGTAAAGAGCATGAAGAGTGTGGGAGGTGGAGATCAGTGGGGCCAGGGGGAGTGGTGGGGGAAACAAGGAGACAAATGTGCTTGAACAATAATTAAAAAAAGAGCATGAAGATAAGAGGAAATTGTTTTAGAAAAAAATGAGTTACCTCACAATATTTTGCTCTTCCACCAACCTCAGCTGAAAGTGAACATTTATTGAATACCTCAAATTAGTGCTCCTAATAATATAAAGGCAACTTAAAATTTTTGACTACTAAAATTTTTAATAGTAAAACTGTAATTATAGTTAAATTTTGGATTAAAGTCCTGATTTATTCTTGTATTTCAGAAGTTCATTCTGTGATGGTAGAAATCAATTTCAGCTAAATATAAATTTTAACACTCATCCATTTGACATTCAGCCAAAACATGCATTTAGTGTGATTCTAGTATGTGTGTGTAAACTAAACATTATAATATGAATATGGAATGCCCTAAGTCTCTAATATGCTTTTATAAAATGATTTTAAATAACTAGATAGAATGGAATCATTACATTGTTGCATAACTTAATTATTTGTTATTTTGGTCATTCAGTTTTTCCCAAATTTTTGAGTGATTATAAATGTTCTGAATGTCTAGTACAATAAACCTTTAACTTCATCTCTGAATTGTTTTCTTTACAGAAACACTGTACTAACTTCACTTCTACATCTAATGTATAAGTGCCATTTTCCTAAAGACTTGCCAACCCTATTACTCATTTAATAACTAATTTCTGACAATTTGATAGGCAGAATTAGCATATTATTAATTTAATAATCATTAACTTATTATTAATCAATTCTCTTATTATTAATTTACTTCTCTTTGGTTATTTGGTCATTTATTTTTGTGATGTCCCTATTTATGTCCTTTTCCTGTTGCCCAATTGATGTTAATATTTCTTTGGGTTTATTTACGAGTTCTTGGTTTGTATAGTAAAGATATTAACATTTACTCATCAAAAATGAAAAAAAGAATGTTGACTTAGAAATGTCTTTTGTATTCTCATGTGTTAGCTACTTTGATAGGCTCAATGGAGTGGGTAGAGAGGGAGTGTGAGAGTTTACTGGGAACATTAGTAATGGGGAAGCTTGTGAGAGCAAGTGAAAATTCAGTTCATCTTGTATACACCTCTGGACTGATTCTCCTAAAATAATACTGCCAATATGCTTTCTTCTGCTCATAATCTCCCCAGTTACATTTACCAGTCATCAAGCAAAGCATAATTTCAGGCATTAACATTTCTCCACGTTTTGGCTCTAAATATTTTTTTTCTAATTGTGTACAACCAAGCCCAAGTCTAGATAGATTAGTATAATGTGTAAATGCTGAAGGAATAGAGATGACAAGGTCTTTGTCTTCAAGGAGTTCACAAAGAAGGTAGAAGGGATAAATAAACAGATAGATTGCAATTCATGATATAAACCTCATGACAGAAACATGCAAAGTGCACTGTTGACAGGTGGCCTGACTAGAAGAAAGAAGTGAGAAAATCTTACCAGAAAGGATGGTGGCTAAAATGCATCATGGTGGATGGATAGTTGCCAGTCAGCCAAAGAAAGGTCATCAGGGAGGAGGGATATTCTAAGTGGGAAAAGCCAGTGAGACTTGGTTCAGGTCCAATAGAGGGATGTAGGGAAAGTAGTCAAAGTTGAGGTGGGCAGAGTCCAAATAGTCTGTTTTGTCAAGGGGGTTGGATTTTAACCAGGATAGTGGAGAACAATTTGAAAGTTGTAAACAGAGGATTGACCCTATCAGGGTTATCCTTTAGAAAGGTCACCATGGCTGCATCCTGGAAAGTCAATCAGAAGGTGATATGATATTGAGAATGACTATAACTGCCGATTGGTTTGAGGCAACCTGGATTTACACCTGTTGACCATGGATTCTGCCCAGTTTATATTCGTGCTGGGTTTTTCATTTGCAAGTGAAGTATTTTAATTACAAAGCGTTAAAATAAGTCTGGGTGAGTTTAGTCGACCTCCATTTTATACTTCCAGATTCTGTGATGGTCTTGTCTAGTAGTTAGATACATACGAGTACTCACTGAGCAGAGGTCTCATTTTATTGCACAGTTAAATCTGGAATAAGACCAACGATAGCCTATCTCTCTTTTCTGGACCTTCTCCAGATGCAAGGCAGCTAATATCTGCCTTTCAGTAAAGAGCAGCATACAGGCTACTCCCTGATGAAACCAAGTGAGTTCAGACATTAGAAGCTGGGGGGATTGAAGCCCTTCTAGTCACAGGTGGTGGTGGAAGAAATATTTAAAGCTGCTGTCCCTGCCAGTCTCTTTGTGTGCCAGACAGTAGCACATTTCATGATGAGAGACCACCTCTTGGCAGTATCAGTGGGAAATGTGGAACATCATAGGTTAGATGTATGTGAACTATGTGCAGGAAATAGAAGCCAAGTAGTGTTGCTGTGCATGTGTTATACAAAGTAGTCTCAATACTTTTGCCACAGGGTTTTGCTGTTAATTGTATAGTACAAACCTACATCTGTTTCCTCATTTATTGTGTTATTTGCTAATGCTTATTTTTTTTTTACAGTAAACCTTTTTGACATCAATGAGCTTAAGGGAATGTTAAATGAAAATTTAAATACTGAGCTTGAACCTCTGAAGAACATTGATTTTGAGTGTATAACCTGCACAAAGTGTTTGTGCACATTTACCACCTGTCGTGGAGGCCATAGACATGTCACTCACCATGTGGAAAAGAGAAGACCCAAAGCTGCTGGAGAAGCATTATTATCTGCTTCAAAAGATAATCAGCACTGTGAGGAAACTGCTTGGAGATGGTGATTTACCACATGCAGCTGCAGATGGTGTGTTCTGGCTGCTCTTGACATTTGTGGGCCTGGGCAAGAGCACAAATGAAGGCCTATATTCCATTAGGTTTAAATATTTACAAGTTATAAATCAAGCTAGCAAACTGTTAAATAAAATATGTCCTATGTTCCTACCTTGACAAAATACCTTCATTAAGACAAAAAAAGATGTGTAAAGCTATGGTTTTTATATGTAGTTGGCAAAAACTCAAAGTTGACTGAACTTAAATATTAAACATGACTGAATGTTGTCTTGATGGGCTGGCAAAGTTTAGATGAATAATACAAGTAAAGTAATATGTAATTCATGTATGATTATATATTTTTCCATAAAGTTGTTTTTCTTTAATTTCAGAAAAATCACTAATTATATTTTTATATTTGAGATCTTCATATAATTTGTTTTCTATTGATAGTAAAGATCTAAAGGACTAAAAAATCTAATTATATTAAAATGTATAAAACTTGAATATATGTTCATCCAAATGTGTAAATTATGATAAATTTAAAATATAATTTAAGTTACTTTTCATGTTTTCTAAATTATATTTTTCTTTTAAAATATTAAAATATTTTAAAATTAAAAGGGAAAATACAAATTATAATCAATGAATATTGTCAAATTTTATAATCAAAATTAAATAAAGGTGTACATTTCAACTTAAGTCTAAATTGAAATTAAAATCCACCATATTAAGGAATTTTATAAAAATAGAACTATTCACAATTTTAGGGTTCATGCTTCATCTATGTTATAGCTAGATTTATATATACTTATATGTAAATATATAAAATGAAATAAATAGATGTGTATGTAATGTATACACTCACTGATTTAAGAATAATATGAGTTGTTTAATATTGGAAAACATTACAAATACATAGTAAATCATTAGTACCTTTGGAACCAAGAAGTGGAACAAAAAGAAAAGCAAGACAATGGATGCTCCGCAGTAATTGGACATAATACTTGATTATGCATAAATTTACTGCATTCATGCTATCTACAGGGAAACATTTGACAAGTTAATTAATTTGCCTTTTCTCTAATATAAGCCCCTCTACTGTTCACCTCCTCCTTGCACTCTGTAACTGTTTCTGTTTCTGATTTCAGTAACAGCATTTGGATATAGTTGTTTTTTTTTTTGTTTCTAAAACACTGGGCAAGAACCATGGAAAAGAGATTCCTGAGCTTTGAAAGCTGTTAGTCTTGAGTGTGCATTTTTAGGGTTTTGGTTCCTAGTCTAGCAGCACTGACTTTTGTATCTTGAGTGACAGAGCTGTCCATAAGTTTTTAAATGTATTTATTTTTGTATCTGTTTATGATATGCAGGGCCTCTAACATTTAGAACCCAGGGTAGGGGCCCTTCTTGTCTACATCTAAGGGTATTTACATACCATTTTGTTCAGCATGTATTTTCAGTTAGATCAAATAGCTGAACCTCATTCCAAGTTTTCTTTTTCACATAAGGTAAGTGAAGCAACATCTGTCAGTGTGTTAGCTCCATCAGAAGATGAATGTCACAAAGAGTTAAATGATATGTTTTATATTAATGTTGTCAGGTGCTTTGGTTAACAATTAGTTCATTTTGATTATAATTTGATACTTGCATACAACTCATGGAATCAAATACAGCTTTTGAAGTTTTATTTAAAAGTGAAAGGTGATCATGGGGATGTAAAGTACAGCATAAGGAATATAGTCAATAATATTGTATTAACTATGTATGGTGCCAGATGGGTGATCATTTTTAAGTTACACAAATGTTTAATCACTGGGTTGTACACCTGAAACTAATGTAATATTGTATGTTAACTGTAGCTAAAAACAAAATTTTTTAAAAAGTGAAAGGTGAGCCCTGGCTGGCGTAGCTCAGTGGATTGAGCGCGGGCTGCGAACCAGGCATCGCAGGTTCGATTCCCAGTCAGGGCACATGCCTAGCTTGCAGGCCATGTCCCCCAGCAACCGCACATTGATGTTTCTCTCTCTCTTTCTCTCCCTCTCCCTTCCCTCTCTAAAAATAAATAAATAAAAATCTTTAAAATAAAAAAAAATAAAAAAAGTGAAAGGTGAAATGTCTGTCATTATTGTTAATAAAGTCATACATAGTAGATTCATTTAAAGGGTTTAATATTTGAAGATAAAATTATTTGCTTTTAGGGTAATGGTTAAAATATAAATTTTGGTGCAGCACAACATCATGGTAAAACTAAAGTTATTTCTAAAATTAAGAAATCTATGGAACCAAAATATACTTGGAATTAAAGTGTGTATGTAATTTATAGTTAATTGTATACAAGCAAGCCGTAATATTCTACCAATCAAAATGGAAGATGCAGATGACAAATTTTACAACTGGTTTTATTTATACAGTGTTAGAGTAACTATAATATAAGATTTTTATGAGAAAGCTGATGTCAAATTAAAAATACTTATCATGACAGTATGTGCTTTCTCTTTTTCCTGGCAGTTACCAGGTGGATTTTAGAAATGTTTGAAGCTTTGAAGAACTACTTCAATCTAAGTGTCATACATTGTCATTGAATGTTTTTGTGAGTGAGTCCTCTAAATCCTATTTTATTGTTTTCTCAAAACCATTTGGAAACCTTTAATCAAAGCATTCAAAGAATGTTCACATTTGAAAGATTTTAGAAAAATAAAATCATTGCAAACAAAGCTTGTAAACAGAAAAACAGTGAGATTTATCTATTCAAACCAACAGAACTAAACAAACGCATGGCATTTAAGATGCCTGAGCCAAACTCTTCAATGATTTCCTGGTGACTTTCTATTATCCTTACAATTAAGACTGAAATTCTTCAAATCTCAAACAACTGACTTATAAACAGACTTAGAAGAAACCCATTGTCTAGTTAAAGAGAAGAGTTGGGCATAGGCAATATTAGTTTTTAGGTGGTACAAGGCTGAGATGTAGTCACTAAGGAGGCATAGGATAGGAAATGAGTGTGTTGGGATGGGCTAAATATGCAGGACTGGCAGCAAGAATTCATTCAAGGTCGGCAAGCAAGTGGCCTGGTGTTAAATTGTGTGGTTTGAAGAGCAACCCTGGAAGTGAAGTAGGACATGGAATTAGGCAGAGCAAGGAGTCCTGCCTACACTTGCACTTTTTCTGAATGCTGAAAACCAGGGCTAGGGTTAGGCAAGAGAGCTGCTAAGGGCACAACATTTAAGGTGGCATTCACTCTCAGATATGTGCAAGTACACCTGAGATCCTGAGAGCAAGTGCTTCCTTAAATGTTGTATTCTAGGTGCATCTCTTTCCTTACTCTAGTCCAAGCTCTGCAGAGAACACTTTCTCTTTACAACTTAACAGTGGTTACCACGTCTAGTTCAACATCAACTGTAGATTTAAAAATGCAGATTCCTATATCTACACTTCAAGTATACTGAATTAGATTTTCTGAGGGTAGAATTCAGGGACTTGTATTTTTAAGAAGTACTTAGGTGATTCTGATGCATGAGGTCTATATGATCCACTGGCCTTCAGTACTTGGATGCTGCTCTTCGTGTCTGACCTCAAGGTTTGATCCTGTTAGGTAACTGAGTGGAGGATGTTAAACATGCACTTTTGTCATATGCATTCTGAAACAACTGAGAAATAGATGCAGGATCCATGTGTGAATCACAGAATAGCATCACTGGTCAAAGAAAAGACCACAAAGGGAATTAGAAAATATTTGGAATTGAATATATCAAAAAGTGTGTGATAAATATAACACATATAACACATGCATATAACAAAAGATGAAAATTTATAGCATTAAGTGGTTATGTTGGAAATAAAAAGATTCTCAAATCAATGGGCCATGCTTCTACCTTATGAAACTAGTAAAAAAAGAGAAAATTAAACCCAAAGCAAATGGAGAGAAGGAAATAATAAAACTAAGAGCAGAAATTGAGAAAAGAGAAAACATTAGAGAATATCAAACTAGAAGTTGGTTCTTTGAAAAGGTCAATAAAATTTATAAGCTTCTAGTTCGGCGAATCAGAAAAAAAGATAAAATGCAAATTACCATACCAAAAATGAAAGAGGAGACATCACTAAATAAGTAGAGACATTAAAAGGGTAATCAGGGAATATTATGGATAGTTTTTTTTTGTCCTCACCTGAAAACATTTTCATTTGCAGAGAGAGAGAGAGAGAGAGAGAGAGAGAGAGAGAGAGAGAGAGAGAGAAACATTGATGTGAGAGAAGCATTGATTGGTTGCTTTCATATGCACCCAAAACAGGGATCTGTGCCAGGACCAGGGATCATATATGTTCAGACTGGGGGTGAGCCTGCAGCCTAGGTATATACCCTGACTAGGAATCAAACCTGCAACCTTTTGATTACAGGGACGATGCTCCAACTACTGAACCACACCACCCAGGACTACACAGTTTTATACCAATAAATTTGATAAATTAGATGGATAACTTTGAAAGGCATGAATTACAAAGAGCTCACTGAAGAAGATATACAGATGAGGGAAAAAGGAGGTTTACAGTTGTGAGTATGTAAAACACAGAATTTATTCTTGTATTATTACTTATTAATTCTTGTATTATTTTCCATATGAACAACTGTAAACCTACTTTTGCCCCACCCTGTAGATAATGAGAATAAGTTTATAGCTATTAAATAAATTGTTTTTATAGTAAATCTTTTTTCCCCAAAAAAGCCGCAGGCAAATTCTACCAAGTACTTAAGGAAGCAGTAATACCATTGCTATACAAACACCACAATCAAATAGAAGAGGAACAAAATGTTCTACACATTTTATTTTTTTCATTTTTAAGTATATTTTATTGACTATGCTATTACAGTTTTCCCTATTTTTCCTCCCTTAGCTCCTCCCCAACCTGTACCCCACAACACTCCAACATTCACTCCCCTTAGTTTATGTCCATGGGTTGTACATGTAAGTTCTTTGACTTCTCTGTTTTCTATACCATTCTTTACCTCTCCCCATGTATTTTATGCTTACCAATTATACTTCTTATTCTCTAAACCGGCCCCCACATTCTTCCCTTCCCACTCCCTGCTGAAAGTCCTCCATGTGATGGCCATTTCTCTGATTTTGCTCCTGTTCTAGTTTGTTTGCTTAGGTTTTGTTTTCATTTTTTTTAGGTTCGGTTGATAGTTGTGAGTTTGTTGTCATCTTACTGTTCAGTTTTTGATCTTCTATTTCTTAGATAAGTCCCTTTAACATTTCATATAATAAGGGCTTGGTGATGATGAACTCCTTTAACTTGACCTTATCTGAGAGGTACTTTATCTGCCCTTCCATTCTAAATGATAGCTCTGCTGGATAGAGTCATCTTGGATGTAGGTCCTTGCCTTTCATGACTTGGAATACTCCTTTCCAGCCCCTTCTTGTCTGCAAGGTTTCTTTTGAGAAATCAGCTGATAGTCTGATGGGAACTCCTTTGTAGGTAACTCTCTCTTTTCCTCTTGCTGCTTTTAAGATTCTCTCTTTATCTTTAATCTTGGGTAACTTAATGATGATGTGCCTTGGTGTGTTCCTCTTTGGGTCCAATTTCTTTGGGACTCTCTGGGCTTCCTGGACTTCCTGGAAGTCTATTTCCTCTGTCAGATTGCAGAAGTTTTCCTTCATTATTTGTTCAAATAAGTTTTCAATTTCTTGCTCTTGTTCTTCTCCTTCTGGCACCCCTATGATTCAGTTGTTCTTCTCCTTCTGGCACCCCTATGATTCAGATGTTAGAGTGTTTAAAAGTTGTCCCAGAGTTTCTGAAGCCTCTCCTCATTTTTGAATTCTTGTTTCTTCATTCTGTTTCAATTGGATGTTTATTTCTTCCTTTTGTTCCAAACTGTTGACTTGAGTCCTGGTTTCCTTTCCTTCACTTGTGGTTCCCTGTATATTTTGCTTTATTTCACTTTGAGTAGCCTTCATTTGTTCCTTCGTTTTGCAACTGTACTCAATCATTTCTGTGAGCATCCTAATTACCAATGCTTTGAACTCTGCATCAGATAGGTTGACTATCTCCTCATCACTTAGCTCTTTTTCTGAAGTTTTGATCTGTTCTTTCATTTGGGCCATATTTCTTTGTCTCAGTGTACCTGTTATGTTGTAAGGGGCAAGGCCTTACATATTCACCAGGGCAGGGCAACCCTCTTTGCTGCATTGTGGCACTGTCTGTGAGGGAGGGGTCAGAGAGGGAACAATGCAGCTGGCTCACTCTGCTCTAGCCCCACTTTCCAATGAACTCTGTCATGTGAGACTGGGAGTTTCTCCTGCCATGGCAACCCCCGAAGTAGTTTACAGCTAGCCTTGAGTCTAGTTTCCTGTTCAGCCAGTCCTGCCTTGCCCATGCAGTCTACCACCTTGCCATGCATCCTCACCATTCAGCTGCCCTCTGTGCCCCACCTACCAGTCTGGGTGAATGTTCCTTTAATTCTGTGGTTGTCAGAGTTCCATGCAGTTTAATTTTCTGGCACTTCTGGTTGTCTACTGTTTTTAGATTGGTTGTTATCTTTCTTTTGATTGTTCGAGGAAGCAAAGTATTTCTACCTATGCCTCCATCTTGGCCAGAACTCCTCATTTTTCTCAACACATTTTATGATGCCAGGATTATCCTGATACTAAAACCACATAAATATACAACAAGAAAAGAAAACTATAGCCTAATATCCCTCATAAACATAGATGCAAAATCTTTAACAAAATATTAGCACATGAAATCTAGCAATGGAAATGATATTATATAGTGAAGAAGTGGCGTTTATTCCAGAAATGCAAGGCTGTTTCAACATCTGAAAACCAATCTGTATAATTTACCATATTAACAGATTAAAAAAGAAAAAAATCATTTCAATATTACAAATACTTTTTGACAAAATTCAACATCTATTTTTTTAATAAAAACTCTCATAAACCTAGGAATAGAAAGGAATTTCCTCTATAGCTAAACTTAATGGTGAAAGAAAGACTGAATGTTGTCCCTCTCAGACGAAAGACAACATAAGTATATTTTCTCTGATCATTTCTATTCAACATTGTACTGGAGGTCCTAGTTAATACAAGAAGGTGAGTAAAATAAATAAAAGGTATACAGACTGGATAGGATAAAACAAAACTGTCCATATTAGAAGATAAAATATTCATCTACATAGGAAATCCAAACTAATCTACTAAAAAAGATACTAAAACTAACAAGTGAATTTGGCAAAGTTGTATGCTGTAAGATAAAACTACAATGTGCTAGAAGTAAAAATTATATAGAGTTTCATAAAAATATGAAATACACATAAATCTAACAAAATATTTACAATATTTTAATGTTGAAGATTATAAAACATTGCTGAGAGAAATTAAAGAATACCCAATAAATGAAGAGATATGACATATTTATAAATTGGAAAACTCAATATTAAGATGCTAATTTTCTCTGAGTTAACTTATAGAGTCAGTACAATCCCAATAAAAATCTCCACAGGATTTTTTGATAGATGTTTGCAAAGTGATTCTAACATTTGTACTCAGGTGCAAAAATATAACATCGGCTTTATTGCTAGATAAAATAATGCTGGAAAACATTTATTGAATGTTTACTATGTTCCAGGTATTGCTTCATATTCTTTGAATATATTGAGAAATTGAATTCTTACAACAACCCTTTAAGGGAGGTAAAATAGTGTTACTCCATTTTATGGATATGCAGACACAATTAGACTCACTTGTCTAAATTTATCAGCTTTCTTAGAATCACCAGTTTCTGTACTAATCAGCCTTTGCTACAAACAACCACAAAATCTCAGTGGCAAATAATAATAAGCATTTAGTTTTCACATGTCTGCAGTTTGGCTGGCATGGCTTTTCTAATTTTGGCTAGGTTTATTTGGGCAGCTCTAACTGTAGAGTTCATGTCTGCTCCACATGTCTCTCATCCTCCTTGAATTATTGGCTTTGCCATGGACTGTTCTTTATATTATGATAATAGAAGCAAGAAAGAGAGCCCCCCATTAGAACTAAGGCCCACATTAATCTTTCTATCATTTCTGCTTTTAACTGACCAAGCAAAGGGGGAGCAAGTAGAAAACTGCAGGTCTCTGCTGGCAGGACAAGGAAGCCCAACCCTGGTAGGAGAACTTTCTAAGGGTCAAGGAAGAGCATAGAGAGAAGAGCATTTTCTTTCACAGAAGGGGAGGGCTGAGTTCTAAACTTCATGGCCCCTCCTTCCAGGAACTAATTCAGAACTATTAACATACAAGGCTCTCAAAAAATATTTGCAGTGACAATAAGAGAAACTGTTACATTTTGACTCTTGAAGAACCTCCAAATTTTCCCTCTCTCAAGCCTCACTTCCTGGAGGTTCTTCCTGGCTTGGCAACAGAAACACTTGTTCACATCTGAAGAGTAGTGTGGGTTTAACTAGTCCCAAGTTCTTCCAAGATGGTACAGAAGAAGCTTGTCCTGCTGGAGTTCAGAGTTCATTGCAAAACTAGCCCTAGCTAGCAAAACTGGCAAATTCTGCTTAGTGTGTGTGCCTTTTTGTTGTATTTTTGTGCTGTGTGTGTGTGTGTACTTCAAAGAGTTTCCACAGGGAAAAAAAAGGCAAGATGTGGCCTAGCTGTATTATTCAGGCAGGACTTTTTCAAATAATTCTTCATGGAAGTTTCTACAGTGTTCTTCTTTCCTGGTTTCTGGTAGCTATAGAATGGTAAAGATTTACTGAGTCTTTCCACTGGTAGCCTGAAGTCATCACTGAGACAGTTTCAGACTCCCATTCTGTGGTGGGAGGGTGGAGAATGGGAGATAAGGAGGCCTGTGCCCTTATGCTATAAACCAATCCTTAATAGAAGGAATTTGGTATAGGCAACTAACTAGTTGTGCCTGCTCCAGATGTTTGGTTCCTAACAATAGAGCATCCAGCACGAGTATTCTAAGAAATCATGACAGAAGTGCTAAGGTTATAAGGATAGAAATGTAGTTTTCATTCACCTTGGGTTTTAGTCAGTGGAGTATACAAGCTCATCGTGCAGCAGATTCCTCCTATCCTCCTTTCCAGACTCTATCAACTTCATATGTTTCCTGGACTCTCTGCTACTTGTGTTGCTATGGTAATCATCTCTGTGGGCCCAAGTGGTCCTCTCTGTGGAGGCTAAGGCCTAGACTCTTTGGTTCCTCTCATTTATCCCCAACTCAAACACACCCAGTGGGTATGGGATCTGGTTTTCCTAGTGACTGTCAGAGAACTGGGGTGAGGCAACAGGGAACTAACTGCAGGTGAGTTAATGTCACATGGAGTAACTTTGACCTATGGGAAATAGGAGACAGAGGTAAGCCAGCAGCAAATTCCCTCTTTATTCCTCTTTTCCGTGGACTGTTATGAGATATCACTTCTTTTGTGTAAAGCTGGTCTGGCGGACTCTTGCATAGCTAGGTGATTGGCTGCATCTGTTTGAGAATCAGTGTCAGCTCAGGAATGCACCCTTTTACATTTGCTATTAATCTTTCCCTGCCTCACTTCCCTTTCCTCCTCTCTTACTGTCCTAGGATTGTACCTTCTAATACAGTATTAGCACTTAAGCCTTGACACAGGCTGTCTTTTTTTTTAAATCCATACCAGAGGACATTTTTTCATTGCTTTTAGAGAGAGAAAGAGAGAGGATGGGGGAGAGAGAAACTTTGATGCAAGAGAGAAGCATCGATTGGTTGCCTTCTATATGAGTCCTGACTGGGAATCAAACCTGCAACTTTTTGGTTATGGAACAATGCTCCAACCAACTGAGCCACATTGCCCAAGGCCAGGCTGTCTTTTATAGAGAATATAGGCTAAGATATGCTCTAAAGTTTTTGCAATCCCCCCCAAATAAGGTTTCTGATGAATCATGTGGCTAACGTGGCCTATATCAGTGGTTTCTCACCTTCTCTTCCAAATGTGTATAATTTGGGGTCCACATTCAAGTATGCTTATGGGGATATGACTGAGCTTGCAGAACAGACTCAATAACCAGTCAGTTATGAGACCAGAGGTTTGCTTCCAACCGTCACAGATTGGACACAGTAATAGACAACACATGTACCCCTCCATGGGGACACCTTGCTTGGTGTTCCTTTTGCAGAGGCAGGGAGTTAAAAGGTGGGCAAGGGCTAGAGGTACCCATGCACCCAAGTCCCAGTAAGTGAGACGGAAAGAATACTGGGGAAGCCCTGCTGGCTAGATTTACATCATGGAAGCTGGAAGCATAAGAGAACCATGGCCCTCATATCTGATCCATGAGGCAGGCCACAAGAAAGGAAGTGTGGAGCTATGTTTTCACATTAGAGATCTGGTGGTTCTGCCCAATGGCAAATATGGCCAGATTAGGCTATCATTGTACAAATTAGCCTCTCCTCTTTTTTTGGAGAGCAACCAGAGATTAAACTTCAGATGGGGGTAGAAAGCCGATTCTCTGAGGAAATCTAAGGAGAAAAGGATAAACAGTGCCCCTCTAGGAAGAAATCATTTCATTTGAATTTTTAAAATATCAGCAATATATTTAGAAATAGTATATCTGAATTTTATTAAGATATGTGACAATGTCTCTCAGGATATCCTTGGACTAGGGTTTGTCATCTTTGGCACTATGGACACTTAGGGTAGGATAATTCTTTGTTGTTGGGGCTCTCTTGTACATTCTAGGATGTTCAGCAGTATCCCTGGCCTCAACCCACTTATCGCTAGTAGTACCCCTCCCTCAGTTGTGACAACACAAAATGTCTCTGGACATTATCAAATGTCCCCACGTGGGCAAAATTGCCCCTGGTTGAGAATTTATGCTTTTGACATTGAGGTATCCCACAATTTTATCTCTGATTGTCCTATTGTCTCTCTGTACACTCTCAGTGATCTTTTCACTTCCTGTGTCCCTTCTCAGTGCATGGTATCACCATGTTACCAAATTCCCTAAGTGAGGAAAGGAGTCATCTTTCCATTCCTCTCCTTTATCACTGAATTAGTCATTCTACTTTCTATACTGCTTCCTAATAGCTCTTTAAGCATCGATTGTCCTTCAGATCCATGACTTCTGCCTTAAATAGGGCCACTCTAATTTTTTTCTGAATTAATCTCCCTTCCTCTAGTCTTTCTTCCTCTCAATCAATTCTCTGCAAAATGAGCAAGAATTATCTTTCAAAAAGTCTGAATCACTTATTTAGGCTTCTTCAAAGTTTTCCCAAAGCCTTCAGGATGTAACCTAAGCTCTACACTTTGAAAACAAGGTAACTTGTGCAGGGCTGGAAGTAGGATGAGGAAGGCAAAGCACTTTGGGTGTAAAATTTATAGAGGCACTCAACCTCAAGGATTGTGCAAATGCAGGGCTGGTGCTTGAGAATAAATGCTACCTTAAATTTTACTCCCTAGGTGGATAGCTTGCCCCAGTCCTGTTGCTTTGCCTTGGCACTGGCCCCCATTAGTCTCTCTGATCTCATCTCTCATCACAGCCCAACGCAAGCCCTCTTTTCTAACACAGTGGGCTGCTTTCAGTCTCCTGAACTCACCTTATTCTTACTGTTGCCACATAACATTTACCAGAGCAGTGAATTCTTCCTGATACTTCAGGCAATGACAGAGAGACAGAAACCAAGAACATATTGGTCTCATGATGAATCTCAAACATTGAGAGTGCAGCAAATGTGATTTTTTTCATTTTTAATGGTTAAATTCACACAGTATAAAACTTACCATTAAGTGTACAGTTCAGTGATATTAAATTTATTCATATCGTTGTGTAATTATCATGACAATCCATTGCCATCATCTTTTCATCTTGTAAAACTAAAAGCATTTCTCAACACATTCTACTTTCTGGCAACCACCATTCTACTTTCTGTCTCTATGAATCTGACTACTTTAGGTACCACATATAAGTGGAATCATACAGTATTTGTCTTTTTGTGATTGACTTAGTCCACATGGCATAATGTCCTCAAGATTCATCCATGTTATAGCATATATCCTGTTGTATGTGTATTTCCCATTTTCTTTATCCATTCATCCATCTGCGGACACTTGGGTTGCTTCCATGTTTTAGCTATTGTGAATAATGTTGCTATAAACATGGGTGTACCGGTATCATTTTAATACTTTGCTTTCAATTCATTTGAGTATATGCCCTGAAGAAAAACTTCTAGGTCATATGGCAATTCTGGAAAATGTGATACTTTAGCTTTGCTCAAAGGCATTCATTTTGACAAAAGCTTATACAGGTAAAACAAACAAAAATATTGAAATCCACTTTTTATGATAATCATTGCCATAGCAACATCATATCTCACAGCATATGGTTGCTGTGGTATGATTTACTTTAAAATAATTCAGCTAAGATAGTATGGTATATATTTGCACATGTTAGCTTCAATCTATACTGTAGGGCCAGTTGTTAACATTCAAAGTTATCTAATTGAGGATATTATTTCCAGGGATTATTCTCCCTTGAAAAATGCTAATCAGAAATCAACATTCCCAAAGCAACAACTATAAGCCTTAAAATATCTTTTGCTCAAGTCAATATTACAGGCTTTGTTAATTAGCCTAATGGATGTTAGAAATAATTTCTCATTGGTGAAATGAGTGGTATTCAAGCAGTGTTTATTAGCTCAGAATATTGTTTAGGAAGTCTACCCTTGTACAACAGAAGTACAGGAATCTCGTGAAGCCAATGGCCTTCAGTCCTTTTGAATGGCCCTCTAAGCTTAGGATTCCAGACTGGTCCCTTGTTTAGCCACTTATCAGGAGACTTAGTTGCCTGACTCAGTATAATTTTTGGTAAATTCAATATTCAAAGTATCACACGTGGACCTTTCATGAAAGGTGTATTAGGAGCGGCTAAAGCATTACTAAACTAGGACTTCATGAACTTCTTGATTGTGTGGCCACCTTAGTGTCTCCTTGCTATGAATGTTTGCATGAGTGTTAAAATTTGCTCTGACACTTGCTTTTAGTACAGCACACTACCTGTTAGTGCAGTTGTTAGAGAGGAGACCTATTGACCTCACCTACTTCTACTAAAGCCTACTGCTTTCCATCCCCAAATCCTAAAGCCTGTTGCTCACCAATGTACGCAAGTTGATTTGCAGTAGGTGCCTTATTGGAAGCAAATGGGAAAGTAAAGCTGCCCAAGCAAACAATCTTTGTCCCAATTTGGATATGCTCTCCTGTTTGTTCAGGAGATCTCACCCAGTGGTAATCCTACCATCCTTAGGCACTCAGCATCTTGTAACATATAGCCCCTGCCCAAAAGAACTGGGGGAGGGGGGAAAATCATTCCTGTGAAGCCAGGTACTCCAACACCTTGATAACTTGTTTCCATATATTTACCTCCCTGAAGTTCAGAAATAAGGCTTAGGGAAATAAAAAGTTACATACAGGTGAAAGGTGAATGTAGAATGTTCTACTATATTTTCCTTTTATGAACCCAGGAAATAAAAGATGTTAGATGTACTAAGCATAACTGAAGAGAAACACTGCATATTAAAAATGTGTCTGAAAGAAAGAACAGACATTTCATGGTGCGACAGCCAAGAATCACTGACTTACTTAAATGGAAAATCATAGAATTTTTAAATATAATTAAATTATGAAAAAGTAATATATGATTTGAGTCATAGTTAAAATTTTCTTTAATTGTTTAAGCTGTGGCCATGTTTTATGTGCAGACAATTACAAAGACTGAAAATTCATGATATAATTAAGTGAGAAGACTGATTTTCATATCTTGCTCATAGAGTAAGTCTCACGGATTATTGTCATAGTCAAATACAACTTGAAACCACATCAATAGGGCACATTTTAATGATATGCACATAAGTGCTATTGTGCTGAGTGGTGATTTAGTTTAAACAATAAATAGATCACTTAAAGGATACAATTAGTATTACATTTACAGAATTTAATCAATTATTGTGCTTTTCTCTTCTCTGATGCAGATTATAGATTTTGGAGAATTAAGGCTGAAACTTTCTTCTCATCTTTTACATTGTCTCATGTACACAGATAAAATGGCACCCACTTAAAACTGAGGTTGGGCTCAAACATACCAACATTTGGGGTTCCATTGTCCCTCATTCACCAACCCTCTTGGGCTCAAGGTGGAGGTTCCTGTGCTGCCACTCCTCACCTTGGAGCCCTTCTGTCAGCTTTTAACCTAAGTTGTAGCATCAATCCAGTGAGTGTGGTGGTGCCATAAGGGAGAAGGTGCACCCTTGGATACAAGGGTGACTACCAAAAACAGGAAGAACCTGAAATATGATGAGCAGTGGTTCCAAGAGTGACTCAAGTAGGCTCTCTTTCCTCCCTCTCATTGTTTGTTCAGTCTCTCCCCAAACCATTTTGGAGCCCAGTGCAGGGAAAACGAAATGAAATTGAACATCCAGTATACTTGCTTAGCACCAGACTGCTATGAAAAGCTGTGAAAGTCAAATTTTATGTCAATACATTTTCAAAGTTACTTGTGGATAGATTATGTGTCTGGTAAGTTATGGGAGTATAAATAAAAAAAAAGAACTTCCCTGGTGGCTCTCTTGGGACTCCTACTCATGGGTCCCTGACTCTATACCCTAAGGTGCCTCTCCTCCTTTGAGACTGCCAGTCTAGGCTTATTACCTTCAGCTCAATGGCCCAGAGTCTATAGCCTGAAGACCTCCTTGATGCTACACCACTTTGGCTAAAAGCTGATACAAGGACCCCAAGGTGTAGAGTAGCAGAACAGTATCTTTGAGGAGTATGGACAGCCTTCATCATGGGCTATCAACGGCTTGGGAATCAGGTATAAGGGAAGCCCAGGTGGAGGTGTGTTTGAGCTTAGCCTTAGCTGTCGAGTGGGTATTGTTTTGTATGTGGCAGTGAGTGCCATTAATTTTGTACCTGGAAAAAACCAAGTGGGTATCACCTCTGGAATCTGAACTGCTGAAAGTTGTAGAGTAGAGGATGATATTATTGGGATAGAGGCTAATGAGGAGGGAAGGGGAGCTGTAAGGGTGTTTTTGCTTTACAATTCTACCAGAGAACATCCAATGGAAACACCTAATGAATATATTTCTAGGAACTGAACTTAGTTGCATATTCCAAAGCTAGTATGATAACCTATGGTTAATGAATTAAGCATTGCCATTGAATTGAAATCTAACTGGGTGATTTTGGAATAGTTTTTTAGCTTCTGTAAGCCTCATTTTCATCATCTACAAAACAAGGATTCATCTGAATTTATTTAGTGAAGGAATATACTAAAGCCTCTAGGACTATATTTTGGGGGAGTTGTGGTAGTCTATTATATCCTTAGCCCTAATGTACAATGTCTCCACATATTCCCATCCTTATGCAGTTTCATCCCTTCAATCTAGGGTGGCCTTGTGACTCACTTTAATTAATGGAGTGTGCTCAGCATCTAAGCCTTAGGAAGATCTGTTAGTTTTCACATTTGTACTCTTGGAAGTTCTGAGCCACCATATAAAAACTCTAGCTACTTTGAACTGAATAGAACACATTGAGAGGTCAGGTGAAGTGAGAGAGTCTTGAGACTACATGGAGAGAGGGAGAGCCAGGCATCCTAGTGTCCCAGCTGATCCTAGTCCTCAACCACCCTAATGTTTGAATGCAGGCATTCAAGTAATTGCTGGTAAGATCAGCAGAAGAGCTATCTAGCTGAGTTTAGCCCAGATTGCGAAATTGTGAGCAAATAAAATATTTGTTGCTTTGGGGCAGATAACCAAAATAGAATATGAATGTTATATCATTCTTAAGGTGTGTATTCCAGCCTCTTCTTGAACACATTATGGCATTTAAACTCACTCATAATATGCAGTCAGGTAAGACTAAAATATTTGAGTAGCCCCTCAGATGTATGATGATTTTTGTAGTCTACTTATAAAAGACCATGTCATTTCTTCATTTCAAGCACCAACATCAATATTTGCTGTCATCAGATGAAAGCTATCACTAAGGAACAAAATTTTCATCTTGTTAAGGGTTTCCATGTAGATGCAGGAGAGAACAAAGCTACTGAGATGTGGTTGACAGGTGGTCAGCTAGGGTCATTCACTAGCTAAGCACATTTTCATTGGTCTCTGTTCTTGTAGCATGGGCAATGCAGTCCTGTGCCTTAGCCAAATTACAAATTATAAATGTTACAGGTATTCACGGTGGCTCAGGAATAGTTGGAACCATAAATATGAAACCCACAGATGAAAAATATAGTAAACTGGGGTAAGTATAATTATTGTCTACTTACTATAACTGTCTTTCCCTCCCAAATCTTCTTCTAGTGGAATTTATTTTGCTTGTGGAAAACCCATTTTGGATGGATATTGTAGAGATGACTCCTCCTTGCAACAGGGTTGGGCACATGATACAATCTGACCATTCAGCAAATGCGGCAGCCTTTGGTGGTTAGCAGTTGGTGGAAGTCATGTGTTCTTCCCCCATAAACTGACTCCCAGATAGTACCCTACAATGAAAGCAAGTCTTAGACTAACTGCTACAAAATGTACAAGTATTTATTAGCAAGCAGCCCCAAACACAGCATTCTGTAGTTCAGGGAACTTTCATTCTTTCCTAGACACTTAAAATACTATCTTGCATGAGAGTCTTTTGTGGATGCCACATACTCTGATAGTAGGACAGTTCAGCCCATAAGTAGACCTGCTGACAGGTTCTCCTTGGACTGGAGAGATGCAGGGAAGGGAGGGTTCCATTCCTCAAGTGTTGACTGTGGCATTAGACTGCTTATCTTGTCAGGTTCTCATGCAAGCATGGTGGGGCTTCTGCAGCTCTCCCAACCATTTACTACAAATAGTATTAATCTCACTTGTAACACTATAATATTTTCCTAACATTGTTTATGTTCATTAGAAAACACTCTATGTGTAGATTCTGAGCACTACATCATGGCATCCTTTGCTGAATATTTTCTGTTTGCCTGCCCAGATTCCACCCTCCATCCTTTCTCTCTCTGCTCTATGGCACAGGAGGCTGACCTGTATGGATATGAGTGAGCTCCTGTACGTACCCTCTGGCTCCCAGTTGGGTTTGACTAATGGTGAGCCCATCAAGTGACTGAGAGAGGAGTGTGAGGTTAAGGTATTTATTCTCCCAACTTGATCACTGCAGGGCTTCCTCAAGTTGGATGTGACCCATCTTGAAGGTCACAGCTTCTGTCAAGGTGGCACACTCTACATGACTTTCTCCTTCCAGGTTCTGGTAACTGCTTCTTTCTCTCATACCTTTTGGTGCAGGGTGGTAGCAGCCTTGTTGTTACTAGATCTCAAGTGCTGTACTATACTTTGAGATTTCCCTACATCCTATCCATACCTTTGTAAACTATACCTTTATTAAACCCTCCTTGAACTATCCTAATTTGAGTAAGCTATCTTTTTTCCTGCTGGAACCTTGGGAAGGTGCTGATTCCTGATTAGAGTACTTCTATGGCAGTTAATCACTTCTGGGGTGTTGATTCCACATTAGTGGATTTCAAATGCTAACCCTTAGGGTGGAGCTTAGACTTGATTTATATACATATTTCACATGGTTCATGCTAAAACATTTAAAAAAAACCAAATCATCACATAGACCATTTAACACAAAGCTTTCTGGCAACAGTGATTGGTTCAAAGATTACAACCCTAGATAGACCAATTGGCTCTTCCCCAGGAATTTTTGGTAAGATGAATAGTAAATGCTATGATTGCTAGATATAATGGAAAGTAAGTCTCGAAATTCTAATGGTTATATCTGTCACCTAGACAAGAAAGCTTACCAGAGATTGAAAGTCAGTAAGAGGAAGACAGAACTGACAGACAGATGGAAAGGGGTGAATTCTTTGTTATACAGGGTAGGGCCAAAGTAGGTTTACAGTTGTGAGTACATGAAACAGTTTATTTTTTGTTATTTACCAATTATTTATTATTTTCCATATGAACAGCTATAAAACTACTTTGGCCTTGTCCTGTATTATTGGATCCAGCTATGCCTGAAGCTGTGGTTTTCTTTTTGAATCTCTCAGTTATGAGAGGAAAATTTTTTGTTTGTGTATCTAAGCTGATTTGAATTGGGGTTTATTTCACTTGCAAACAAATAAGTCTCGGCAAATACATCAAGGGTCTATTTCATAATGTTCTTATATCTTTTGGAGAAAAGGCTGTACTGCATAGGTACCTGAAGTGAATTCAACCAATGCAATCAACTGTTAGGTTTTGACAGAAAATATAGAGATGTCATGAAAGAAAGATAGCTGGCTACCCAGGCTGGGGTTTAGCAGGCTGGTGAGATCATCAGGAATTTGTACATTGAGACTTCAACGTTGCCGGTCCAGAAAATTGTTTGTTAGTGTGACTGAGGCTAACCAAGTTTTAGGGAGGTTGGCTTCTACTAGGAGGTCTCACAGAGACTGATACGTAAATCTAAAGGGAATTCACATAAAAAAAATCTAACTGCTGAGCAGACCAAAATTTTATGTCTCTCATTTGTGTGGTCTCCCTGTTTTGGTGAATCTATAAAAAATGCCAAATTATGATCTAGAAGTCTAATTGAAGAGCAGGGAATGAGAGCCCGGAAAGCAGGGGGTGAAGGCATGGTGTGAGGGTGCAGGAGCAGTAAAGAGAGGGGTCAATTGCATGAGTGCAATGGAGAATGTCCTTAAACTCTGACTACCTGAGGCACCCACCCTAAATTAGGAGTTGTATTAATTCCCTGTGGTCTCTGTAAGAAATCACCACAAACTGGATGGCTTAAAACATGAGATGTTTATTCCCTCACAGTTCTGCAGGCCAGAATTTCAAGATCATTATCACGGGGGCAAAATTAAGGTATCAGCAAGGGCATACTCCCTCTGAAAAGGCTCTAGGGAAGAATCTGTTCCTTGATTCCTGCAGCTTCTCATGGCTGCTTGATTCTTTGGCTTGTAGCCATATCATTCTAATCTATACTCCCACCTTTGCACCAATTTCTCCTGTGTGTTGTCAAATCTGCCTCTGCTTTTCTCTTTAAAGATACATGTGATTGCATTTAGGGTCCACCTGGATAATGTGAAATAATTTTCCCATCCAAGATTCTTAAGTTAATCACAAAGTCAATTTTGCTCACATAAGGTAACATTCACAGGTTCTAGGGATTAGGATGCAGATATCTTTGAGGTAGGGGGACATTTTGTGACCTACCACAGGGTAGATCTGTTGAGTAGGGTGGATGCCCATTTTGGCTGTTCAGGGCCCTTTTATCCCTGCATAGTTCTAGATACATTAACTAATTCTTGCTTTCTGATTCTTTTTTTTTTTTTTCTAGGCTCCAATCTGAGCATCCCTCTTCTGCTATTAAAATATATATATATTTTAAGCAGAGGACAATCTGATCAGCTTTTTAAAGTTATAGTCATATTCCTTGAGACAATCCTGAAAAATTTTTTGATGGGATGTAGGTGTCTTCAAATGTAAGTTTACAGGGTCTATATAGGTAATTTTCATAAATACTGATCACAGCTGTTACTTAACCTCATGCCTTTCTGGATGTACCTAATTGTCACCCTTCCATACATTGGCTGCAACTGACACCCTGGAATATTCAACAACAAAATTTCTTCCCATCCATTCTGCCTTCTCCTGCCTCCCTACCCCAGCACACACACATGCACATAGTTTCTTATGATTCTGGAAACTTCTCCCACTTCTGTAATTCTTTTGGCTTGTTTAGCTTTAGCCAGAATTGCATTTTTTACCTCTTATTAAATGTCAATATGAGTAAGATTTAGCTTGTTTAACACTCCCAGCTAGTTTTGAATTACTTAGGACTACAAGCGTATGAAATAGTCAAACTTGTTATATTTTGATTTTCTTCTACTTAGCATAGAACACTTAAGATATCTATGGTGCTGGGCAGCTTTCAGAAAGATACAAGTCATCCTTTTAACTTTGGCAGGCATGATAGCCATGAGAAAACTGCCAGTATTTGTTTGCAAATTGCAAGGGTAGAAAACAGAAGCCATAAATTTGACAAGCTCTTTATGTTCCATGTATGAAGGTTGGCAATAAAGAAATGTTGGTTAAATGCCTATTTGTGCTGTTATTGGCTTTCAGAAGAACATATTTCATTCTACTCAGATTGTAGACTACTCTTTTTTGGGACTCATACTTCCCTTGATCAACACAGGAAAGATTTGATTCAATATTTAATGTGTAAACACATGGCTCAGTGTCAGGGATGACCACTTCTGGTCACCAGACCCCAGTTGAATGCAGCATCTCCATTCAACAGAGGTCTTTGTGTTATTGGTTTACAAAGGTTGAGGGACTTGAACTAATTTTTATTTTCTCTTTTACTACATACTATTTTATGTATTAAGTAAATGACTTAAATCATATTCAGATTACTTTGGAATGCATAGTTTTACCTGTTGACAAAAACCAACTTCTAGAGACAGCTTATCTGATGCTTCCTTCTTGCTTAAAATATTAACCTGTGGCTCCTTATGACTTACAGATAAAGACTGCACTTGTTTTTCTATATTTATGTTTCTTTACCACCTGTCCCAGGAAACTGCTCCAATCTTATCATCACTAACCATTTGCTATTATGTAATAATCCCTGCACATTAATTTCTATTTTTTTCTCCCCTCTTCCACTTTCTCTTCCTCCCTTTCTTCCCTACCTTCTTTCCTCTCTTTTAATCCCTCTTTCCTCTCCATTCCTTTCTTCTTTCCTACTTACAGTATTTATAATGGTGGATGAATTATTCAATTTTGCTTGAGGAGGTCAAAGTCTTCAGGAAAATGGTGACTTGTACCCTGAGCTTTGAAGGATTTTCAGGGTTCACCCGGTAGACAAAGCCAAGGTGTTTATTGTTGGCAGAGGCAACAGCACCAATAGAAGAGCAGAGTAAGAAACACCACACCTTTCCTCCCTCCTTCCTCCCTTTCACATGTATTTACTGAGTACCTATGAGGGGTGAATACCACTCTAGGCCCCACAGATACAGCACTAAACAGGAATGACAAATATCTCGGCATAGGGTGACTTATCTGTTAGTGCTGGAATGGCATGTAATTTGCTGAGACCAGCATGTCTTAAAAATATGTCCAGGAGCACCCTTGTCCCATGAGATATTTCACAAAAATGTTCAGGAAATGTTACATTGTGAATACTCCCTCCTGAAGGAGATATACCAGTACAATCTATAACTTCACAGTCAAGGCCCTTTTATCTTCATTTACTCAGTGTTTCCCAAATGTGCTTAACCAGGGGAGACTCGTTTTAAGTAATAGTTATTAATATCACACAAAGCCAATTTTCTAAGGGAGTCTCTGCAGGGAATATTTTAGTGTTCCATTTTCCCAACCTTTTTGCCAATTATATCAAGTGCTTATTTTCATAATAATGCTGCATAAAAACAGTCACAAAAACACAGTGGCATACAACAATGAGCACTCAGTGCCCACACATCTGGGGTGCTGATCTTGGCTGAACTGTCTCATGTGCCTGGGGGCTGGCTGGGACAATGGGGGTGAATTGCTTTTGTCCCACTTGTTTCTCAGTGTCCTGAAGACTAGCCCCAGCATATTTTCCTGGTGGTGACTGAGGTATAAAAGGCAAGTGGAACTGTGTAAGAAATTTTTTAGATCCCTGCTTGTGAAGTCTTTTAACGTCCCAATGTCCAAAGCAAGCCACATGGTTGAGTCCAGAATGAAGAGGCCAGGGAAGTGAGAAGGGGGCTACAAAATTACATGACAAAGGATGAGGATACAGGAGGAGGGAAGAATTGGAGTCACTTTTGTAAAAGGCCTACTTATTTAAGGCCCCAGCTCAGGTAGCCCCTCTTCCATGAAGTGTTTTCTGACTTCCATACCCATTTTCTCCTTTTGAGTTTCCCCACTGCACATCTAGTCCTGACTTCAAAGTTCAGCATTTTCTATAACTCTCTTCAATTCACAGTTTGCTTCACTTTGGCTTCCCCAATTAGAAGACAAATCCCTTAGGATAGAGAGCATATTTTACACTTCATTTTTTATTTCTTATACCATTTAGCACAGTGCTAGGCACACAGGGGACATTTACGAAGATGAATTAATTGGTATCAGGAGTCTCACAGATGCATGGGAACCAGGGCTCCAGGCCAGGCTGGTGGGTGCCTAGGGAGCTCCCCCAGAATGCCCATGCTATTCAGGTACTACCACCAGGTTTGTACCCAACTATAGGGTGTGGACCAGCTCTCATTGGAGCGGGTGATGGTGGGGGTGGGTCTTGAGTCAGAGAAATGCCAGAAAAGCCTCATAGCAGAGCCGGAAATTGCTCTTGTGTGTGTGCTTCTTTGCTCTTGTTGTGTTCTCAGCCCTCGCAGAGACTCTAACCACTTCCCCTGAACTTCAGGCCATACTCAAACCTCATCTCTCTTGTGGTAGTGGTCCTCCTAAATTCGGGCCACTCAGCTCATTCCTTCCGGTCTCATTGTGGTCTTCCTGTCTTTTCTGACTGGGGGACTGAAGGCCTGCTGTCAGTTTCTCTCCCAGGCCAAGCTGTATTTCTGACCGCACAGTGATGTGGTTGGAGAGGAGAGTGGTGGTGTAAGAAAAGCACTCTGGGGCTGTGCTCCTCCAAGTGACCATGGACCAGCAGTTGGGGACTACCCCAGCATTCAGTAATAGCCCCCAGGTGATAGCCTAACTGAGGGCTCCAGTTCCCTAAGGGCTAACTCTCCTGAACCAGACTCTGCATTTTAACCAGACCCCTGGAGGCCCAGTCATTTCTGACAAACACCAGCACCTGGTCGTGGCTCCCCAGACCTATGGGCAAGTCACTATGCTTCTTTGTTTCTCACTTGTACACTGAAGGAGTTGGACAAACTGAAGTCCCTGATGTCAAATTAGATACATTTATTTATGCTTGCGGTAATTCAGATTACTTTGTCAGGTAAGTATAAAGGTATGGAAACTGGCAGAAAATTATATTCTGTACAAAATCAAGAACTTTTAGAGCTGGAACTCATTAAGCATCTCCTCTAGCTCCGTTTTTTTACAGAAAAAGAAACAGGGCAGCAAGCCTTGTTGGGGACAGTGTCCATCTCCTATTGTCTGGACTCTCACTGAGTGAAGTGTGGTCTTTGGTCCAGGAGCATCACTGCCATCTGGGCATGTGTGACAAATGCAGATTCTTGGGTCCCAGCCCAGGACCTCTGAGTCAGAATCTGCATTTACAAAGCTCTCCAGGTGATCTGTATGGACATCCAAGTTTGTGGAACACTGAGCTCAATAACCCGGTCAGTGGGAATGCTTGAAGACAGCTGAGGCCCAGAACAGAAGTGTCATTTCACAAGCAGTAAGAGTGCAGAAAGCAGTAGAAGCAAAGAAACCTGAATTTTAAATCTCAGTTTGACCCTTCCAACCTTGTAATTTTCAGGAAGTTACTTAACCCTTTCTGAGCTTTAGTTTCCTTTTCTGTAAAATGTGTAAAGCCCGACACTTTGAAAGTGCTTAGTAAATGTTATTACAACAGGGTTAATTTTAATCTAAAATTAAAAGCATGGATTCTGCAACCAGACTGCCTGGATTTATAATCATTCCTATCTGTGTGATCTTTATCAAGTCACTTAACCTCTCTGTGCCCCAGATTCCTCATCAGCAAAATGGGAATAACGATAGGGTTGTGTCGACAATTTCATAGGAAAATACTTGTAAAGCATTTAAAGAGTGTCCTGCATATAGGAAGAGCTAAGTGTCTGCTAAAAAATGATATTGTTATTTGATAGACTTGGTGAAAGGAGGAAATTCAGGCATACATATTTTTTTTAGCTTCAACAGAAGAGTTTGTTTCTCTTTCATAAAAAGGACATCAGGAAGTATGCACCCCCATGCTGGCTTTCTGGTATTACCAGAAGGATCTAGACCCCTGTCTTCTAACTTTGCCACCCTCATCATGTATATTTGATCCTTGTGGTTGAGGATGGCTTCTGCTGCACCAGTTCTCATACCATGTACCAAGGCAGCAGAATGAAGATGGGGCTCTGTGTTAGTGACATATTGCTGCATAACAAGTTACCCTAAAATGTAGGGGCTGGAAATAACAAACATTTATTATTTCAGCGGGTCATAATTGGGAGCAGCTCAACTGTGTGGTTGTGGCTCAGGGCCTCACAGGCTGCAAGTAAGGCAGCGGCTGGGTGGCAGTCATCTGAAAACTCAACTCAGGAGGATCTGCTTCTGAGCCCACTCACATGGTTGTTGGCAGTGTTCAGAAGGTCCCCCCTCCACGCTCACTTATGTGGGCCTGTCCACAGGGCTGCTTTGTGACTTGGCAGCTGGCTTCTCCCATTAGAGGTTCAGCCCACACTTAAGCAGAGGAAATTGCACAAGGGCCTGAATCTTAGGAAGTAGGCCATCTTAGAGGCTGCCTACCACATGCTCTTCACAGTGACCCACCTTCCTTCAAGCAGCCCTCCTGGAGTTCCTTATGGCTCACATGCTAGAACTTAGTCACATGGCCATACTAAGTTAAAAAAGAGGCTAATAAATATAATCTTTTGTTAGATGCATTTCCACTCTGAATTAAAATCAGAGTTTCATTACTAAAGAAAAACGAGGGAATGGCTAGTTCATTTTCTTTTCTTTCTTTTTTTTTTTTTTTTTGCTAGTTCATTTTCTATAGCCTTTCTATAGAGTGGTTGGTCCCAAAGTCTGGTCTTCTGACCTTCAGCATTGGTATCATGTGGAAACTGGTTACAAATGCAAATGTTTGAGTCTCACCCCAGATCTGCTGACTCAGAAACTTTGGAGGGGTAGGTAGACTCAGTTTGAACAAGTTCTCCAGGGAATTTGGATGCAGGCTCAGGTGTGAGAACCACTGCCATAGAGGACAAGTTAGCTGACATTTGTAACGATGTTTTACAACAACCAATAACTTGGGGTTTTCTTTAGTGAGCATCAATCATGAACTGGGAGGCTTTTAAAGATGAGGTGGGCACTATATAAGGATTTAATTATAATCCACTTTGTTGTTTCCATCTTGATATTGCATACAATTTTTTCAGGTAATAAACTCCATTGTTCACATAAAACAAAGGAGATTCTTGGTGGCTGGAAATCCCAGACCTAAATACTAGAACCATGGTAGAGTTATGTAAAGGGCCACTTAAATAATTGAAGCCAATAATCCAGCAAAGCTGAACATTTTAATCAAAACTCAGGAAATGATAAATGAGAGCAAGCTGGTAAAAATGGGTTCTATGGTCTGAATGTTTGTGTTCCCACTCAAATTCAGATGTTGAAATCTAACCCCCAAGGCGATGGTATTAGGAGGTGGCGCCTTTGGTAGGTGGTTAGGTCTTAGGTCATGAGGGCTCTGCTCTCATGATTGGGATTAGTGGCCTTATGAAAGAGACCCCAGAGAGCCTTTTTCTCTTTCCACCAAGTGAGATTACAACTAGAAGGCACCATCTATGAGCCAGGAAGCAAGCTCTCACCAGACATGGAATCTGCCAGCACCCTGATCTTGGTCTCCCAGCCTCCAGACATGACAAATAAATTTCTGTCACTTATAAGCCACCCAGATTATGGTATTTTGTTATAACAGCCTAAACAGACTGAGACAATGGGAGACAAATAATATACAAAGAGATTATTAGGAGGCAGCCACATGGTATGAAAGACAGAACATGGTCTACGACCCAACTCCATTTGTTTATATGCCCAAATTTCAGTAAGATTCAGGATCTCTGAGATCCATTTTTCTCCTAAAATGGGTATAGTAATAGGTAAAGGCAGATGAGAGAAAATTCTCTGATGTCCTCCATCTAAAGCCATGAGCTCTATCCCTGGCACATAGTAGGAGCCAAAGATATGATGTGGTTTCTCTTTTTTCCCTTTATCTAAATAATATGCAGAGAGATGATTCAAAGTCATAATACTTTTAAGCAGTTTAAGAACTTGCAAGGAAATAAGGTATTCTAGAGTTGGTCCTGATTTCCTTGAAAATCTGTATTTTCTTTTATTTCATTTCTCTCATTATGCCAGTTTACTGCAAGTTACATGATTCTTGTTCCATTTGGTGTTTATTGCCAATCTTTATTTTTTCTTTATTGTCATTACATTGCTTTTCTTGCAAATGGATTTTGTCATTTAAACACTCTGGTTCTTTTTTGTTTTCTTTTGTTTGGTCTCTCCTTTTAATTAAATGTTCCTGACAACTACTTGCTTCTGAAGAGCTGAGGGGATCAGTCAGAATGCATCATTTCAGGTGTGCCTCTACCATAGGGAGGAACTATGACCTCAACTGCAAGTAAATATCTTCCACTTTGGAGGCCCAGGGAACAAAGGGAGCTGCTGGAAATAAGAATACCCAGAAACTGAGGGGAGGGGTCTATCTGCATCAACTCAGACCTCTGATGAGGGGCAGGGCTTGTCTGGTACTGACACCTGTAAGCTCAGACCCCGGAGTGGGGTGGACATCTTGCTGGTAGAACTGAACAGCAAGCAACTGGCCAAGCAGAAGCAAGGTTTGTACAGTTCCAGCCCTTATATATAATTGAAATTTACATTTTACCCCAAGCTATCTCATGCCTTCATTCAAATGAGAATACAAGAAGGGGACCCACTTATGCCAATTTCAGGTGACTCCTCGTATGTCCTTGAAGATGACGCTGTATTGATAACTGTCATTTTGCGATAAGCCCACAGGGTATTTACTCACAAATTTTCTGTTTAAGGGGTGAGGAAGAATCCCAAACATACTCCCAAACACACTCATGAGCACCACATAGACTCTCAGTGCCATATTCATGTTTTTTAAGAGGATCATCTTGCCAGATTAGTTTGAGGAGAAAATAGAATGTTCTCAAACACTCTGAATTACAAGAGCACACTTTAGAAATAGAAGGTATAACAAACAGGGTGGTGGCCTCAGTCAGAAAGTGGAAATCTGGGAACATCTTGAAAAAAAAAACAAAACACCAACTAAAGAATGAACTCAAAGCAACTCTGGCCAGCAACAGCTCTTGGCTGTTTGATGTGGGATCTCAGGTTGGTGCTCAGCCCAGTAGCTACCATGGTAGACCCAGACCCCAAATTCCCTCTACAGCAGGCATTTGAAACTGGCCTTATGCTTGCTTATCACAAATGAGTGCTCACAGAGAGTGGATGCAAAGGTGAGCAGGCAGTTAAAGATAAATATGTGATTCTGACCCCTCAAGTTGCAAAATAGAAGCTATATCTTGATTAGGTCATTAATGTTTTTCATGATGGTTTCCATAGGAAAACCTTCCTCTTGGCATTTGAAGTTATAGGGTTTCAATCTCTTCCCACATTCATACACTAGGAATATTGTTTTATGTATGTTTACTACAGTCTTCTGAAATAGGAGCAAGAATGACTTTTTGTGGGTCAGATTTAACAGAGAGAATGTGATAGAGAGAGAATTTCCAGGATGCCAAGGTGGCAAAATTGTGATCTAGTGCCTGGCCCAGAAAGATAAGTGCTCCAAAGACCCTGGAAATATGGTTGCTGGATTCTGGGGCCCATTGCTTTACATCAAAGTTCAGCAAACTTTCTTTGTAAAAGGCCTGGAAGTAAATATTTTTTGCTTTATGGACCATATGGTCTCAGTTGCAACTACTCCACTCTGCCGTTATGGCATGAAAGCAGCTCTAGTGTGTAAACAAACCCGTTAGCTTGTCTTCCAACAAAACCTTGTTTATGAAAACAGGCAGAGGGCTGAATTTGGCCAGAAGGCTATAGTTTGCTGACTCCTGCTTTAGACCAATGGTGGAAGTGTAACACATGATGCCTGTACTTGATTTAATTCTCACAGGAACAGAGAAGGACAAAGACTATAAGATAGAAAGGAAGATGACAGGTGCAGGGGGGACACAGGCAGGTGGGAATAGGAGAGCTGGGTGAGGAGAAGGAGGAGTAGGAGACAGAAAAATAAGATAAAATTGATGGAAGGAGACAATAGGTGAAAAGAAAAAGAAGGGATACCTATTAAAACAACTTCAATTTTTTGGACACCAATAAAAGTGAATTTTTTTTCTCATTTCATTTTTAAAATTGCTTTTCGATTACAGTTCCCCCCATTTCCTCCCCATTACTCTCCCCTGCCTTACCCACTCCCCACCTTCCACATTCAATCCCCCTCCTGCTCTCTATGTCCATGGGTCCTTTATACATGTTCTGTGACTTGGACCTTCCCCTTTGTCCCTTGTTATCCCCTTCCCCTCTGGTCACTGTCAGTTTGTTCTTTATTCCCATGTCTCTTGTTCTATTTTGCTTGCTTGTTTGTTTTCTTGATTAGGCTCCACTTATAGGTGAGATCAGTATGGTATTTCTCTTTCACCACCTGGCTTATTTCACTTAGCATAATGCTCTCCAGTTCCATCCATGCTGTTGTGAAGGATAGGAGCTTCTTTTTTCTTTATGCTGTGTAGAATTCCATTGTGTAAATGTACCATAGTTTTTTGATCCACTCATTTACTGATGGGCACTTAGGCTGTTTCCAGCACTTGGCTATTGTGAATTGCACTGCTGTGAACATTGGGGTGCTTATATTCTTTAGAACTGGTGTTTTAGGATTCTTAGGGTATAATCCCAGCAGTGAAATCTCCAGGTCAAAAGGCAGTTCCATTTTTAGTGTTTTGCGGAAATTCCATACTGTTTTTGACAGTGGCTGCTCCAGTCTGCATTCCCATTAACAGTGTACTCGGGTTCCCTTTCTCCACAACCTCACCAGTACTTGTTGTTTGTTTATGATGGCCATTCTGACTGGTGTGACATGGTATCTCATTGTGGTTTTTTTTTAAAGACTTTATTTATTTATTTTTAGAGAGGGAAGGGAGAGGGAGAGAGAGAGAGAGAAACATCAATGTGTGGTTGCTGGGGGACATGGCCTGCAACCTATGCATGTACCCTGACTGGGAATTGAACCTGCGATGCCTGGTTCGCAGCCCGCGCTCAATCCACTGAGCTATGCCAGCCAGGGCTCTCATTGTGGTTTTAATTTGCATCTCTCTGATGGCTAGTGATGCTGAGCATCCTTTCATATGTATCCGGGCCCTCTGTGTCCTCCTTGGAGAAGTGTCTATTCAGGTCCTTTGCCGACTTTTTAATTGGATCATTTGTCTTCCTGGAATGGAGTCATGTGAATTCTTTGTATATTTTGGAGATTAAAGCCTTGTCTGAGGTATCATGGCAAACATATTTTCCCATACAGTTGGTTCCCTTTACATTGTGATGATGTTTTCTTTAGCTATGCAGAAGATTTTTAATTTGAAGTAGTCCCATTTGTTTATTCTTTCCTTTATATTCCTTGCTCTAGGAGACATATCAGTGAAAATATTGCTGCATGGAATATCTGAAATTTCCCTGCCTATGTTCTCCGGTAGTGCTATTATGGTGTTGCAACTTATATTTAAATCTTTTATTCGTCTTAAGTTTATTTTTGTGTATGGTATAAGTTGTTGGTTGAGTTTTATTTTTTTCCCATGTATCTGCCCAGATCTCCCAAAACCATCTGTTGAAGAGGCTATTTTTACTTCATTTTATGCTTATGCTCCCTTTTTAAAATATTAATTGACCATAGAGACATGGTTTATTTCTGGGTTCTCTATTCTGTTCCATTGATCTATGTGTCTGTTCTTATGCCAGCACCAGGCTGTCTTGATTACAGTGGCCTTGTAATACAGTTTGATATCAGGTATTGTGATCCCTCCTACTTCGTTCTTCTTTCTCAAAATTGCTGAGGCTATTTGAGGTTGTTTATGGTTCCACATAAATTTTCAAAATGTTTGTTCTGTATCTGTGAAATATGTCATTGGTATTTTAATAGGGATTGCATTGAATCTATAAATTGCTTTGGGTAGTACAGATATTTTGATGATGTTAATTCTTCCAATCCATGAACATGGTATATGTTTCCATTTATTTGTGTCGTCCTTACTTTCTTTCTTCAGTGTTGTGTAGTTTTCTGAGTACAGGTTTTTTTATATCCTTGGTTAAATTTATTCCTAGGTACTTTATTATTTTTGTTGCTATAGCAAATGAGATTTTTTCCATGATTTCTGTTTCTGATATTTCATTGTTGGTGTACAAAAATGCCTTCAGTGTCTGAATATTGACTTCGATTTCTGAATACCATATCTGTTTTGCCAAATTCATTTATTAGGTCAAGTAGTTTTTTGGTGGAGTCCATAGGGTTTTCTATGTAGACTATCATGTTATCTGCAAACAGTGACAGTTTTACTTCCTCCTTTGCAATTTGGATGCCTTTTATTTCTTTTTCTTTTTGTCTGAACACTGTGGCTAGATCTTCTAATACTATGTTGTGAATAGAAGTGGTGAAACCAGTCACCCTTGCATTGGTCCTGATCTTAGTGGGAAAGCTTTTAGGTTTTGCCTGTTGAGTATGATGTTGGCTGTAGGTTTCTTGTATATGGTTTTTATTATGTTGAGGAATGCTCCCTTTACTCCCACTTTGCTGAGTGTTTTTATCATAAGTGGGTGCTGTACCTTATCAAATGTTTTTTCCAAATCTATTGATATGATCATGTGATTTTTGTCTTTTGTTTTGTTTATGTGATACATTATGCATATTGATTTGCAAATATTGTACCATCCTTGCATCCCTGGGATGAATCCCACTTGATCATGGTGTATGATCTTTTTAATGTATTGCTGGATATGGTTTGTCAATATTTTGTTGAGGATTTTAGTGTCTGTGTTCATTGGCCATATTTCTTTCTTTGTTGTGTCTTTATCTGTTTTGGGGATCAGGATGATGCTTGCCTCATAAAAAGAGTTTTGGATTCTTCCCTGTTCTTGGATTTTTTTGGAATAGTTTGAGAAGGATAGGGGTTAGGTCTTCCTTAAATGTGTGGTAAAATTCTCCTGTGAAACCATCCGGTCCAGGACTTTTGCATGCCAGGAGTTTTTTGATTACTGCTTCAATTTCACCAGCTGTTATCGGTCTGTTCAGGCTTTCTGGTTCTTCTTCATTCAGTTTTGGAAGATCATATGTTTCTAGAAATAGAAAAGTGAATTTTGAGCCTTTCCCAGGATTGTGTGAAAGCCAATAAAATTTTATCATAGATTTTACACATAAGATGAATTCTTTTCTCTCAAACCATTTTATTTTCAAATGGCAAGCTTAATCAGAGCCGGCACAATGAAGTTTGTGATATGAAATTATTGTCAAGTTATGCCTCTGCAAAAAGAATTCTCCAACTAACTCTGTCAGCTTGCTAACAAAAAATTAGAAATACATAATTTATGACCAGGAATGATGAAATCTAGAAAATATTTCCTAGGAAAAATATGTTTTAGCTGCCTGAGATAAAAAACAAAACAAAACGAGTCCTTTGTTATTAATACACTGATGCTATGATGTTTTTGATATTTTAGGTATTAAAGAACTTTTTTGTAGATGTCAAGTGCTTGGTACTGCTAAAGCTTTCATAAAGTTTTGGACACAGTTCTCATTGTTTTGCAAACAAATCCCCCTTCTACATACTTTGAAAGATGACTTCAGATCTCTTTAAAGAAGCTTTCTTCTTCATAGTTTCCTTATTGTCTTTATTGCTTTCCTGTGCCAGCAAGAGAACTATCTGAGCCAGAAGCACAAAGACTTAAAAACATTTGAAGAAGCAATTCATATTGCTACTTTAAACAATGTATTTTTCTAAAAACACAGGAACCTGGGGGCTGGGAGATTGCATGAATTTGGACAGTGAGCCAAATCAATAGGACATTTCTCATGGTTGCACTGTTTTTATTTCTCCACTTTAGAATTTTGGAGTATTCCATGTGTCCAGAAGTCCTGTGGATGTTCATGCCTCCTTTTGCTGGGGGTAGTGAGTGCAGTGGTTATGGGCACTGGTGACCACTTTGTTTTTTTGAGTAAATTAATGCATAAATACATCTCTAAACCAATTGAAATTATTGATCAGTTAAACTGAAGTGTTGGATGACTGAAACACTGATATAGATACGCTAGTCACGTTTTATTTTATTTTTATTGACATTGGTTAATAAGATTACATAGGTTTGGGGTATACATTTCTATGTTACATGATATGTATATTATATTTTGTAGTCACTACCAAAAGTCAAATCATCTTCCATCACCATATATTTGACCCCCTTTACCTTTTACTATTCCCCACCCCCTTCCCTCTGGTAACCACCATACTGTTGTCTGTGTCTATGAGTGAAATGCTGATGTAGATATGCTAACCACATTTTAAAGTAAACAGAATTCATTCATTTCTATAAAATTTTCATTGTTTCACAAAGTAAACACCTTCTATTTTGTAAATGTAACAAGCCCTCTTTTCAAATCAATTAACCACTGATTTCACAATCCTTTAAAATAAAGCTTTATAATCTAAGATTTAATTCCTTCTGTGTTATTATCATTCATTTAAATTTTAAAACAGAATCTGTTTACAGTAGCCCAGTTAGCATTTAGTGATTATGAGAGAACCATGGGGATGACAAAAGAAAAAGAATGACAGCAGGCAGTGCTAACAGCTTGGAACCACACACTCTCCATCTCACGAATGTAGATACCCCATAGCAAATGTTCTTTAAATATAGTATCTTAGAAGTATACATTTCCTGACAGTTTTATTGCTTATTATGACTATTAAAGTTTCTAATAATAACTGTAAGTTTCACTTAGGGACAAAGGGCAAAAACCCAACAATCCCAAAGTATACCCCCAACCCCCAAAGTCTGAAACTCACACTGCCCATTTTATTAACGGTTTTGCCTTGAGTTGAATGGGGCCCAGCCAGGGTGGTTTCAGCATTGAATTTGTATATACTATAATTATAGAAAAGTATATGTATACTATAAGCCACGGAACATAAGTTGTGCCTGGATTTCCAGACATTACTTGGCACTCTGGAATTTAAGAGAACAAGAGAGGCAACACAAATAGCAGAGGTGTCATTGATGAGTCCCTGCATGAAGCAGGTCCCTGTCAGGTGAGGTTAAGGCTAACTAAATGTCAGTCAGTGGATCAGGCAGTCATATTCTCTTTCTAATGAGAAGCAACTATTGATTTCTAAGAAGGCTTCCTTTGGCTGATGGACGTGGGAGTGGGCTGTGAGTTTCATTTTCATTCCCAAGAGGTACAGAGAGAAGGGGCTTAGAAACCAATCAAGAAAGGCTGTAATGCCCATTAACAGATAATGACAACAACAATTTACCATGTATTAAGCACCTAAGAGGTCCCAGGCACTTTACCTATATTATAGCAAATTCTCCTAACAACTTGGTATGATAGATATTCCTAGGCTCAATTTATAAACAGGAAAACTAAGGCTCAGAGACATCAAGAAACTGGCCCGAAGTCACACTGCTAGTAAATGTCTCTTAGGATTGGAACCTAGCCTCTCTGCTTCCAAAGCAACATGTTTTCCACTTAGCCAAGCTGCCTCCCAGAGTTTGCTCTCTAAGGAAATTGCTAGTCCTTTGGTGACTTACTGCTATGACAGCCTCAGATAACACCTGGATTTCTTGCTTTTTTAAACTGAGATATTTGCACCACAAGGTCTATGTGGTGACATGCCAGGATAAGCAGAACCACATAATAAACTTGATGCATCTTTAATGTCAAGTAATTCATGATGCATATTTTTATAAAAATAAAAATTTTAGGACAACAAATTTAAAAACAAAACACAACCAGAACTGCCAGAAAATCAAACTGTATAGAAGTCCAACAACCAAAGAGTTAAAAAAGAAACATTCATCCAGATAGGTATGAGAGGCAGAGACAGGCAGCCAGGCCGAACAGGATGTATGGCAAGGCAACTGATGGGGTTGGTGAGGTGGTCGCTGGTGGACCATGTGCTTTCACATTTGTGTGTAGATAAATCAGGAAAAACAACTGGGGGTGAGACAAACTGTTCAACCCAGGGTTCCAGCATGGGAAACTAAAGCCTCAAAACATCTGGCTGTAAAAACCTGTGGGGGTTGCGGTGGCAGGAGACTCTCCCAGCCTCATGGAAGAGTCTGTTGGAGAGACCCGCAGGGTCCTACAATGTACACAAACCCACCCACCCTGAAGGGACACATACCAGAAGGGACCAATTTGCCTATGGGTAGCAGGGGAAGTTACTAAAAGCCGGCCCAGAACCCAACAACTGACATGGTTCCTTTTTTGACCCCTCCTCCACATACAGCACCACAACACAGGAAAGTGGGCTGCTCAGCCCTGGCAAATACCTAAGGCCCTGCCCCCTTACAACATAACAGGTGGGCCAAGATGAAGAAATATGGCCCAAATGAAAGAACAGACCAAAACTCCAGAAAAAGAACTAAGCAATGAGGAGATAGCCAACCTATCAGATGCAGAGTTCGAAACACTGGTAATTAGGATGCTCACAGAAATTATTGAGTATGGATGCAAGATAGAGGAAGAAGTGAAGGCTATGAAAAGTAAAATAAAAAAAAAATATATATATATATATACAGGGAACCAACAGTGAAAGGAAGGAAATCAGAACTCAAATCAATAACTTGGAACAGAAGGACAAAATACACATTCGACCAGAGCTCAATGAAGAAACAAGAATTCAAAAAAATGAGGAGAAGCTTCAGAACCTCTGGGACAACTTTAAGCATTTCAACATTCAAATCATAGGGGTATCAGAAGGAGAAGAAGAATAATAAGAAATTGAAAACTTATTTGAACAAATAATGAAGGAAAACTTCCTTGATCTGGCAAAGGAAATACTTCCTAGAAATCCAGGAAGCTCAGAGAGTCCCAAAGAAGTTGGACCCAAGGAGCAACACACTAAGACACACCATAATTGAATTATCAAGATTAAAAATAAGGAGAGAATCTTAAAAGCAGTAAGAGGAAAGGAGAGAGTTACTTACAAAGGAGTTCCCATAAGACTGTCAGCTGAATTCTCAAAAGAAACCTCGCAGGCAAGAAGGGGCTGGGAAAAAGTATTGAAAGTCATGAAAGGCAAGGACCTACACCCAGTATTATTCTAACCAGCAAAGCTTTCATTTAGAATGGAAGGGCAGATAAAGTGCTTCCCAGAGAAGGTAAAGTTAAAGGAGTTCATCATCACCCAGATATTATTATGTGAAATGTTAAAGGGATTTATCTAAGAAAAAAATAAAAACTATGAACAGTAAAATGACAACAAACTCACAACTATCAACAACTGAACCTAAAAAACAAAAACCAAAACTAACTAAGCAATCAACTAGAACAGGAAGAGAATCACAGAAATGGAGATCACGTGTAGGGTTATCGGCAGGGAGGGGGTGGGGGGAGAATGGGGGGAAAAGGTACAGGGAATAAGAAGCATAATTGGTAGGTACGAAATAGATGGGGGGGCAGATTAAGAATAGTAAAGGAAATGGAGAAGCCAAAGAAGTTATATGTATGGCCCATGGACATGAAGTAAGGGCGGGATGCTGGTGGGAGTGGGGTACAGTGTGGAGGGGAATAAAGGGGAGAAAAATGGGACAACTTTAATAGCATAATTAATAAAATATAGTAAAAAATTTTAACATGAAACAAGACATTGAAAATATATGTACTGCTTTTGGAGACTGCTTTGGGCTAAACCATCAGATGCCAGGTTTGGGGAATAAAGAAACCATATTCACCCTTCTCTATCTTTAGAGGGCTTCTATAGGAAAATTTCAGAAATATTATATAGAATAGGAAAACTTAGTTGTATGGGTATACCAGTCAGCAATCAGTCAGGAAGACAGAATCCATTCTGGGTCTTTCACAGGGAACTTAATACAGGAGATGGTTTATCAAAGTGTTAGCAAGGCACAGGAAGCTCAAGGGGAAGGTGAGCAAACCCCAAGAGTAGAGTAACTGCAAAAAGCTACCCTAGAGACTAGAAGAGCCATTGCTAGGACTACAGGAACAGAAATAAAGAGGTGTTACCAGAACCCAAGAATATACTCTTCACTGAAAATTTTCAAACTGCTGATACTTTGAGGATCCTGTCACTCCTGAAAACACCAAAGGCCACTGGAGCCTGTAGCTGCCCATGATATCAGATCTTCTATTGTCACTGTAGCCCTCAGTTGCTGGCAGCTACCAGCAATTGGTTATCACCACAGCTACAGGAAAGATAGAAGTAACTTTCTGCTGTGCCAGAGATACCACCAGAAACTTTAGAAAAAAGTCTTCTCCCTGTCTTCCACTTTCCAATATCCTGTTGTTTTTCCCATTGTCAGAACCCAACCAGAAGCCAACAGGCAAGGAAGTCTGGGAAATGTAACTTGCAGATTTTCAGTCCCCTCCAATAAAGATATGATTAAAGAAGGGAATGGTGAAATCAAGAAACTGAGCAGCCATGCATTATGTTTACATATTTCCATAAAAGTTCCTTCTATTTCTTCATCAGGAAGTTAAGGAATATGTATCTCATTTGAGAGGAATAAATACAAATATTCCCCACTTTCCCAAATCTATTTGGTTTCTAAGTTTGGAGAGTGAGAATTTGTATAACAAGTTCAGATAGTCAGGGATATCTACTTTTTTAGTGACCAACTTTTAGTAAATGCTCCTCATATACAAACTAATGGAAGTCCTCAGACACAGAATAATGGAAGTCCCAAAGATATTCAATGGATTCACTTCTAGGTTCAGCAAGCCATCATATGGTGACCTTATTGAGAATAATTTCCTTAGGGAAGGGTTTCACACACTATACTTACAGTTACTGTATATTCAGCAAAAAACAAACTTTCTATGGGCCCATAATTTCTTTTTGGTAAATGATATGACAGCCTTCTTTTGTTTGTGTGTCTGTTTACATTCATTCTCTTTCCTCCAGTTTTATTGAGATATAATTGACATATCACATTGTGTAAGTATGAGGTATACATGATAATTTGATAAACTTAAATATCCTGAGATGATTGCTCCAATGTTATTTAACACATCCATCACCTCACATAGTTACCATTTTTTTCTTGTGGTGACAAATGGTAAGATTTACTCTCTTAGCAACTCTCAAATATATAACACAGTATTGTTAACTGTAGTCACCATGTAGTCACCATGTTGTACAGCTCTCCCCACACCTTTTGTTATAGCTTTGTGATGCACACATATATTACAGGCTTTGAGAAGTTCTGCAGCAGACAATAGAGTGTAACCTAATCTTACTTGATCATGGAAGCCTCTTTTCACTAGCAACTGGCAGGACCCTATGACCTGCTGCCATGGGAATCACCCATCAGGTCTGTTTCAGCCAAACTGTGAGATGTGTCCAAATTTTCCTTCTGGGAAGCAAGATGTTGCCTCTGAACTTTATTCCTCAGATCCAGTTTTCCTTGTTTTTAACTGTGGCAAATTATTTTTCGCTCTCTGAGCCTTTATTTCTTCCTCTACAAAATGGGGCAAGTAATATCTACTTTCCAGCCTTATTCTAAAAGCTAAATGAGATTAGATAAAAATGCCATGGCAAAGTGTAAAGCATCACACAAACATAAGGACTCTAGGCTTCTCTAAGGTCTATTTGAGGTCCCCAACACATAAGGTTGTTTGTGATGCCTGTCTGTGGCAGACTGCCTTGGGCAGAGGCTCGATTCTGGAGCCCTTTCTTCACCTTCCTGTGATTCAACACATCCCTGGGGCTTATCATACTTTTCTGGCTCCAGGCCTCAGGTGAATCCTGTTATTGATTTACTGACCCCTCTTCTCTGTTCCCCTCTAAACCATCCTAGACACTGTCGCTACAGACGTCATTCTAAAACAGATCTCTGATATTTTCACTCTCATACTTAAGATAAAACTTTCATTAACTTCCCTTTGCTTACCACATCAAGTCCAACTGTTCTTAGGTAGATGGTAAAGATATTTTTCCAACTTAATCCACCCCTCATCTCCAGTACCAAAGATCTGGTCATACAGTCCATCCCTTGCTCTATACTAAAAATCTAAGAGACTGGGTTCAAATTCTGACGGAGCCACTTACTCGCTGTGTGACCATGGACATATTACTTAACTCCCGTGTGCCTCAGCTTTTCTCCTCTGTAAATGGGGATAATAATAACACTTATTTTATGGGATTGCTTTTTAGCATTACATAAAATAATGTATATTAAGTTCTTAGGACAGTGCCTGGCATCATTAAGTGGTCAAAGAAATGTCATCCATTTACTATTAATACTTTTGTTACTGCTAGAACCTTGTATTTTTTTCATCTTCTGCTGTTGCCTCTTCATCTGGGGATATCCTTCGTCTTACCTTCAATATTTACAATCTCCCTCATTTGTTTTTAATGTGAGTTTAGCAAATTGTTTTAGCTCTCTCAACCTTCATTTCCTCATCTACAAAATGGAGAAAGCCACATATACTTCACAAAGATTGTTCTACAGGACAAATGAGATTATATGAAAGCTCTATGGCAAAGTATAAAGCATCTTGCAAACCATCTTGCTAAGCTTTCTTTGCCCATTCCCTGACTTCATCTCCACGTTGACATTCCTGAATACTACAATCTCATGGGACTTAGTACTTCATTTTTAGTATTTGTCATATCACAATCTATTATAATTTTGCCTTGTTATTTATGTATATGTATAAATTGGAATCTTCTTAAAAGGAAAACTTACATATGTCTTCAGCTGGCACAGTGCAAAGCAGCGGAGTAACTTGGCTGAATTGAACTGAAATCCAAATTTATAACATAGTTTCAGTTGACAACATGGGCTAGAATATTTTATTTGCACATTTCTTTACCTCAGGAAAGGAATCTCCTGAGGAGGAATTTCAGTCTTCAGTAAAAAGGGGGTTCTCAGCAGCAGCAGCATTAATGGGGCAGGGGGGCTTGTTAGAGTGTCAGCATATTGGGCTGTACCCAAGCCCTACTGAATCAGAGTCACTTGGGTGGGTAGGAACTTACATTTTGACAAAATGCTAGTCTTGTGTATGCTAAAGTCTGAGAAGCACTGGCATAGACAGTTTGAAGGAGGGCATTGTAATTTTTTTCATTTTACATTTTATAGAGGAGTGCCTGTTTGTGATAGGCTGTTTAATCAAAGGTAATTTATTTTTAGCAAAGTGAACCATGTTTTCAAATAAGCAAATTTCTTAGAATCCAGCAGAATTTTCTCTATTTCTCCAAGGTGTTAAGAACACTTATTTTTATTGATTTATTTTATTTGTGGCAAATTTTAATTTAAAAAAGAAAAAGAGTAAGAGGAAAAACTCTAGCATCCACTGGTAGCGTGTTATCAGGGCTATAAAACCATGACTTGTTTTTGTAAGAATGCAAGGCTGTTGACTATATCCTCCTTAAAAGAATTATTATAAACTGTTAAATGGGAGAAAATATCTTAGGCTCTTCTTTTTAATACATAAAGGCTTTATCTTTCCATATTGAAAATGAGGATATACTGCAAAGAGTAATGGTTTGTGGCTGGACCCTGTTATAAATGTCATCTTCGTGGCTGCAGGAGTAAACACTTCAGAGCTTAGATACTAATTACTGTCACATGAAAAGTAGGGAGACATATTGTAACTTCTCAGGCTGTCAGAAGGCCTTTCATGCAAATGGCAGCATTTCACAGGGACATTTACATGACACAGTTTATAATTTTCATGGGTGCTCTGTTATTTTAAAATACCAACAGGAAGATTAAGAATGTGTTGACACAAAAGTAGAACCATCCAATGCCCTTAGGCCCTCCTGGACTTGAACCAGAAAGCACCCTCACTTTTTAAGGAAAACTATAATCTGCCAAAATAGAAAAAGGGGTTATGAAAGGATTATGTTCTATAATAAGTTTAGGGCAATCCAGAATTTTCCTTAAGCAATTGCAGACTACAGCATGAGTTGTTTACATATGTTTGCCCTGACTGGGTAATTTGGGCATAGGTTGTTTCTAATAAAAGAGTAAGACAAAGGATGGCTAGCTCTAGAAACATTTTTGCCCAAAAGTTTGATCTGTTCCTGAATTCTAGACCACTTTTGGGACTCATCTTTTGGTATATTTCCAATGGAATAAATTATACAAGGCTTTTTTGTGAGATATGTATGACATAAGGATGTTGGACTTCACTGAGCAGATACAACAAAGTGGTATTAAATGAATTAATATTTGTAAAGCAGATTGCATAATGCCTGGCACACAGCAAGCGCTATATAAATGTTTGCTAAATAAATGAGAACCTCTACTTTGAACTAAGGAAGGTTTTATTTGTGTTTCTATGAATATCTTGGATTAGAAAATGGATGCTTTTTTTAATCCTCACCCAAGTGTATGTTTTTATTGATTTTTAGAGATAGAGGAAAGGAGGGATGGAGGGAGGGAGGGAGGGAGAAGGGAGGGTGAGAGAGGGAGAGGGAAGGAGTGAGAGAGAGAGATGAGAGAGCAATATTGATTGGTTGCTTCCCATACGCACCCTGACCAGAGACAGAACCTGCAAACTTTTGGTGTATGGGATGATGCTCCAACCAACTGAGCTACCCAACCAGGTTGAAAATGGATGGATCTTGAAAAAAAATGGGTCCATTGGGGTTTGGTCTGTAAAATCCTACATTTCAGTTGACACCAATAAACTACCCTCCTTTTTTGTTTGCTTGTGAATGCCACATATGCCAAATTTCTACCTGGGATTCCTTGTACCAATGCAGAATAGCAGAAAGCACATTGCATCTGTGGTCTCATTCTTTTCTTTTCTTTTCTTTTAATTGTTGTTCAAGTACAATTTTCTATCTTTTACTCCCATCCCAGCCCACCCACCCAGCCCTCCCCACCTCCCTCCCATTTCCACAGCCCCGTGGTCTCATTCTTGATAGCACTGTCACTTACTAGCTTAGACTTTGGATAAGTCACTTTACCTCTCCATTTTTCTTAGATGTAGAGGCTAACATGAAATAATATGTGTCAAAGAGCTTTGTATACTTGAAAGCAGTATTTATATGAATGATGTTACCTTTTTATGTTTAGTTCAAATACTACTGCGAGGGGTAGCTCACATATTTGGTGAGTCACTGAAGATACATAGCAAAGAATTAACATATTTCCCAAAGTGGTAGGGGGATGTCACAGCAGAAATGTCAGTAAGCTCCCTTTGAGTGAAATGGCATGGAGGGAAGGAAGAGAATTAATCAGTTACTACCAGGAAAATCTTGTCAGAAGGGTTATCTAAGTTATTTCAGAAGTATCTTCTTCACTAACAATAAAAGAAGTTAATGGAAAACATCTATTGTTATTGTCACTGTGTTTTGCCTACCCAGCATCCATTCTGCCTTGTTTTCTAACCAAACCCCACATTTTTTAGCCACGTAATCTGGGGAAGCTGATCTCATCCACATCTTCAGGGATAGCCTAGTTGGTTAAGATTATTCCTATTCCACGTAAATAGACACATGATCTAAGGTAGACAATGGGACTGAGGAAAGCCTACTAGGAATCTTCTGGAAAAACTTTCCTCACTCCCAAAAGAGAGCCACAAAAAGACAGATTCTTTTCTCCCCTGGAGTTGCTGTGCTGCTTGAGATGCCTGGCAATGCTGCAGCTACCTTACTGCTTGCCTGAGGCTATAGCCAACACTGAAGATGGTGGGACAGAGAGATAATAAGGAGTGGGAATAGGTGGGCAAGTGGGAGGTGGAGATGAAGACATTATGAGCTGAAACCACCCCAACTGGCACAGAACTTCCCTTATGTTATCTCATCAGTTACCACAGTCATCTTTGAGGTGGGTGGCATTATCCCACTGTGTGGGATTAGGAAACTAAGAGGTTAAATTGCCCAGGGTCACCCGACAAGTAGGTGGAAGATTTAGAACTGAAGCAGCTCTGTTCAACTTCAAAGGCTGTGCTGAAGTTGTTGTTGTGGTCTCCCTAAATCCCGCCTCTGATGAAAAATGGTCAAGAGGCAGTATATTTACTGTGACCATGAAGCTAGCAGAGACTGGGAGTTGAACAGCCTGAATTTTTTTTTCTTATGCTGGCTTTGCTGCCCAACATTTGACCTTTCTGGACCTCCATTTCATCATGTATAAGACAGTTGGACCAGATGTTTACTGAGGTTCTTTTTGGCTCTAAGATCTTTCGAAATGCTTGGTAAACCACAGGGAGGGTTAAGGGAAAATAAGTAACATACATTTGGTATCTTGAGAAAGGGCATTGGGCAGGATTTCCCCTCTCAGCCTGAGGTTCAGGGCTGAAATGTATCAGTGATGCTTCCAAAAAATCATAGAATGTTTCATGTGGCACTAGACATGACAAGCCAAAACTGGGTAAGTGTTCTCGCTATGGGAAAAGAAACAGAGCTAAGAAGAGGCCAGATAAGACACATTTTCTCTAGTGTCCTCCTCATCTTTTCCAGCCACCTTGACCACTGAGTTCCTGAGGAGGCAATGAGGTTCTGAACAGCATTTGCACAGTCTTTCACTTCTTTCTTATTCCTGCAGTGCTTAAAACAAGACAGGGCATGATGGACCAGGCACTTTTAACCACTTGACTTCTGTTCCCTTCTTATTGTTAGAAAAGTTGTTTCTGTGATATTATCACCAGACAAGTCATCAGGGGAGGTGGGAACCTTGAAGAAGACACTGTAGGCTCTCACTGGGGCTAAGAAAGGACCTGGGACTTAGAGACAGTGTGTAAGCCCCATCAAGTCTGTTTACCATCTATATTAGTTTCCTACAGCTTTTGTGAAAAAGTGCTGCAAACTGGGTGGCTTAAAACAATAGATGGTAATTGTGTCACATTTTTAAATTTCCAAATGAAGGTGTCGGTAGGGCTATGCTCCCTCTTAAACTTGTAGGGGAAAATCCTTCCTTGCCTTCTCTAGCTTTGGCTGGTTTTCCAGCAAATCTTAGTATTCCTTGGCTTGTAGATACATCTTCAATCTCTACTTCCATAGTCACATGACCATCTTCTCCCTGTGTGTATGTTCTTCTCTTATTATTGGACATCAGTCATTTTGGAGTAAGAGTCCACTCTATTCCAGTACGATCTCATCTTAAATAATTACATCTGCAATGATCCTATTTCCACATAAGGACATATTCTGAGGTATTGGAAGTCAGAAATTCAACATTTCCTTTTGGGGGGCAAAATTCAACCCCCAAAAGCACCCATGTAGGCAAAGGCCAACCCCTACCTAATCAAGTTCTTACTATATAAGACAATATGTTTGTCTATTTGAGCTTGCTTTTCTTCTCCAAAGCTACTTTTTATGTTTCTTGAAAACTGAATCTGCCTGAAAGAAATTTTGGAGGGTGAAGGAGTAACTGGATGTTCCTGGAGCAGCAAGCCAAAGGATGTGGCCCCCCAGACTAGACTTCTCAAATAGTATGCACACAAACCCCTTGAGGATCTTGTTAGCAGATTTTAGCAGGTCTGGGGTGGGGCCTCAGATTCTGCATTTCTAACAAGCTCCCAGGTGATGCTGATGTTCCTGGTCCACAGGATAGCAAGGCTCTAGATCTAGACTAGATGGTAATCACATCTATTTATGCAGAACAACTAAAAATTATCATTTTGGGGAGGTCTCAAAGCTTCAGCTATATGTTCGCTAGAGAAAGTCCCAGTAAACTAAGTCAGAGTATCTCAAAATTAGAAAGAACAACTCAGTGACTTTTTTCATGTGAGAGTGAAGTCAGAAACATATGTACATATTCATCTGTATGGACACAGTTTTCTAATTTCTGTGCTGTGGTGAATAGTGGAGATACGCATGTCAGAAGCTTTGATTCTTAGGGACAGACCAACTTCAAGGTTTAGGGAAACCAAGCAACTTCCCCTTTCAGTGTGCCAGAAAAACTGCATTTGGGGAAGCTTCAGGCCAAGTTGACAGGGACTGTCCTCTTCCTGCTGTGAGAAGTTAAATGGCCAGATTTCCTTGGATCTCACTCAGTTCTGTTCTGTTCAAGGATCAGTGCTAGAGCCCACCCAGATGACCTCTGAAGGCCACATCTGTCACTTTGCTCCCACCCACACCTGTGACCTTCCCTACCTTCCTCACTTGCTGCTTTCCTCAGACCCTCAATGAATCCCAGATGCTTCCCATCCATGTTGGTTAGGGCCTAGGCCAGGATATAGAAGGACCAGGTAGATGAGCCAGGGTGTATCCCTTGGAGTGCTCAGCCTCTGGATGAACTTGTACAGAAAAGGTTCCAGAGAAGAGTAATCCTTTAGTGATGTCAGGGGCTGGCAATTTGGTTTTTCAAAATCAAGAGACCTTATTATTCCCATTTCAGAAACACCCTTGCACTACTGGCTCTCTGAAAACACTTGGGAGTTTCTAGGAAGATAGCTTTCTGAGTGTTTGGCATGATGCATTTTTTTTTGAGTTGGAATGTTAGTTAGTTTACATGGTCAGCATTTTGACTTTAGGATCTGTAATAAAAAGGCAACTGTGTCAGACTACAAGTCCTTGTAGCAATTTCTTATAGTTGAGAGAAAGGGAAAAACAACAGCACAGAGAGTTTTGGTTACCTATTGCTGAGTAGCAAACTACCCCAGAATTTAGTGGTTTAAAGTAATAGTTATTTTACTTGCTCATGATTTTGTGGGTGAGAAATTTGGAGAGGTAGAGTGGGGATAGCTTGTCTCTGCTCCACAATGTCTGGGTCTTGGCTGGGTGGCTTGAACAATGGGGAATTTGCTCAGATGGCTCAGCTGGGATCATATGTCTGGGCCCTAAGTTCTTTGCCATGTGACTCTCTGTATGGCTAGCTTAGCTTTCCCATGGTGGACTAAGGATAGTCAGATTTTTTTTTAACTGATTGCTGGCTTTTTCCCTAGATAGTGGAAACTGTCATATCTTTCAAAGGCTTGGCCTAGAACGAGTACATTGTTGTTTCTGACATGTTCTACTGTTCAAAGTAAGTCACAAGACATGTTTAGATTCAAGAGGAAGGAAAGTAGACTTCATCTCTTGATGGGAGGAATGACAAAGAATTTGTGGCCATATTTAATCTACTACAGAGAAAGAAGTGGAAAGAAATTTTTTTTATTCACATTCTCAGGTTTTGATCAGGTTAAGTCAAGCCCAAGCAGTCAACACAATTCACTGTAGTTCTTGGCCTCTTCTTCCCAGTAGCCAATTTTTAACTTTTGGGTAAAGAATCAGCGAGTGGTCTTTGAACCATTAGCTATATATAGTCACTCCATCTTTTAATTTTTATTTTTCAAAAATTTTCTTTTTCTTTTTTGCCTTCCAGTAGCAAGTCCTTTCTAGATGAAGCCTTAGGAAATCTTTTACCATGTGTTTTTCTATCCTTACCCGAGGATATGTTTATTGACATTTTTTTTTTAGAAAGAAGAAGGCAAAGAGAGAGAGAGAGAAAGAAAGAAACATCGATTGGTTGCCTCCCATATGTGCCCTTTTGGTGTACAGGATGATGCTCCAACCAACTGAGCCACCTGGCTAGGGCTATTTTCTTGTTGTGTTATAAAGATCATTTAAGTGATACATAAATACATTTTCACTTGCTAAATTATGACAATATTTTAGCACACACAGTAAAATGTGAAAATGCCTCTTCACTTTGACTCTCCATCTACTTGCCTGCCCAGAAGTAACAACTGCAAACAGTCTGTCTTCCTTTAAATCTTTTTAATACATGTATATTCAAGCACATGCACATACTCATATAGAGTTTTTCCTTACTTTAATGAGATTGAACACTGTGTGTTATTGTGCAAGTTGCTTTTTCCATCTAACAATATATCATGATGATTGTTCCATATTAATATATCTACCCACTGCTTTATTTTATTTATTTTATTTTTTAAATATATTCTTTTTTAAAAAGATTTTATTTATTTATTTTTAGATAGGGAAGGGAGGGAGAAAGAGAGAGAGAGAGAAACATCAATGTGCGGTTGCTGGGGGCCATGGCCCGCAACCCAGGGATGTGCCCTGACTGGGAATCGAACCTGCGATGCTTTGGTTCGCAGCCCACGCTCAATCCACTGAGCTACACCAGCCAGGGCTACCCATTGCTTTCTTTTAAACTGCTGTGTATTATTTCATTGAATTCATGTGGCATAATTTATGCAATGACTCCCCCTATAATGGACCTTGAGTTGTTTGTAACAGCTTTTAAATGATCATTGAAACAACTTTTCTTGTATATACACCTTTTTGTATATGTACAGATATTCTCATAAAATAGATGCTTAGAGATGTAATAGCTGGGTCAGAAAATATGAGCGTTTGCAATTTCAACAAATATAGACAGTTGACTCTCAAAATGTGGGCTACCAAATTACACTTTCTCAATATATTTGTTATACCCTTCACAACATTGGCTGTTACTAATATTTTTAATTCTTCCAGATAAAAGATGGGTGAAAATGGTATCTTGTCATTGCACTTCTCTCCTATAATTGTTATTTATATTTCTTTCTCTGAAACATCTTCTGTTAAAATCATCTGTCAAGTAAAATGTATGTCCTTCATACTTTTGATAAATACATGTGGGGGCTCTTCATATATTAGATCCTTTTTATTTCCTAAAGGTAAATTTCCAGATGTGGATTTACTGAGTCAAAGGATTTATCTATTACAAAGGTTTTGACATTTCCTAATTCAGTTTTAATAAACCTCAATTCCTCCTTCAGAGTGTACTCTTGGAAGGAAATAATTTCATCCTGTTGATAAGTTGAGTCTCATTTCTTGCCTATATGCAAGCTCTCTGTAAAGAGGAAATAAAACTGTGCACTGTACACTAACACATTTTAAGGCTGTTGGTGCCCAGCTGTGCAAATTAACTTCCCATATGATTAGCAAACTCCTTCCTGAATGTGGCTGAGCTGATAGGTGGCTCATTGGCCAGGAAAAGAGCTGAGAAAGATCTTTCATTCAATGATTGTACACTTTCTTTTGTTCCTAAAGATTTATGAGGGGAATATAGTCTCTGGTTAGTCACTGAGCCATTTGCTGAGTACCTACTATGAACCAGGTGCCGCTGATTATTATGAAACACAGACTCTAAAGATGAGTTAAATTTCTGAATATGGCAGTACACTTGAAGAGGCCATTCACAGTTCCAGAATTTTGGGTGTGACTTGAATTCTATGTTTTGTAAAGCTGAGTTACAGAACTGTATCATTTTACCACTGAATTTAGCTGACTAGTCCTCTGAACTTCAATGTGTCTCCTGTGTTCTCTATTCACATCAGGTACAAAGGCAGTTAAAAGTGTTTCTTTGTTATACATAGTTGTAAGTGAAAGAGAAAACATTAGTAAAAGTTGAAAAACCAGATAACTTGTGGTATGTGGACATACACAGGAAATAAGCTACTCTTGAAGGAAATATGATTTAGGAGATAGCCAGTAGCTTGCACAAATACTTTTTGTCATTTGAGAATTCAGAAATTATCTTTTGCATATAATATGTTTTAGGCACATTTTATGAAAAACTGTTCCTATAAAAATAATTGTGGTTAAATGATTTGTGTTTCAGTTATCTGAAACTTTTTAAATATCTAGAACACTAAATTTTTACCATGAGTGACTGGAGAGAGTTTACTACTAGAGGTGGTTTGTATTATTGTTTGTTGGGTAGGCTACTGACTTGTTCAGTTAAAACCTTTGAAGCAAATTTGGGTAACTTGCACATACACAGCATGGGTGTGTTTGCAGTTCATGTTCATTAATTGAAGGGACATGGCTAATCCTGCTATGATGTAGGCCCATGGGATTTGAAGTACAAAGATTTTATTTGAGTCTTGGCTCTCTTCCTAATTGACTGTCACCTTTGGGAAGTCACCTAAATCTCAGAGCCTCATTTTCTTATCTGTAAAATTGTAGGTACTAGGCATAGAATTTTGTAAAAGCCTCACAACCTTCAGATGGGAAGGTACTTTATAAACAAAAAAGTGCTCTGCCCATGTGAGTTTATTATTTTGCCATAATAATGAAAAGAGGGGAGTTGCATCCATCCATCCATCCATCCATCCATCCATCCATCCATCTATCCATCCAGAGTTTCTGATTACTTGCCATAGGCTAGGCATTGGGTTAAGTGCTAGAATAATAATGAAATAAACAAGACCTGGTTTCTGCACTATAGGAGTTTATAGGCCAGTGGAGATGATGATCAAGATAATGTCTACTTCAGTTAATGCTGTGCTGGAGCTGGCTCATTCAGGCTTGCAAGAGCCAACTGTTAAATTTTCAGGAATTCTATGAGTAGGTTGTTAAATAGATCCATTATTTAAAATTAAGTTATATAGTTGACTCTCATTATTCATGGATTTCATGTTTGTGAATTTGCTTACTTACTAAAATGTACTTGCAAGCCTCAAATCAATACTTGGGGCACTTCTGTGGTCATTTGCAGGCATAAGCGTGTGCAGAGTTGTGAAAAACTCGAGCTGCCCGATGTGCACATTGCCAGCTGGGGTTGAACAAGGCCTTCTTGTTCCAGCTCTCATACTGTAAATAAGTGTCCTTTTCGTGGTATATTGAGTGCCAGGTTTTTTTTAATTTCTGTGCTTTTTGTGGGTGATTTCACGGTTTAAAATGGCTCCTAAGTGTACTGCTGAACTGTTGTCTAGTGTTAGTAAGCACAAAAAGCCTGTGATATGCTTTATGGAGAAAATACATGTGTTAGATAAGCTTTGTTCAGGCATGAGTTACAGCGCTGTTGGCTGTGAGTTCAATGTTAATGAATCAGCAATACATATTAAATAAGGTGTTTTTAAACAGAAAAACACATAAAACAAGGTTATGCATTGATAGGTTGACAAAATGTTTTGACTAGAGGCTCACAGGAACTTAGACCCGCATTCCCTCTAGAAGCAATGATTTAATATTTGGCAATTCAATGTTTGTAGCAACTTTATAGAACATGACTATTGTGAATAATGAGAATTGATTGTATATACTTACATAAAATATATTACCTAAGAGGCGATAAATACTGAAAACTTCACACTTCCTAATTATTTTGCTACTGATTACAATTATCTATGCTTTTGAGATTATTTATGGGTACTGTATCTGCATAGAGATACTACACAATGGGCCCTGGCTGGTGTGGCTCAGTGGATTGAGCACCAGCCTGCAAACCAAAGGGACGCAGGTTCGATTCCCAGTCAGGGCACATGTCTGGGTTTTGGACCAAGTCCCCAGTTGGGGGCATGTGACAGGCAACCGCACATTGATGTTTCTCTCCCTCTTTCTCTTCCCTTTTCCTCTCTCTAAAAATAAAATAATAAAAAAAGAAATACTACACGATGGAGGGTGCTACTGTGCATCTGTTTCTAAGCCCCTGTTCAGTGATGTCAAGTTAGTAGTTTGACACTGGCCTTGATGGGAGGCTTTATACCATGGAAATCAGCAAATGCTACATATCAAAGTTCCATCTACCTACTCCCCCTATGAGTTGTTAAACATTTACCAGTATACAACTCCCTTCAGCTTTTTTTAGGAGCCTGTCCTCGGACTACTGGAGCCAACTTTTAGATGCTAGGAGAGAGTCCAAAGTTACTGAGAATTTATTCCCTTAAGCCTATCCCAGGTCCATTAGCCCATGACTGACTGGTATTCTTATGCTTCAAGGTGGGGTTTATACTCCAGAGCTCCCCATGGAATCCACATGAGCTGAGAGCTTCTGAAGCCTGAAATCACCCTTGTTAGGCTTCTTCCCCATTCCCTGTCCTGCTTCATCTTATCCTTACTGGTTTCTCCTGGGAACTTTTCCTTGATTAATCACTTGCACACAAACCCGTCTCAGGGTCTGCTCTTAGAACACCCCATCTAACCTGAGAACAAAGTGATGGAGTCAGTAATGTGTGTGTACATATCTCAGATTGGCCCTGAAGATCTACTGGTAGATCCTGATTTTCTGGTTCTAACTCCTCCTTAAGAAGGCATTGCTTTCCAATTTTATCCTTCAATTTATGTGTTCTAATGACTTGTAAATAGATGTGAATTAAGAGTTCTTCAGGTTTTACAGTTGCACTTTATGTGCTTAATGTGTTTACATTTTGATAAAATATAAAGGATTGCCAGCATGTCCTTCACTCAGCCTAGCTTGGTGGGTTTGCCTCTGCTGAGCTCAGCTAGTGGCCTTGAACTCTGACATGCAATAATAAATCAAGCTTTCATCAAGTTCTTCTTAGCCTGTTGAGAAACAAAAATCCTGTAAGCAATGCTGCAATAACTTCTTTTGAAATTCTAATTTGTTTTACTGGGATAAAAAATGTGATAAGCAGTCAAGAAGCCCACTGTGCTATTGTATACAACTGGAATATAATTTTCTAAATAGTTTTTAAAATTTTTTCAAATTATTCTTGTTATAGAGTTAGCAAGTGCCAGCTCAGATGCAGGGTCTATGTAACTGTGCAGTAATTAAATGCTTGCTTGGGAAAACAATTTTAGATCACTGAATTGCTTTATTGCATTTTGAAAAGCTGAAAGGGGCTTTCAATCAGGTAGAGCTTGTGTGTTTATTTTCTAAACCAGACTTGTTATAAATTATTCACGTGGGCAAAGGCTGAATTTGAAAAGGAAGAAACTTGGAGCACAGGGCAGTTATTACTCCAACAGTCATTGTAGAGTTCAGTAGGCCTCATAAAAAGAGGCCTATCTTGATGATTCATGGCAAGGTTTTGTGGGTGAGGAAGTGCCTCCTTAGCAAATCTGATTTTAAACTGAGACCACTAACAAATTGGGAGGAGGACAGGGATTTCTTACTTTCTTGGATGCTGCTCTGTCTCAAACAGCCCTGCAGAAGAAAGGGTTCCCACCAACTTCTGTTCAGTTACCTAATTTAGAGGAAAGTATAAAACTACAATTTCATAAAATATGACATTGTGAAAGAAACATTGGTATAAATATTGGGCATCACATATATTATTATAAAGAAATTAATAACTAAGGCCTCTATTATTTTGCATTTTCTTTATTTTTTTGTTGAGGAATACTTTACTTACAGTAAAATGCACAAATCTTTAATATATAACTTGGTGAATTTTTACCTACACACTCATATAACTACCATCCAAATGAAGATACGGAACAATTCCATCAGCCTTGAAAATTTCCTCTTGATCCTTCCCAAATAACATCCTCTTCCAGAGGTAACCACTATTAAAATTCATATAAATACATAGATGTACTCTTTAGGTCTGGCTTCTTTTACTTGGCATAATACATTTGAGATTGTTGTTTATTCCTTTTTGTTGCTAGGTAGTATACAATTGCATGGATGTACCATAGTTTGTTCATCCAATTTTTTACTGATGAATTTTTCACGGATTTTGCCTGTGAGAAAAACTTATATAAATATTTGTGTACAGATGTTTTTTTTGAACAGTGTACAAAAAGGACTGTCTAGGTACTTATTTTTTAGATATATATACCCAAGAGTAGCATTTTTGTGTCTGTCTTTGAAATTTACCAAAAAAAATGATACTAATTGGAAGGGTGCACAAAAAGTAATTGTCTCTCTAATATTTGTTCTTGGCAAGGTGAGGGTGTAACCTTGTAGTGTCTGATAGCATTGTTCTAGCATTTAGACTTGCAATATCTCAAGTTACTGCTTATCCATGGAGAACTGGAAAAATGGAATTTAGATTCTTTCTTGGTGAAATGAATACAGGTACTGTGTGTCTGAATGGAAGTATTTAGCAGTTCTTCCAAAGGAATACTTAGTACCTTGTAAAACTGGGTTAATTTGAGACTTATCCCTTGGAAACAGGATAGTTGGTTCACCTTGGGGATCACTCATGGCCAAAGATAAATTGTGTTGGGGGAAGGGATCTAAGCAGGATGCATTAGGAGACCTCAGTGCACCCAAAGTACCATGGGGCTACCAGAATTTGCTTGAGTGATCCCCAGGGAATCACATTCAAGAGCTGTTCTTTGCTGTCAACCCTTTGATAATGGAAGTGAGCTATCCACCAGCCCAACTAAAGAACAGAGGGCTGGTAGACTTGGGGAATGGTTATGGCGCCCCCTGGGGGACATTGAAATGTCCCTCCTGTAGACATAACTTCCCTGTCTGTGGTCAAAATCAAATTGTGGGTGGGGCGGGGGAAAGTGGTGGTGGGAAAATGGAGAGAATTGTATTTGAACAACAATAAAAAATGATTAAAAATAAATATCTTAAAAAAATCAAATTGTTTTGAGTAATGTCTCAGACATCACTACTTCAGTGATCCTTTTGAACGGTTTCAACATAAATTTAAAATATTTTGGAATTTTATATGGAACAACTTAATTCAGGGAAGGCTTAAGAGGAATATATATGATGTTTAAGGTCTCACAAGAAGGGAGGGGTAATTCTTTTTGACTGATTTCTTGTTATTTCTGGTAGAAGGGCAATGCATGATTGGATAATTTCTGATTTTTCTTTGTTAATAAGGTGATAGGATAAGATGATAACTTCAGAGTTCTACAGGCAAAATGCCTGTGAGCCTTTTGTGTCTTGCTTGCTGGGGTGTAAAATTGAGTGTTTTTGAACCCACGCTGATACCACCCTTCCAATGAGCATTTGGAAGTGTGTGGGAGCATTTTTGATTGTCACAATGACTGGGGGAGAGAAAATGTCAAGCATGAGGAAGAATTGAACCATCCAAAGAGCCAATAGGGCCCCTGTTGAGAAATACGTTTTTTCCCCTCAGGCAATTCATATTCAGAAGGTTTAACAACATGAATAAAATGTGTCAAGCAAGTGATAGCAGACTTAAGGAGCTTCTTGAGACAGAAGGAGTAGAGGTAAGTCTATTTTTGGACATTTGGAGTGTATGATCATCTTACCTAAAGCAGAAATGGGGCAGTGCTTAGCACTGACCTTAAGTGGGATATGGAGGTGGGGAAATTTATTTTCCATGTTCCTCAGCATTTCTTTTTTTATTCTCCTCCAAACTTTCACTATTCCTGCTTTCCTCCCATGCTTCATGGGATTAGGAAGCAGCTGATAAATTCATTAAGTTGTGAGAGTTTTCTCTTACTCCTCCCAGCAGGGTATCAGGAAGGGGGAAAAAATCTCAAATATTGGAATTTGGGATGTGGGAAAGGAAGGTAGGTGTTTTTGTCTGTGAGATCTTTATAGAACTTCTTGAATTATTTCTGGGAAAGCAATAACTTATTTTCTTGTGAGCTTGGCTTTACATGTGGAAACCAAAGTGTTAAAATTTGCTGTAACCATGGCAAAGAGAGCAAAAGAGGGACTAAATACCTTTGCAAATTTACAGGCATATGAACAAGTTGAGCAAGACTTTTGAAGTATAGAGATTAGAATGTGTTGTGTACTTTGTAAACGTTAAAGTGCTATGAAATTCTCATGTACTTTTATTATACCTAGTTTTTCTTGTATTTCTCATGACAGTTATCTCAGAATCTTACACAGAATATCAATTCAGTAAGTTTGTCCCAAATGAAACAAATGATTAAGCATAAGGAGCTGCAGTGCACATTATGGAATAATGTCTCATGTTGCCATATTTATGGATGGGATGACATGCCTCAACTTGGATGGAGTTATCCACTGAGAAGGAAATCTTGCTGCAGTACTTCATTTCCATTAAGTATTCCCTATGAGGGAATTCTCACTTCTTTGTGAAGAGGACTGATGATCGATCTCCCTCAGGTTTCCAAATGACATGGAATTATTCCATAGATATTTACTATATGAAGGAAGGGTTGGGAAACCATCACTAGTGTCATCATTATTCAGTACCCAAGCAAGCTAGTGACTATGAGAATCTGGTTACAAGAGTCCCTGTGATTGTTGCACACAAGATTCTAGGATAAGAATTTTAGGGATATCTTTATCACTTTCTTCCTTGGTTGGGAGAAAATCAGAAATGACAAGATCTTAAATATCTACCTACATTTATTGAGCATCTCTTGTGCCAGCCACTATGCTATATCCCAGGGACATGAGATTGAATATGACATAACCACTGCCTTCATGGTACACAGTCTAAGGAGGGTGTTGGTCAGTGTGTCTGAATCTTGGTTGTAGATTACAGTCACCTGCAGATCTTAAAAAATTCTCATATCCAAGTTGTACCCCTAGTTCAATGAAATTAGAATCTCTGGGGATAGGACCTAGACCTCAGTATATTTTAAAGCTCACTGGGTGATTCTAAAATGGAGCTGAGGTTCAGAAACAGTAGGGAAGTGGGAAAGAGACAAATCTATAAAGGGAAATTTTAGATTAAAACATGGAAAGTTCTCCATAAAGGTAAAAACAAAGTAAGCCAACTCTAACATCCAAGATAACTCTGTCTGCATCATTGGGAGGATTAGAAGAGTGCTGACAAATGGTGAACTCTGGAAATAACAATGAGGGTTGTATACACATTTTTTTTGATAGAACAAATTTCCCTGTGCATGTTAATCTTTATTAGAGATTTGGGGGGTTTAAAATTGAGAGTTGGTAATTTGTGCAGTATACTTTCTACTCCTTTGTTTTTCTTGCCTCCCTGTCCTTTCTTTATTACAAACTCTGGCACATACATGGTACACTGAATGCTAGGTTTGGGTTAGTGGTTGCTAATATATTAAAATAAAAAGGGGAAATGAAAGCTTACTCTCTGCTTGTGAGAAAAGCACATTAATATAATATGTGGTATGATCATGTGGCTAAACCTAGACCTGAAAATAATAATTTAAAAGACTCATTTAATGTATTATGTATTAAATTGCTCTCTCTAAATACATTAACTGTGATTCTTGAAACACTCCTCTAAGAAAAGCTTGATTGTCTCTGGTTAATGGATGGAGAAACTGAGCCCCAGAGAGGATAACTAACTTGCAAAATCTATATGTCTATTTGGTCACATAGGTAGGATTCAAATCATGTCAGTCTGACTTGCAAGTGCTGCTTCCCATTTTATATTTCAGCTTGTTATATCTAACTGACTTAGTTGAAGTGGGAACGTTGATGTATTTATGGGATACATCTCGATACAACACTGAAACAATGGAGCTGGTAACTAATTTGGTGTTTTTGTCAACACCACTGCCACCATCACTATCACTGAGTGTTTGGATCTGTTGGATGAACTCTTCAATAAATCTCAATGGAAGGGTAAGAAATCTTGTAGGGAGAAGTGATTTGAGGATTCACTGTTATAGAGGAACCAGCTTCCAGAGTATGAAACAATTTGACTATAAAGCAACTGTGGTAACTTCCCTGTAGAGACTCATTGCCACAACATCATTAAAGTGATCTGAGCTTTTGAAAAATAAAAACAAAATGAAAACCAACCTAAATGCTAAAAAGCAAACAAACCAATAAAAAAGAAGCTAAGTGCTAGGGACTAAATGTCTGTTTCCCCTTAAAATTCATATGTTGAAATCCTAACCTCCAATATGATGATACTAGGATGGTGGGCCTTTGGGAGGAGATTTGTCCATGAGGGTAAGAGTCCTTGTTAATAGAATTAGTGCCTTTATGAAAGAAAAACCTCAGAGAGCTCCCTCACCCCTTCTGCCATGTGATGACACAGTAGGGGGAACCTGTGTACGAACCAGGAAACAGGCTCTTACCAGACACAGAATTCACCAGTGCCTTGATATGGGACTTCTATCCCTCCAGAACTGTGAGAAATCAACTTTTATTTTACCATACCCAGTCTATGGCATTCTGTTATAGAAGCCTGAATTGATTAATGCCTAGGGGTTACTCCATTTTCTGTTGAAGAATACTAGTGAATCTAGTTTTTTTTTCGTTTTAAATTATTATATTCGAGTAATATTTAGTAGTAATCCCTGTGTTATTTGACTACAGGAATTCACATTTTTTGGTCTCTTTCTAGCACTATTCAGGCAACAGCGTAACCTTTGTATGCAGATTGGCCACAGGTAGGATGGTTATAGCAGGAAAATAGAAAGACATGACATCTCACAGATTTTGAGTTTCTAAATAGATTCAGAAAAAAAACTTCGAGCTTCATCAACATTATTTTTTTTAAGATTTTATTTATTTATTTTTAGAGAGGGAAGGGAGGGGGGAGAGAGAGAGGGAGAGGGGGAGAGAGAGAGAGAGAGAGAGAGAGAGAGAGAGAGAGAGAGAGAGATCAATGTGAGGTTGCTGGGAGACATGGCCTGCAACCTAGGCATGTGCCCTGACTGGGAATTGAACCTGCGATACCTGGTTCACAGCCCGCGCTCCATCAACATTATTTTTAATACCAGCAGAGCTAAAATTTATACTGTAAATCAGAAGTGTCCAATCTTTTGGCATCTCTGTGCTACACTGGAAGAAGAGTTGTCATGAGCCACACATTCAATACACTGCAACATGTAATAAGAAAAAAATCCCATAATGTTTTAAGTAAATTTACAATTTTGTATTGGGCCATATTCATAGACATCCTGAGCCACATGCAGCCACAGGCTGCAGGTTGGACACCCCTGCTATAAACCAATAGTTTGCCATCGTCTCCGTATATCAGCATCACCTAGGGGTGTTTTAAAACCTACCGGTGTCTGGACTTATAAAGACTCACTTTTAATTGATTTTTGTGGGCATTCATATACATATGTACATGTGTCCAGATAATGCTAATGTGCAACCAGGGTGGAGAACCACTGCCTTAAAACAGTTGTGTCAAAACTTTGTTGCACGTTAAAAATCACTTTGAGAGCTTTTAAAATCCACTATGTCAAGGTTGCATTCACACTAATGTAATTAGAATGTGTGGAGGTAGGACTTGAGTGCTTTAAGCAGTAGGTTTGGAAAGAATTCTTGATGAGAGTTCTATTGCATTATACTTAGAAGTTTCCACAGGTTAGCAAGTGAGAGGAGAAGTAAAAAGAAGAGAGAGAGAGAGAGAGGGGGGGGGAGAGAGAGAGAGAGAGAGAGAGAGAGAGAGAGAGAGAGAGAGAGAGGCAGGCTTACACCTTGATGTGTTCTTGAGAAGGGAATCTGTGACACCTGCATACTGCATCCCCCATCCCCCATCCCCATCAAGTCGTGTAGTGGATATGAGCAGTGACGTGCTGGAAAATGTTTAACAGATGACTATCCAAGAAAAAAAAAAAGCCCTCATTTGTGGTGTTTGCCACTTTATGTGGTGTAAATACTCCCACCCTTCATGGCTTATTTCAAGTTGCCAATACAGCATCAATTGGCTCTAGTGAGTCTATATGAGCTTTTCCAGCATGCCACTGGATATGAGCACAATAAATCCTTCACATAAGTTTGGGAATCTGACAGCAGAGAGACATGTGCTTCATTTTTAGGCTTGAATCAGAAAAGAGATGAAAAGTAACATTTGTCCATAATGTGTCATCTTGAGTAGAAGTGGTGGCACATGTAGGAGGGTCTAGATAGCAAAGCAGTGATACCACTTCCCTTGTTTCTTGTCACTTCCTAGTGGTATAAGAGAAGATCCTGATTTTTCCTGTACTTAAGAGGATTACAGAAGTGACTGAACATGAACTGGAAGAGCTTAAGGGGCCTTGAAGTTAGGATGAAAAACCTATGAAGAATTTTGAGTGATTGGCTACTGAAGTACACATAGAAATAAGCTACAGATGTAAATATGAAGGGTGCCAATAAGGACAAAAACCAATAACCACTGAGAATCAGAGACCTCCTCCTGCAGCCATGATACTACTAATCTCTATGGCCTATAATCAGAGAGGCCCGAGGAAACAGAAAAGGTGGTAGCTGTTAATCAATGCAGTGATTAAAAGTTATTATAGGGATCACAGCTTGAATCTCTCTCTATCTCTCTCATTTCTTGCCAGAGCCAAAAAAAAGGGGGGGGGGGAACAGTTTTAAGTTCATCTTATTAGAGCTATTGAAATGATGCAGTAGGACATTTTTCTCCTTTCCTGCTTCTGAAAGAAATATGTAGCAGTCTTTTGCAAATTTACTCTTACAAAGAACAGCATGACCCAAGTTCACTGTGGTGACTTTACCAAAGGTTTATATAAGTAGGACAAGATGGGACACCTTATTAAAAGAGCATGTGCAGTCAAACCGCTTAAAATAAAGCTTTAATAGGAGACTTCTTTTGCCCTCTCTCAGAGATGTGCATTGCTGGACCTCTCATCTGCCATTTGAAGTTGCCCAAACCCTCACTGAGTACCTGGTAGCATACCTGGTATACAAGACTAGTTCTGGTCTTGTATACTGTGAGTCTTACATACTGTCAGTGGTAGGAACAATTTTGTTAGGAGAGGCTGATCAACAGAAAGAACACAAGATCGGGGATGGGTAGATCTAAATTATCGTCCTGAGTCCATATCAGCTATGTGATCATGAGTGAATCTGTTTGTGTAAATATTGTTTTATTGGAACACAACTATGCCCATTCACTGACTTATAACCTATGACTGCTTTAACATTCCAGTGGCAGAGTCGAGTAGTTGCACAGAGACGTTCTGGCTTGTAAAGCTGAAAATATTTACCATCTGGCCCTTTATAGAAAAAGTTTGTTGGCTCCTGCTCTATAATGGGATTAGTGTCCACGCAATTATTCAGGTGTCAAATTGGAGTCATTCTTATTCCTGTCTTTCTCTGATACTTCCATACTAATTCTTCAGTAACTCTTTCACCTCTTAGAAAAGTATTGTGATTCTGATGTTTAATCATCACTACTGGTCTGAATCACTATAATTTCTGTTTTCCCTAGTCTTCTCTTGCCTGGATAAGTGTCCCTGCTTTCACTCCTGTCTTGTTTACAATCTGTTCTCAATATAACAGGTGGAATGATCCTTTGAAAATGACAGATTATGTCACTTTCTTATCCAAAACCTACAATGGTTTCCCACTTCGTTTAGAACAAAATTGAGAATTCATTTGATTGTCTCCAAGACCCTCTATTATTTTCTCTGCCAAAGCCAATTCCCACCACATGATTGACCTCATCTCCTTCAATTCTTCTCTTCCTTGTCTCTTCTCAGGCATGCTGCCCTCCCTGATGCTTAATTCTTCAAGTATGTTCTTGCCTCAGAATGTTTGCTTTTGCCATTCCCTCTAGCTTGAATGTACTTGCCTTGGACATCCATGACCTAACTCCTTCACTGCCTTCAGGGACCTGCCTGAATGCCATCTTAGAGAAGACTTCCTTGACTGCTTTATCTAAAAAAGCACCTCAGCCTTTTCTATCCCCTTTCCCTGCTCTTTCTTCAAAGCAGTTATCTGTTTGGTTATTGTCCATTTTCTTCATTAGAATGCAATTCTAGATGCTGTGTCCCAAGCACAGTGTTCAATAAATATCTGTTGAATGAATCTGTTGAGTGAATGGATCTCAGTTTCTTCATGTGTAAAGTGAGTGAGTGGGCCATCTGGCTGGAGCATCTGTTACTGAACTGGTTGCCAGGCTTGTTTCTACTGATCTGATTGGCTAAATGGGCATCCCTATCTCCTTATGTTAGTTGCTACCCAAGCCTATGGACAAAATGGTGAAAAGTATCTGAGTCCTGATGCTTGCTTGCTGGAAACTCAAAACAAGCCCTTTTCTCAAAGGTCCACCACAGTTATGCCTTTTCTGCTTACCACTTATAGAGGTAGATAATAGGTCTCAATCTGTTCTGGGATGGAATGGGGCACATTGGTGCACAGGGAGCTGGAGGCAGAAGCAATTGACATTCTTGTCACAAAATTCTTCAGTGATTTCCCATGTACAAGATACATGTACTACAACCATGCTTTTGAAGCTGCAGTGTGTGGAGGAATCCCCAGGGGATTTTGTGGAAATGCAGACTTTGAATTCAGTAGGTCTGGGCTGGTGATTGAGACTCTGCATTTCTAAAAAGCTCCCAGATGATGCCAATGTTGCTGCTCCATGGACCACACTTAGTTCTAGACTTGGCTTTTGCTACACAGCACTCTAAATAAGCTACTGAAGATGCATCTTTAAAAAATATCTTGAGCAATATAACATTACTACACTTAAAGTTAAAATTATGCTCATTCAATATGACCTAATATTTAGTTGATATTAAAATTTCTCAATTAGTTTCCAAATGCCCTTAATGAGTGAGAATTTACCCTAGGACCACTCACTGCATGGGGTTATTTCTCTTAAGTCTCTTTTATTCCAAATCAATCTACTTTTCATGACCCCAACTTACTGATGGGCAAGAGGACCATACAAATATTTTACTTCCTAGATTTGTATGGTTGCTTCCTTGTGGTGTCACTTTGTTGAATTTACCTGTATTTCCTAAAAACTTGAAGTTGGCTCTAAAAGCTTGATGGGTATATGTTAAATATTTGCCACTAGACTTGGTCACAGATGATGGGTACATCATATGTATCATATCAGGTGACATTTGATATCTGCTTGTTCTACCATTAATGATGGAAAGACTGAGCCATGGATTAGGGTGATGAAAAAATTTAAAACATGCAATACCTGACTATTTAGTCAGGGTCATTGACCTCTTTTCCCTTAGATTGTCAAATAAAAAAATGACAACAGCCAACAAAACAAGAGTCTTACTGTTCTGAATGAATCAGAATTACACCTATTTTTTGTTGAAAACATGTATTTTTTATGTGCTGTAGAACTTAGTAACTAGTTTATGTGTGCCATGAGATGAAAAAGGTTGAAAATCACTGATATACCTGCACTTAAGTTTACTCTTTGAGACCAGAGCTTTAAGACTGGTTTTTCTAACCCAATTAAAAAATGGGCAAAACACTTGAACAGACACTTCTCCAAGGACAACATACAGAGGGTCCAGAGACATATGAAGAGATGCTCAGCATCGCTAGCCATCAGAGAGATGCAAATTAAAACTACAGTGAGATACTACTTCACGCTGGTCAGAATGGCCATCATAAAAAAAGTCAACAAACAAGTGCTGGAGAGGTGTGGAGAAAAGGGAACCCTAGTACACTGTTGGTGGGAATGCAGACTGGTGCAGCCACTGTGGAAAATAGTATGGAATTTCCTTAGAAAACTAAAAACGGAATTGCCTTTTGACCCAGCAATTTCAATGCTGGGATTATATCCTAAGAACCCTGAAACACCAATCCAAAAGAACCTATGCACTCCAATGTTCATAGCAGCACAATTTACCGTAGCCAAGTGCTGGAAGCAACCTAAGTGCCCAATGGTAAATGAGTGGATCAAAAAACTATGGGACATTTACACAATGGAATTCTATGCAACGGAGAGAAAGAGGGAGATCCCACCCTTTGTGACAGCATGGATGGAACTGAGGAGCATTATGCTAAGTGAAGTAAGCCAGGCGGTGAAAGACAAATACCCTATGATATCACCTTTAACTGAAACATAATCAACAAAAGAAAAAAGCAAACAAAATGTACCCAGAGACATTGAAATTAAGAACAATCTAATGATAGTCAGAGGGGAGGGGACAGTGGGGAGAAGGATTTTCAGGAACTACTATAAAGGACACATCGACAAAACCAAGGGGGAGGGTGGAAGCAAGGAAGGGAGGTGGGTCTGGCTGGGGTGGAGGGGAGTGGTGGGGGGGGAAATGCAGACAATTATAAATGAACAACAATACAATAATTTTAAAAACAATTGGGTTTTCTTTGGTACCATATCAATATCTGGTTCCTCATCACACATTCTCCTTAGCTTTTTAAAACACCAATTGCTAATCCTTGCTTGAATCAATAGTTTCTTTGGGGGCTGCAAAACTGATTACTGTATAATTCTAGCATTTCTTTTACATGTATTAACTGGCATTGTTCTGGAATAAAGAGTAGTTTTTTTATCAATTAGGGTTATTTGACTACTTTCCAGGATAAATGCTTAATTTTTTCCTTTAACCACCAGCTTTCAAAGGAAGGAGTTGGTTTAAGAGCTGCCCTGAATGGTACCAAATGAGATTTTCATAGATTCAATGTATTTCAAATAACTACATTGTTCTTTTTGATGCTCATTTGTCACAGGTTTGACCAGTAGGAGGAGCACTTTCAATCTAACTCCTGTGTACTTCGACAGCACCCAATTAATCTTCAAAAGCTCTCTTTCTTGCTCATAAGATGTCTTAGAGACTAATTTTACCTTCTCTGCTCCAGGCATGGAAACAGCCAGTTTTCCAAGGGCTTACCAGTTCCTTTGAATGAGGAGTGGGCATTAGAGGAGAAAAAGAAGAGTTTCAAGGTTACATATTATAACTGGGGTGACATTGCTTCTAGGGCACTTTAATGCGGAGCCAGAGTGACTTCATATTGATATATACAATTAACTTTAACATCACTCTTTTTACTTAATTTTGATTTTATAATTTTCTTACTTTTACTCTGAAAATCTTGATTCTTTTGTTTTAATCCTCACTTGAGGATTTTTCATATTATTAATTTTAGAGAGAGAAGTGGGGGAGAGAGGTAGAGATAGAGAGAGAGAGAGATGAATGTGAGAGAGAAACATCAATTGGTTGCTTCCTGTATGTGCTCCAACTGGGGATCAAACCTATAACCTAGGTATGTGCCCTGACCAGGAATTGAACCTGCAACCTTCTGGTGTTCAGAACGATGCTCCAACCAACTGAGTCACTTGGCCTGGGCTGAAAATCTTGATTCTTCACATAATTATTTGTTTTTCAAATCCGACAATATTTAAAAAAATAGTTTCTGAATAAGAACACCACTATTGTGTATAACAACATTACCAACTGATTTAAAATTTCTTTATGACTCTTTTGACCTTTGATAAAATTTCCCCCTTAGGCTGAGCTTTTTAAGAACTGAATTTTAGTAAGATATTAGGAACCCTGTAAATGTTACTTGGATGAATAGTTTGTTCAGTAAATAAACAGTTTTGATTTCTAAATATTTCATACAACAGGACAAAAATGTGTTGGGCACATAGGTGAGTTATCAAGTGGATTTTTAAGTCAAGTTCATTTGGTAAGTAATAAATAGTTGTTTGAAATCTATAAGCTTGTGTGTATAAAATTTTTACTTCCAACATATTGATATAATTTAAGACAGTTTATGCAGAATCCTGAATTTGGATTGAATCTCCATTAATAGGATTATGGATTGAAGCTTTGTCTTCCTCTTTACTGTTTCCATTAAAAGGCATGAGGAACGAAGGAATCATGGGAGGTTGTGAAAGATTAGGGCAGGGTTTGCTCCATCAAAGTATGAAGAATTGTGAATTATGTCCAGACTGCATATGCTTCAGTTATCCATTTCTAACTTTATAAATCAGTTAATTCTTAATCTTTCCCTCAAGTGGAGCACACACATTTAATCATTGGTCTTACATAGACATATTAGCTTTCATGTGACAGAGGAGAAGGAAGGAGCAACCGCTGTGAGAGAAAAGGATCTCCAGGAGTCCTTCTCATACTGGTGGGGTGTGGGGATTTTTCTTCTTATTCCATAGGGGTCACTAATCTAGCAACTGCTTTTTATTTTACTCTGTTCTGAGTCAGGAAGGACTTTCACAGTCATATCACTCATGCTTCATTTAGCAATAAGATTTAAGAAAAGAATGCCAGTTTAAACATGTAATTTAACTCTCTGTTCTTGACAATAACCAATGGGTGCAATTTATTCATCACACATCAATACACCTAACTCATAACAACAGGAAGTTTACCAAAGACGGTCATTTGAGAATTAAAGTCTATACATGCTGACAGAACAAGCAGCTTGAAGCATTTTCTGCCAATTTATTATTGACCCAATGGTTCTTTTGAAAACTCTCCACTCAGCAAGAGAAACTAGGAGATATGAAAAAAATTATTCATGGAGGCAATCTAGAAGCTCTTTCACACTGAGTTGTTTTTGGTGTATTTACTAGGCTTGAGGCACCCATCCCTCTCTAAATTCAGATTCTTTTTCACTTCCTTTATAAGCATAACCTCAGGTCATGAGCTGTGTTGCTAACTGGAATATAAGAATTCATTTTATGTATCCTTGCATAAATGTCAGAGCCTGGCTAGAATAAAAATAGCCATTGCTTTAAAAACAAAACAATGTCTTTATTGTGTCTCAGGGTTGTTGCTTTTTCATTAAGTGCATTGCTTACAAGAGGCAGGAACTCTGTTTCCCATGCTTTCAGAATTCTTAGAATGATGCTAGGTAATGTGGTCGACTTTCAGGGGCCCAAGGGTTCAAAAGTGAGAAGCATCTCTCAAAATGTAAAGTCATAAAGAGCAAGTGCTACCTTCTTTGCTTGAGACAATTGTCCACTCAAGGTGGGATTCCTTATCTCTAGAAGACTTTCTCTAGGAAACTCCTGGTATAGCGAATCTTGGAGAGAGCTTTCTGATGAGAACCAGCACTTCACTCTACGTATTGTGACCATATTGTCTGAACTAAAAATCAGCACCGGATCTGGCAAGATGATAAAATATTTGAAATTGGGACTACTCTAGAAATCCTCCACATATGGCTGCCATACCTTGATGTCTTCAGAAAGCCCACACTTGATTTGTGTTTGATGTCATCTGGATATCATATGATATCATATTCTCTGAATCTTCCCAAAGTAACTTGGGCTTTTTTTTTTTCATTTAAGGGTTAACCACCATCATATACAATATGCAATAAGTAATATGTGTGATAAGTAGAATATCTATAGTGTCCTTAAATTATTTAGTTTTAGTGTTTTTATTTGTATATTTATCTTATGTTTTCAGTTATACCTTAAACTTCTTGAAGGTCATTTTAGACCTGCCATAGAACCTAGAATGGTAGACTTACTGTTTGCTGATTTAATACATGTTCAGTACCTACCCTACATCCCTAAATCTGCAGTCACTGAAATTTCTAGCCAGAACTGTGTTTTAGGTGGTCATTCTCTTCCAATGTAACTTCACTCTGACATAAATGCAAGTAGCTTGTAGAGCTTACTACAGTAAGGTGGCTATTAAGTGCAGGCTGAAATACTATTCCTTTTATAGGAAAGAGTCTCTGCAGAAAATTAGGCCTTTGGGGAAGGTGGTCTTTGAATAAATGTCCTTGTCATCCCCAGTGAATGTATTGCTCTCATAATAATGTGTAGATGGAAGAAATGGGCTAGAGCTGTTAGTCATCCATCTAATGCTTTAGGCATTTTAGAAATGGCAACAAATTGGGCCCTGCTATTGCACATTTTTTTTCTATTAGGTGTTTGATAATGTGAGACACAAGATGGAAGGCAAGGTGTGGCACACCTGCCTCCATTTATGCTCAACACCATTCATTGCTTTCTTTCTTTATAAGAAACTGAACAAGGAATGAAGACAGAGGCATAATGTACCTTTGTGTTGATGCTTTGAGGTTGGATGGGACAGGAAATGAGAGATATGAAAAACCTAAGTGTCTGTGATGCAAGAACGAAGTTTCAGCCTATAGAGGAAGAATTCATTTGAGCATGAATGACAACTTAATGTTTCTATTAAACCTTCACTGAAAGAGATATATGTTGGGTTTACTTTGCCTTCTATTTCTTGTGTCATGGGGCTATCCAGAGAATTTGCTAGTCTACATTCAGGTTAATAGGGATTCATCATTGCTTAACCGAGCACAGCTGCACATTTGAGAGGGAGCTGATGAGGACTAGAAAGGGAGTATAGAGGTAGCTTGGTGATTTCATTGGATCTATTCATATTTCGTTCCACATTGAAAAAGTCAAGTGAAAATTAACATGTTTTCTGGCCATTATATGAAAAGAAAAAGAATCATGCTTTTTAAGTTTTGAGGGGGCGTAAAAATACTCATTATCTTACCTGTCATTAGCCTTTAAAACAAGAAGTACTGTCCCTTCACAGAGGTGGCACATTAGTTCTGCCTTCCTCTGAGCTGGGTGATGTTTCCATGGAGAACATTGATTGATCTTTGTAAGATCCTGAGAAAGCAGTGTGAGTTTTATTTGCCCCATAAAAAATGCCAAATGTGGAAAGTGTACTTAGCATATGTCAATGAGTGTGCAGTCTCGCAGCACCTCTGGTTTTGAGTCAGAGCAACTGCATTTAGTTCACAACTTCCTGTGCTGATCAGCAGCTTCATTTATGAAGTTAAGAAACACAACCAGACCCCCAGTCACATCACAGATATGTTAAAGAACCCTCTAATGAGTAAAAGTTATTTCAGGAAAAGGTGGTATATAAATTAGGTAATGGAAGATTTTCAAATATTATTAGAACATGATTTTTCAATCCCGGCACTATTGACATTCAGGGCTGGGTAATTCTTTTGTTGTGAGGCTGTCCTGTGCATTCATTGTATGATGTTTAGCAGCATCCCTTGTCTGTACCCACTGGATGCCAGTAGCATCTCCTTCCAAGTTGTCACAATCAAAAATGTCTCCAGACATTGCCAAGTGTCCTGTGGAGGGCATAACTGTCCTCAGTTGAGAAGAACTGAATTAAAATTAGATATGGAATAAACATTTGCTCCCAAAGGCAAATGACTCACCTGAGAGACTTAAAGTTCTGAAGGTTTGTTTAACTGATGATTATTATTTGTCTTTGTCAAAACCAGCCTCTTGACAAAAAGTAAGTAAATGGGTAATTTTCTTTCAAGGACTGAGAATTGACAAGAGGCTATATGGTTCATTCAGCAATGCCAGGACATCATTTGGTTAGGCAAGTGATACGCAATACTACCTTTGAAGGAGAGCAAATCCACTTCTGTTCTATACTCCAGGGGGAAAGCAATATTCACTGTGGAAGTACAAAGGGAACAAATTCTATTCTCACAATTTACTCATTTCCTCCCTTACCCTTATTATTCAGCTCTCTCCTTTCCAGCTTCAATTTCTTGAAGAACAAAAATTGGGAAATATGTAATTGGCTTTAAAAAGTCTTATCTGCTGAACTTTTGGAATCAGTGTCATTATGGTTCTGTGTCTTAGAGTTATTCCTTTGGCAAAAATGTGATGTAAAAAAAACTCCAGGGTTTCCCAGACTTCATTTTCTTTGCTCTTTACCCTCCCTTCACCCATGCCTTTTTTGTTTTTTAGCTTGTATTACATCCTCTGCAAATCCACCTCCAGGTGCCTTCAAATTCCTTCTTAATCTTTCTCCTCTCTCACTTTATATGAATCACATTTTTGGGAAGGAGGAGAATCTGATTACCCTTACACATTGTAGCCAAGTACACATCTCTTTTGTCTTTTGGAGACTAGCATGCACAGTCTTTAAAAAAAATCTTTAAAATCGACATATTGTAAAATTATTTTTGTGCTATACAGTTCTATGAGTTTTAACACATGTATAGGTTTGTGTAACCAACACCACAATCAGGATATAGAACTTTCTCTCACTTCAGAAAGAAAAAAATACCCCCTGGGCTGCTCCTTTACAAAACCCTGCTCCCACTCCTGAATGCTGGCAATCAAAGATGTGTTCGCCATTCCTATATTTTTTCCTTTTCCAGAAGGTCATGTAAATGGAATCATACTGAAAGGGACCTTTGAGAGTGGCTTTTTTACTCAGCATAATGTTTTTGAGATTTGTTCATGTTGTTGTTTGCATCGTTAGTTATTTCCTTTTCTTTCTAGGTAGTGTAGATGTACCACAGTGTGTTCATCTATTCACTTGTTGGAGAACATTTGGGTTGTTTGCAGCTCTTGGAAATTATGAGTAGAGTTTCTATAAACATTCCTGTAAAGGTTTTCGTGGAAACACAAGTTTTCATTTCTCCAGGGATGACAATGTTGTGTCATATAGTAAATAGGTCGTTTTATTTAACAAAGGAATTTTTACTTTAATTAGGTTCAAGAATGAATTCAACATTTAAACTGTAATGATTCTGTAAGTGTGAAATTTCAGACTGTGCTTTTTGGATTTAGAGTAAGATTGAGTGTGTCTGAGAGTGAATGCATGTGCTGAGCATGTTAAAGGTTGGGAGCCCTGAAATAACTTCAGCCTAAATGGGTGGCCTATTCTTGCCCACATTGTGTTTGTGGGTCAACATGCCAATTTTTCTCTCAATGCTTTAATCCTGACCCACAGTATCAGTACAGGAAGAGCTATTTAAATGGGATGAGTGTTTGACAAACAACCTCTGTTCTTGATGAGTGAATTTCCTTCCATCTCTAAATCCCATGACTACGACTGCGATTCTATGCTTAAATCATTCTCTAGCTACATCAATTTCATGGTTGTCAGAAATGCCTAATCCATCTTCCATAGTCTGGAACTACTCAGGCGGCAGACTCCCCTGAGGTGGGAGCGCTCTTTGTATTTACTAATGTACCTGCCGTTCTTGGAGTGCCCACAGTTTGTGTCCTAGAAAATTATTTAATTTTAATTTTTGCTGCAAGAAAAGTCTTTGCTGAAGGAAATATATGAGCAATGCATCAAACAATTTGATTGATAGCATTTCTTTCTTTTTTTTTAAAGGGCTTTCATTGCCGGAGGTTTTGTTCTGAAGTCCCACAATTCAGATTTTGCACGCACAACTATTCTTTTTCATCTTAAACATCATTGCCATGTATAGCTTATGGTAAGTGTTCAGTAAATGCTTATTGAGTTGAATGGGTAAAAAAATAATTTGGTGAAAAACAATAAGGTTGATATAACTATAATACGTTCCTTCTGTTATCATTATTTATACTATATCAAGCTTTCTCTTTTTTTTCTGAGCAAGACTTGGCTTTAGATGCCAAAGATGTTTACTCCCTATGCTTTTTGATTAGGCATTTAAAAATGTTTTAATATGACCTAAATCCCTGAATTGATTATGGTGTGACAAATTCAATATATAGTCTAAAGTAGACAATATTAATATGTTCATTGGAAAAAAAAGATGCTAAAGTCTATAGTATTGATAACATATCATTTTTTTCTCTATAGAGAACAGTAAGTACAAAAGCTTAAAATGAAATTTGTTTTAGCAGTTTGTATGAATATTTTCTGTTTAGGAGAAATGTGATTAAATGGTCAAAGAAATTGAAGTTAAATCTTATTTTGCAAAACAAAGTCAAAAATAAAACAAAACGAAAACCCCAAAATAAATAAATAAACAACATTTCTAGTTTCATGTTTTAAACCAGTAGTTTTTGCCCTGAGTGAGTGGTGAAGTGACAACTTTACTTATTAAATGTAATTGTTGGTAAAATTTTATTAGGTATTTTATATTGTAAGCTTCAGAGGTCACTTGTCTGTGTAAATAGTCCTCTGATTTTTAAAAGATGGATTTGCTGATTATTCTGTAAATTGGGACATTCCTTTATTTTACTGCTCCAGTTATCAGATAATACATACTCATGATTTAAAGTTGAGATAAAATGCTAGCTTCTCAATGAGATTTTACCAGACCATCCCATACAAAATTCTTCAGTTAAGCATATGCCACAGTTCTATGGTAATATATTTGAATTCAGGTCCACCTCTCCCAATGATCTATGAGCAACTTGAGGGTGGGACACATGTCTAATTTTCCTTTACTGTCTTAGCATTTAGCACAGTGTCTGATACATTGTGATAAATAAATATTCATCAGATTAAATAAGATACCTAAGATATAATGATAACCTTGGCCAACAGTTTCATTTTTTTTGCATTCATTTATATATGTATATATGTGTAATATTAGGTTGTCAAAAAAATCCTTTTAGTTTTTTTCTGTAAAACAAGGGACACATTTTTCATTTTCACCAATAACTTTATTGATTTGGATATTTTGAGTATGTTGGCTATCTCCCACTATTGGCTTCTAGTGGGTAGAGGCCAGGGGTGCTGCTAAACATCTCCCAATGCATAAGACAGCCCCACAGCAAAGAATTATTTGGCCGAAATGTCAATAGTACCAAGACACTTTGCAAACCACTTTTGATACGTTCAATCAGTCACAGCACTTTCTCCATACACTGCACAAATCTTTTTCTTTGTGTTTCAGTTGTGTTTTTACCTTTCTTGAAGTAGGAAGGATAATATGCCAAAAATGTTGCATATTTTCTTTCATCTTCAGTATTAAAATGGCTGTACAAAAATCCAATTTTGACATCTTTTTAAATGCACACTGGTATGACAGCTGTCACATATGACAGCTATCACAGTACAATGAAGTCGAAGACAACTAAGTGCTACCTGAGCCATTGTATGGGAAAAATTAAACCTTTTGGCCAACCCAATACATGTATTTGAGAAACTTAAAGGTGATAGAATTGAATGAAAACACAGCTGTTCTCTGTAGTTTTATGGACTGTATGGGTGGATTTTTAAAAAGTAGGGCTGAAAAATTATTAGTAAGGAAAACAAGTGAGTTTTTGAATATTTTGTTATTATAGGGAGGAAGTAGGTCTTCTTTGATCAACTTGAAAAGAGTCCCAATTCACTATGTTAATTTGATTTCAAGAGCTCTTTGAGCATGCCTTGAACCAAAATTTCTTCATAAAATAGCGTTTTACATTGCAAAAATAATTTTGTCACCATAACTCAGAACTGCTCTGGAAATGGGTTGAAAAGGTAGCTGCATGGGAAACATTGTACCACATGGACCCTGGTGAGGTTACCGATGCAAATTGTCTTCCCTTCAGTTTTATTTTGCAGATCAAGTTCACAAAATTTCTAATGAGATAATAGAGCTAAGGGCTATGTCAGATTATTTCAGCTGAAATGAGGTGGTAGTAGTGACAATTTAGGCCAACACCTGCATGTTATTGTTTTAATTGTAGGCAAAGATTTGGCCTTTAGTGCTAACCTTCCCCAGGTGGCTTGTTAAGATGTGGACATCTGTCTGATATGACCTTGGACTGGCAGTGAGGCTTCCTGGGTAGCTATGCCAGGCAGCTGGTCAAACCATTTTGGAAAGGAGTGGCCTGGTTAGATTTCTTCTGAAAAAGAAGGCCACACAGAAAAAACAGAGTTTTCTTACTGGAGGATGACTCTTGGTAGAAAGGTACAGTAGACTGCTGGTGCTTCAGATGCTCTTTCCTGGGCTGGATCATTATACTGTGAGAGTTAGCAGCTATGGCTCATAGTTGTACACTTCTTAGAAGAATTATCCTTGGTCAGTTGGAGCTGCTTTCCTTGAAGTTACCTGGGATAGTATGCCCTTCTCCTGAGTATGCTCCCCACAACAAATGACTGCCTGCTTTGGGGAGAGGGTAAAAAATCCTGTCCCCCCTTGCCTCAAGGTGGGACAACTCTATGATTCCATGCACACTATAGAGGTCCTGGTGAGAACAACCTGAGGCTAGACTTCAGGTGAAACTACAGCTTTGCTTGGCTTCTTCTGTTCTCTACTGTTTCCTTTTCTTCCTTACTCCTGAGAGTACTAATCTAATAAATCACTTGCACAGAAGCCTCCATTTCATATTCTGTTTCTAGAGAAACCAACCTAAGACATACGTCTCTTACTAAATGAGCTGGCACACAGGGTAGTAGAAGAATTATGTGTGACTAGAAGAATTATGACAGGGGTGATGTAGAAAAAGGTAGTTATCTGGGTGTTAAAATTATTGAGGATGAGGCAGAGGGGCTTGGGGTTCAAAACAGGACTCTGCTTACTCCACATCAGCACTGAGAAGCTTAACATGGTTGAGGAAAACCCTACAACTATGTCAATGATTTGTACTTTGAGTTAGTGATCACAAAAGTCATGTGAGTTCTAGGTGAAGCCTGATTATCCTACCACAGTTCCCGTCAACTTGCTGTCTGAACCATCTGTATTTATTTGTTATTCTACCTACTCTAAAGATAAACTCCCAAAATCAGTGGCTTAATCCAATAAATGATTTTCTTTCCTCTTATGTAAATCCTCAAAGACTATTCCTGACTGGCATATGCCTCTATTCTAGGTGACAGTTCAGGGATCCAAGGTTCTTCCCCTCTTCTCATCTTGTGATCTTTTACTTATCGTTTCCAATATTTCAGTTTGCAGAAGGAGCACAGAGAATCACATGTAGGAGGATTTTATGGGTACACATCATGCTCACATTTCATTGGCTACTTGATTAATGCATACCAGATATTCCACTGACCAAATGACAGTGGATAAGTCCCCCATGCATTTGACACAACTGTGGTGAGGAGGCACTAATAAACTGACTGGAATTTATCTAGCATTGACTGAATGGAGACCAAAAAAAAAGAAAATTAATTTCAGCTACAGAAAATAAGTTAAGTGCCTTGGTAACTTGGGTTTGTATACTGAGATTCATACATTCTGCATATATTTGAAATGGTATCTGGAGGGGGTGGTTTTGGAGTAGAAGGGGATAAATGAAGTAGAAGGAACATAGATTTGAAAAACCTGATGAGACAGTTTCTAATTGCATCCAGTGGGTGGACAGTGATACAGCAGGGTTTTTTTTTTTTTGTTTTTTTTTTGAGCATTTAATGCTGAATCTAGAAGACGGCTTCAACTAATTGATGCTTCGTTATAAAAAGGATACAACCCCATGGCAGGATGCACAGCTTTGGGGAGTAGAGTGTGGGCTGAATTCCAGCCCTTAACCACTCTTTTTGCCAGGCAGTGTTGTGCAGGACACACCTGTACATGATATGTGGCAGTCCTGATAACAAAGTAACTTTACCTCCTCCCCTGTGGTAGACTGAATTAATGGTCCTGTTTTTTTTTTGTTTGTTTTGACTTTTTCCTGTGTTCACACAGTTTTCCAGGTGACTTTGGAGTTCTTCCCACTGAAGAGGTGGACTATATTTCCCTGATACTTGGCATTTTTGGTTATGTAGTAAGCTTTGGCCAAAGGAATGTTAACAAATGGGAAATGACCCAAAGGTGCCCTTGCATGACTGGGTTTCCCCTCTTATATCTGTGCCAACACCTTGAGGAACATATGCCAAGGCTAGCCCACTGGTCCCAGGAAGAGGATGAGAGACATGTGGAGTGGAGTCAAGTCACCCAAACCAAGCCCAGACTGACCCACTCTTCAGTCATCCTTACAGATACATAAGTAAGCTCAACAGAGATCAGTAGAGCCACTCAGACAAAGCCCAGCCTAGATCATCTGAATTCCTATCCACTCATGGGTTAAATAAATGCTTTTTGTTTGCCACTGAGATTTCATGGTTGTTTGTCATACAGAATTACTGTGGCCATACTTAATTGGTACATCCTTTTTCTCCCCAAGAAGTCCCAGGAATATGGAGCATACACATTGCTGCTTCTGTCAAGACTGCCCTATTTCATTAGGAATTTGTATTCCTTTTCAGAATCAATGCCTATCCACCTTTGTGTCAAAATCAGATAAAAATGTACATTAGAAAAGATTTATGGATGCTTGATTTAAATGGTTCTGATGAGAAATTAAAGCTAATACTAAGTTCTAGAACTGAAGGAGGAAACTGATCAGAACTTACGATCAGATGATTCTGATAAAAGAAGTGTGGTTACTGGAAATTAGGTGAAGGGGAAATAGGTTAACCTCTCTATTCTTGGTAATGAAGACTTCTCAGTGCAACAGCATATCAATTTGTAACCTCTCTATAATTCCTTTTATGTACAATTTGTATATATAGCATAATTTTAGCAGGTCATAATTTTGTATTTGTAAATAGGAGAAATGTTATTTTTCACCTTGATAGAATACAAGAAGTGAATATCTGAAGGCCCTATACATAATGAAGAAAAGTAAAGGGACTCAATAATTCTTGATATGTGATGCTTTACAACATTTCTACTTCCTTCTTATTTTCTTTACTGGCCTATCATTGCAAATGAGATGGTTGATGCTACTTTTCTTGTCACTATTCACATTAAAATATATCTTTCTCATTCTATGTAGTGACATTGAATAATTGTATTAGCTAAATAAACATGTTAGTCATCAGTGAAACTCTTCCAGCAGCAGCAGATAAAATAGATCAGATTGTTAGGTCAAAAGAGAGCACCCTGTAATAGCTGTCACCACTGTGGAAAATTTCAAATAATGACTATTCTTTCTTTTTTAAACCTTGAAGGCTTTGGAGACCAAGTAGCAAGTCCACCCACAGCTATTGTCAAGCATATTTCTTTTTTCATCAGTAATGAGGAGTGATCTTTTCCTTGCCTAAATTTATCATTTTAGAAAAAGATCTAGAGATTTGTGTTGCAATGTTGAATTTCTTCTTTTTGAAAACTCACAGTTCCTAATCTAGTCAGAACCTCTAATATAAATATTAAATGGGAATGGATAGATTTCTAAACCTAAATGTGTCTACTATGTTGAACTTCCTTTCCTATAAGATTTGACTGTTACCATATATGTCTTTAAAAAGCACAGTTTCCCCATCTTTTCTGGTTAGCAGCCAGCATAGCTCATGAGAACAGATGATTGTATCCATAAAGGACACTATATTCTTCTTGGCTAGTGGATACCTTGGATTAAATCTCCCTGAGCCTAAAGTCTGACCATACTCAGACCTTACTTAAGCTGAATGGACATAAACATTTTATTTCTTTATGCTAAGTGCTATAATGCATAGCAACACTGTTGCAGCTTGCATTTCTCAGGAAGCAGATCCTGAGATGGAGTTTAGTGGGCAAGTTACTTATTAAGTAGTGCCCTACGGATCATCATATTGCTATTCAACTTTCCCCTCTGCCCAATTCTGCTTACTTCCCCTCCCTAGCACTCACATTTTATTAGTTTGCATAATATTTAAAATTAAATAACATATCTACAATTATAATGGAAATAAACAGATTTGAGAACAAAAACCCAACTAATCTTTTTTAAGCATGTAACTTAAAATATGGGAGCTGAGCTGTGTGGGTAGACTGGAAGGGAGCCTCTTATCTGTGGGCATTCTAAGTGTCATGGGCTTTGGTCACTTTGTTTTACAGAGGGAATGATAATGTCGGTCAGTCATTTAAACTGGAGACTTGTAAAGAGACTTCTATTCTACCTCTAGTTCACTGGAAAATTGTGTTATACCTTCAGGTGAATTCATGCTTGGATACAATTAAAAGTACTCATTATACAATTTTACATGTTATAAAACATTAGTAATTCAAGACACTAATAAAAGAAATTGAAGAAGACACAAATAATGAAAACATATTCTATTCTTATGGATGGAAGAATTAATAAAATGTCCAAATTTCCCAAACCAATAAACAGATTCAATGCAATTCCTATCAAAATTTCAATGGCATTTTTCACAGAAATAGAACAAACAATCCTAAAATTTGTATCTAACAACAAAAGACCCCAAATAGCCAAAACAATATTGAGAAAGAAGAACAAACCTGGAGGTATCACATTCCTTGATATCAAACTATATCACAAAGCTATAGTAATGAAAACAGTGTGGTATCGGCATGAGAATAGCCAAACAGAACAGAACAGAATAAAGAGCCCTGAAATAAACTCATGCAGCCAATTAATTTATGATAAAGAAGGCAAGAATATACAATGTGGAAAGGACAGTCTTTTTAATAAATGGTGTTGGGAAAATTGCACAGCCACATGCAAAAGAATGAAATTAGGCCACTATCTTACCCCATACACAAAAATTAACTCAAAATGAATTAAAAACTTGAATGTAAGACATAAAACCATAAAATTCCTAGAAGAAATCATAGGCATTAAACTCCTTCACATTGGTCTTTGTGATGATTTTTTGTATGTAATGCTAAAAGCAAAGGCAAGAAAAGCAAAAATAAACAAGTAATATTACATCACACAAAAGAGCCTCTTATAGCCAAGGAAACCAGCAGCAAAATGAAAAGGCAACCTAAGGAATGGTAGTAAATATTTGCAAATCACATATCTGATAAAGGGATAATATCCTCCCCCCAAAAAAGAACTTACATAACTCAATAGCAAAAACAAACAAATACTCCAACAACAAACAATCCAACAACAAACAATCTAACTAAAAATGGGCAGATCTGAGTAGACATTTTTCCAAACATGACATGCAGAAGGCCAACAAGCACACAGAAAAATGTTTAACATCACAAATTATCAGGGAAATGCAAATCAAAATTATCATGAGATACCATCTCACACCTGTTGGAATGGCTATTATCAAAAAGACAAGAAACAACAAGTATTGTGCACTCTTGGTGGGAATGTAAACTGGTGTAGCTATTATGGAAAACAGTATGAAAGTTCCTTTAAAATAAAAAATAGAACTACCATATGATCCAGCTATTCTACTTCTGGGTATTGATAAAAAAAAAAAGCAAATACACTAACTTAATAAGTAAGTATAAGCACACCCATGTTCATTGCAACATTATTTACAATAGCTACAATATGGAAAAAAACCCTAAGTGTCCATTGATGGATGAATGGATAAAGAAGATGTAGTCTATATATATAATGGAATATTATTCTGCCATAAAAAGAAGGAAATCCTGCCATTTGTGACAACATGGATAAATGACCTTGAGGTCCTATTGTAAGTTAAATAGGTCAGACAGAGATAAACAAATACCGTATGATCTCACTTGCATGTAGAATTTAAAAACAAAAAGAAGCTCATTGATATAGAGAACAGATTGATGGTTGCCAGAGGCAGGGGAGAGAGAGTAGGTTAAATGGGTGAAGGGAGACAAAGGTATAAGCTTCCAGTTGTAAAAAAAAAAATAAGTCCTGGGGATGTAATGTACAGAAAAGTGAGTATAGTTAATAATACTGTATTGCATATTTGAAAAATTGCTGAAAGTATGTCTTAAAGGTTCTCATTACAAGAAAAACAATCTGTAACTATGTGTGGTGACATGTTAAGTACACTTATTGTGATGATCCTTTTGAAATACATACAAATATGGAATCATTATGTGGTACACCTGAAGCTAGTATGTTATATGTAAATCATACCTCAATAAAATTAGCAATTCATTTTTTTATTGCCGAGTTGGAATTCTTGTGTCAAGCAGTTTCTAGCATCTGAGGGGGCATGCAGTAGAAGTAAAAGAGAATGAGCAAGACCTTTTAGGGAGAAAAGCAGAATGGAGCAGGCTGATAAATAGGTTATGCCTAAAGTTTGAGGTTGAGTCGAGTAACAAGGCAGAGACATGAGTGTGGTAGGTGGGAGTGTGTGAGGTAGGGGAGAGTGATTGGGGGGGAAATAGGGACAACTGTAGTTGAACAACAACAAAAAACAAGGCAGATACATATAGGATCTTAGGGATGGGAAGACATTTGCAGGGATGCAGGAGAGTGTTGCATTTGTGGGTGTATGAGTGCGGAGGTGGCTTAAAGTGGGGTAACTTTAAATTTTTATTAAGACTTTACTTTTTAAGAGTAGCTTTAAGTTCACAGAAAAATTGAGGGGAAGGTACAGAGATTCTTATATACCCCCTGCCCCCATACTTGCATGACCTCCCCCATTACAAACAAGCCCACCAGAGTATATGTTTGTTACAATTGATGAAGCTATACTGACACATCATTATAATCTGAACTTTATAGTTTACATTAGGGTTCACTCTTGCCCTTGTATATTCTATGGGTTTGGACAAATACATTATGACATGTACCTATCACTATGGTATCATACAGAGTATTATCATTGTCCTAAAAATCCTCTGTGCTCTTCCTATTCATTCCTCCCACTCCATCCTTTCCCCACTCTGCAGTCCCCCACAACAATTAATCTTTTTACTGTCTCCATAAGTTTTGCCTTTCCAGAATGTCACAGAGTTGAAATCATATAATGATATAGCCTTTTCAGATTGACTTCTTTCACTTAGTAGTATATACATAAGTTTCCTTTGTGTCTTTTCACAGTTTGATGGCTCATTTCTTTTTAGTGCTCAATAGTATTTTATTTTCTGGATACACTACTATTTATTTATCCCTTGACCTACATGTTAGTTGCTTCCAAGTTTTTGGCAATTGTGAATAAAACTGCTAAAACGTGTGTGCAGGTTTTGCAGTGGACATAAGTTTTTATTCTTTTCCTTTTTTTCTGCATTTAAAAAATATTTCAAGAGAGCTGTTTTCAATGCTCTTTCCCTTCTCACTTAGTGCCCTCTCTGAGTCATTTTTTTTTCCAGGTGGAAAAGCTACAAGTATTAGCATAGCTTTTTCTCTGTACTTAGTAAAGGTGCATTTTTTATGAGATCATTAGTCCTCCTCTTTAGCAGAGTGAAACAAGTAAACTCACCAGAGGCAAAATACCAAGGATATAAGGGCAGGGCCAGGTAAGAGGAAATGAGGCATAGGTAAGTAGATATGGAGGGGAAATAATATTTGTGTGCTCAATTACACATGCCAGGCATTGAATTTACTTCACTTCATTTAATCTTCCCAAGAACCCTGACTTGAGTATTATCTCCATTTTACAAATGAGGAAAATGTGTCTCAGAGCATTTAAGTAACTTGTCTAGGTTGCACAGGGAGCATCATAATAATGTGCTGCAGATCCAAAATTCTAACCCAGGTGGATCCAGTCTCCAGCACATTCTCTTCCATGATGGCAGGATGATCTGAATAAGAAACTGAAGGTAGAGAACAGGGTAACACATGTTACCCTGAGGCTGGGCATTGGAGAATACCTCACCTAAATGCATTTAAAGTCTAATGTTTTAAAGATACCATTGAGGTCAAACTGAACTAAATAAAACACATGCAGAACTAAATTTGCACCAAGAATTAGATGCAACTTCTGCAAATAAGGCTGAAAGAAAAATTACACAGTACATTCAATACTTTTTAATACTTTTTTTCTTAAGTTATTTAAGGAAAAAGATGGGGGTGGTGGTGTAAGTAAATACCCAAATGGCAGAAGGCAGCTTTCACTTCACAGAAGTTATTTAGGGCAGAATGATGTGTCATATTTTAAACACACATTAAGAGATATTGTATAGGTTGATGGAAAGGGGGTGATAATAACTGTCAGTGGCTCTTTTATTTCAAGGAACCTTTGACATAAAGTTTAAATAAAAAATAATTTTGACTTATTGAACTTGTGGTGAATGTGACTTATACCAACCAGGGTTACTCAAAATGCAGTTCCTGAACCAGCCCCAGTCTATAAAATGTTACTGGTCTGTGATAAGTACAGGGGTTGAGAATAAGCATGTAGAAATGTCTATAAAAATTGACATTACTGTAATATTGTGTGATCTGTAGGCTTGCATTTTGTATGCTTTTAAATATTTTTCTAATAATTGCTTTTCATTATATTTTATAAAGTCATTGGTATATGACAGTAATAGCTTGAGAAGCACTGATATATGTGACATGTGAATTAAGAGGATGTTAAGTTCTATCCTAGTGCATATTAAACCATATAAAGATGCATGGCTCTGTCTCTAATTTTACTTTTATTTGGTTACTTTTATATTTATTTTATTCTTTAAAGAAAAATGCATGCTGTTAGACACATATTAAGACTTCTTTTGGTTGGCTGATTCAGTCTCAGATGTGATAATACAAAGCGCAGCCATTCTGGCATAATAAGCAAATATAGGCAAACTGGTTCTCTTTGGGAGACTCAGTATATTTCAGAATAGAGAAATAACAGCTCTAAGTATATGCTAACAGATACAATCATCATAGCCTTAATTTTAAAAATATAACAACACTTGATATTCTGGCTCTTAAACATCTCTTTATTAAATGCCTTTTGAAAGTGTTATTGTGTTTACCTTGAGTTTTTATATGGAGTTTTATTTTTATCTTGGGTCTGGCTAGAATGTATACATCATATTTACTTATCTAATTTCTTATATACCAATGAATGATTTCAGTATCCATAAGTAAAGACCACTGCTGTTCAACTGTAAATACAGAATTTGGTGATATCAAATGATTAGTTCAATTCATAGCTAAGTGCTCCCTCATTATATTTGATAGTGTCAGGAGTTGTTCTAAAATATGTCTACACAATTGAAAGGCCTAGCATCAACCATTTCTCTTTTCATGAAATTCTAGAGCTCTTGGCTGCTGAGCTGTTCTGGCAGTGAGAGGGCTGATCCAGGGCTGGGGCAGAGGATGATGGGTCACCCACAGGTCATTGGGTCACAGAAAGCTCTGTGATGGTATTTTTTCTTTTACAAAGATGCCTTGCAACATCATGGATCAATTGCTAGGTCTACCCCTGGGCCATTTCTAAGGGGCATGATGTATCACCCCTTTCTTCTTTTTCTTAAGGCCTTCCTTTCTTTTATAAAGCTAGCATCTTCAGGAGTCTCTCCCAAACTGGTTAAGGGATTGGATGGGGTCTCCTCAGCTGCCACTTGTTATCACTCAATGCAAGAAGTTGGGTTCTCTGCACTTAAAGGATCTTTCTTGTTCCAGTACCCATTGAAGGGCATTACCCAGAAGCTGTAGCCAACCTTTCATAAATCCCTGCTGGTCTGGGGGGATCCCTTCTTCTGTAAACCTTCTATTATTGCCTTTGATTTGTATATTTTCTAACTAAGAGTAATTTGATGTTTGATTGATGTTGAATCAATTTTGATTCATGATAACAGTGTTATTTCAAAATACATATATATTTTTTAAAGTAGTTCACTATTTTTTGTTTCTTGTGAGTGATAACAATATTTTTAATTTAGCTATTCATGGTGTATATTTTCATAGTAGTCATTTCTTACCAGTTTCCTATCTCTGTTAATCTTTCAATGATGCTATCATGGTAAATTTACAGGATATGGACAAATTAACAAATACTGTAGTACTTGTAGTATTTTATAAACAGCCATAACTGCTAAGAGTCAATGGTCATATTTTAAAAATGCTTTGGAAAGGAGCATATGAAATGTGATCATACATCGAACTGTCATGACTCATTAAAGGACACAACTTTACAGAAGATTTGTGTCAATCATGTATCCAACTTTTAGCAGTCAGAGCACCCTGGTAAAACTCTTTTTGACCTTCAGATTGTCATGTTTTATTTACAAGACCAGAGTGTGGCATACTTAACTGATAATATTGCTTTAGGGACGCTAGGATCTCAACACATGAAGACATAACACAAAGAGCCTTTTCTTCTAATCAATGATCTTTGTACTCTCAGTACATTTACCTGGTACTCGAAGCCACTGCAATTTCTATGGAATCTGTTAACACAGACCAATTCCATAGTTTAATTCAGCAAAAAGGAAATGTGTATTTAACTTGTAGTGATTCGAGTCACATTAGAACATTTGTTTTTGGGGAAAGGCTCAAAGTCATATTCTTTTTGTTTTCTCACATTGAAATTCCCAGCATTTTAAAATATAAATTCTAGCTTCCTTGAGCAATACTTATACAGAGTGTGAATAATTGATTTCAAGGATTTACACACTCAGACTACATATTCCATGAGTTCAACCAATTTGCATTATTCTAATATTTCAGAGGTCTTAAAAAGTCAACATATGTGAAAATAAGGCTTTTTTTTAGGAACAGAAAATATCAAAGTTGTCACCATAGTATTTGTTGGTAGAAGTAATTGATCACAGAGTGATTTTTTTTACTCTTGGCTTTTTCAAGGAGCTGCATTCTGTGATCCTTTTGAAAATCTACCACGAGCATTGTTACTTTAAATGCTCTGCTTACTATGTTTAGCTACAAGATGCTTGACAAAGAGGAGTGCACATGCTTGATAAACTTCATAAATTTATTATAAAGCAACATCTCCTTGCCAGTCCTTGAGTCATTACTTCCAACATCAAGTTACAAATGGAAGGTGAACCTAAAGCCTCAGCAATGACTTGAAATGACTAATATATATCATAGGGAGGGGTTGTTAATGAGAGTAAGTGAAATAACATTTGCTGGCAATATGATGAGTGCTTTTATAAAACCAAGAAGTCGTTAAAATTTAAAGTTGATTAGGAACTGCTAAACCACAGGTGAGCAAGTGATGCCAAAATAAATTTACATTAAAAATTATTTTCATTGCATTTTTCTAAGTATCATTATATATCTTTTATACAAAATTGAACCAAGTTTCTCATTTGTAGGTGCTGTTAAAATTATATTCAAATAATATGCATTGATCATCCCTGTGCTAGGTACCACTGAGTATATGATGTAATGCTTAGTGAACAGAATTTTAAATACATGGTTGTGATCATGTTTAGTGATCTAGGGAAGGGACTGAATTCCTATTAAAATTCAATCATCATTAAGACTACTTTTGGTGGTTTCAATAAATCACTTTACAGATTATTGAGCTAATATGGTCAAAAATCACATATCATCCACCTCCATTGGTCTCTGCCCTCCAGGACCTTAAGTATAGTTGGGAAGACCAGATATACAGACTTGGAAAGTTAAGTAATTGTCCTAGACGGTGATATAAGAGCTATCACAAAGAAATACATGATTTAATATCAAATAATGCTTCTTGACTCTGAACTAGTTACATTTATTGCTGTATACAGAAGAGATCAAGCCAAGAAGTGCTGTAGGAATTCAGAGGAGAGAGAGAGAGAGAAGAATGTGGCCTGAAGTTTATGGAGAATTTCAGGAAGGAGGCAGGGACTGGAGATGGCCCTTTAGAGTGGATGGGCTTTGCAAAGATAGAGAGAAAGGCAAAGTGTGTCTATGGTTTGAACCTAGGCTCTCAATTATATTTCTGCTTGATTTACTCTTGGTATTATTCTGTCTACTGTGGAAGTCTGTTGACTGCTTAGCAAAATCCATGTTCTCTTTTTGTTTCTTGGATAGACTACATTTCCTGGCCTCCTTTGCAATTACATGTGGCCATGTGGCTGATTTCTAGCCAATGAAATAAAAATGTATTAATTATTTTGCTGTGTATAATATGCACCCACACTTTTGTGTGCCTTATACATGGTATTATCTTACTCACTATTATATCCATGGTATGCAATCATCATACCTATGTATAATGCACATCCTTATTTTTCCCTCTAAACTTTGGGTAAAAAAGTACACATTATACATGGCAAAATATGGTACCCTGAAACTTAACAGCCTAAAATAATAGACATCTGTTATCTCAGTTCCTGAGGGTCAGGCACTCAGAAGTGTTATATTAATTAAGTGATCTGGCTCAGAGTCTCCTATGAGGCTGCAGTTAAGGTATGGGATGGGGCTACAGTTATCTGCTTTAAACAACAAACAAAGAAAGAGAACACACCTTTGGAATACAAAGTCTGATGTTGTAAAAGGGCACATAACCACATTTCAAAAACCTAGGTGTTTTTTTTTTACTGAACTAAGAAAGAAAAAGAAAAGATCCAGTGTTATAATCAAAATTACCATAAAGGAAAATCTTCTAGACCACTACATTTCAGCTTGTCATATCAACCACAGCTATTTGTATACTCAGCCCTCACCAGTTAGGCCCTCACCAGTTAGGCAAAGCACAAAGTGAGGACCCTCTCTTAGAGCGTTCTTGGCAAGACAAGACACAGAAACAATGCTTTCCCTTAGCCAAGGAGGCCACCGTATGTCTGTTCAAAAACAATCCCATGAAGCATGATGTTTTTAAAACAGTCATGACAATTTTCAAGACTCTTTTGGTTGTGACTGACAGGAATTCAACTCCTGCCTAAGTCCTCGCCTATCTCACACCCTCTCTTTATTCAGATTTCTGCTCGCATGTCTTTTTGCAGAATGGCCTCCCCGGTCAGTCCTATTTCAAAAAACTCCCTCATTCTATCTGCTCACTCTGATTTGCATTTTTCTTTTATAGCACCTGTCTGTATGGGACATTGCTATCTATCTATCTATCTATCTATCTATCTATCTATCTATCTATCTATCATCTATCTATCTATCTATCTATCTATCTATCTATCTATCTATCTATCTATTGTTTAAAGTCTAGTGGGGGAGACAACTAACTTGCAAGTATATTGGTGCTCTTCCCCACCAGACTGTAAGCTCCATGAGGGCAGAGGGCTTTGTCTTTTCTAATAACATCCATAGCCTCGGCCATAGAGCAGTGCTTGGTATAGAGAGGTGAATTGATTAGCATCTGAATCAAAACTATAGTAAAATGTTGGAATAGCAAGAACTAGGGACTGAACACACTCAAGCATCACTGTCATCATTTGTCTGCCATTCTATCTGGTATCCCCTTCATTTTCTCAATGATCCACATACTGGCTGCCTTTGAAGCACCAGGCCTACCTTATTACAACTCCACAACTAGGTCGCAGCATGTCTGGGAAGTGTTCTGATTGTCCTTCCTCCCAGAGACATCCAGAGCTCTATGTTTCTTTAACACCCAGGACAGCTCTACTGATTTTGGAGATACTGCCTTTTCAAGCTCTGTAGCAGATGCCATTAGAACTCTGCCTTGTCCCCTTGGGTCCCTTCAGCATTTTTGTGCACACCTGCTCCCTGAGTGTGTTCTTGCTCTACAGCAGCACCTACATCTTCCTGGTGGAGGCCCATCCCTGCTGCCAGCACCTGCTATGCCTGTACAAAGAAAGAGTGGAGGTGCCCCCATGGGTAGTCCTTGACCAGAGACTCATAGTCCAGGAGTAGCAACAGTCTAGTCTCTGTGCTCCTGATGGGGACAACTATGAGGTATGACCACCACTGACCTCAGAACTCCCTCAGAACCAAGCCCAAGTTATCCTGAATAGGCTTTGCTAGCTGCTTGCACCCCTGGTTGGCCTCCTTCCCTTCCCAGGCCCCCTTCCCACTCCCCTACTTCAGAATGCCTGCAGCTAAATCACTTTCAGGTGAATTCTCATCTCAGGGTCTGCATCTGGGAAACCCAACATACAAGTTCCATTTGGGTGCTTAGCTCTCCATCTGTTGGTCATAAGCTTTTTGGAGTAGGCATCTTTTCACAGATTTCTGTTCCCCTCCACACATGCGCACTGCAGAAATACTTACTTGCTTTTAATATGTTCCTATCCTTAGAGTTCTTTCCCATTTACCATTTTAAGTTGATATCCTTTCATTGTTTGTCAGATATGCTGCTAATTTTCCCACTATGCTTATTACTGATGGCTTTTCTAGACACCTTCTCTAATTCAACATGTTAAAGAAACATTCCTTGTATTTTACCCTCGTACTTTCCATACCTTTTTTCTCTATCTCTATCCCTTCAATATTAGGTGCTTTCTCAAGATATCTGAAGGTCACACTTAACTTTGCCTTAAGTTAACAGTCAAATCATTATTTATCATACCATCTTTTCCTAGCTGACATCTCCAAAATACAGAAATGTAAAAGAGGAATGCAAATGAAGCCATCAGAACACCCAGTGAGTGGTGTCTTCACATCTGAGCTATTTTCTAACATATTATTTAATTTAGTTCAATTCAGCGAAACTTTTAGTAATTATTATCAGATGAATTTGTATATACATCATTGTGGAAAATAAAAAAAAAACAAGTTTCAAGTATCCTAGATTCAGCCTCAATTAAGATAAACATTGAAACTGAGGCTACAGGTTTGAAATAGTAGCATATGAGAAAACATGGGGAGGAAATTTAAGATATTGACAAATGTTTTTGACAATAAAAAAAAACTGGATTATCCATACCCTTTGATTAGACAGATAAGGAAGAAGTTTAGCAAGTATTTATTTACATACCAGTTTTCACAACATTTAAGCTCAATTTTTACTTCTTCTATATATCATCATTATAAAGTTGAACTTATAAGGCTATTTGCTAAAAAGGGCAAAGAGCATATCTATAATATTGCAAGATTTGTTTTAGTAACTCTGAAGAGGGTTGACTTGTAACCCAGAGGCTGTAAATGTTTATGAAAGAAAGTGCATGTTAGACTATTAGTGGATAGAAAATTGCACTCATTTGCTTCAACTTGTAAACTATGTTTGTCCCAAGAGGTTGATTTACTCACCATCTCTTTGATAATTAATCTGCCATTTTTTACTTCATTGATTCAGCTCTAATGATCTCAACAAGTAAAAGAGAATGTGCAAATTAGCTTGGAATTAAAGTGCTAACTGAAGGCATTTCTTGGGAAAAGTGATTTTGCAAAAAAAAATAAATAAGTTACTGTAACACAAAAACTTTAAAACACAAATACACATTACAGCCCTTTGTAAAAGTCCCAAAATGGAAGCCATCCAAATACTGCCTGACTATAGTAGGTTGGATAAATATACTGTGGTATAGTTACACAATGGAATACTATGTAGAACTGAGAATGAACAAACTACAATCAGACACAACATAGTTGGATCTCATAAACAAAACATTGACTGAAAGAAGCCAAACACAAAAGAGAACATATTGTATGCTTTTATTCATTTAAAAGAAAAAAAACAGGCAAAACTTATTTTTAGTATTGGGATAGTGCTTATCTTGGGGCAGTAATGCCTGAAAAGGGGCATAATGGAAGTGTTATGTAGAGGGATAATATTGTGCTATTTCTTAAGTTATAGGTTTCTTTGAGTAGTTGTCTATATACTACCCTTCAATAAATGATTTTTAAAACCCCATGCAATATGAAATCTCTATTTTCAATGGCACTTTATGTCCAAAAATTTGATTAGTATTTCAGATCCAGGAAAGAGGCTAGACACTGAGAATATTGAAGTGAGTCTAGGAGATTTGGAATCAGTCTCATTCTTTGTTCCAACAAGACTTAGCAAGTTGTTATCTGTCAAAAAATAGCTAGGTGAAGATGATTTCTGTTTTAAATCTGAGGAGAGGGGAAGAATAGGGAAAAAATTCTTATCCAAAGGCAATGTTAGAATTTACAGTTGGGTGCTCTCATCAGCACATTTATCAAAGACTATTTTTTTTTTACCAGCAAAACACAGACTAGCGCACAGAGTTTTAGCTAGATACAATAAAGCAAAACAAATTATGTTTTTTAATTGAAGGCCAATGATATTCTGACTTTAATGCTTTTGCTTACCTCTACAGACAAAAGAACTTGCTGAAAAATTAGAGGGAAAGAAGCATCCCTTAGATGTTAGAGTAGGGATAATATAGTCCTTCTAAGATGCTTTGTTCCTCAAAAAAACCCAGATTGTTCCAAATACTTTATAGACTAAGAACTTCTGCCCATTTTCAGTATATCAAAAAGCAAAATCTGCATGGAGAAGTATGGCATGATTCAATGTCTTTGGCAAAGGGGAAGAGACTCCATAAAGTACTTTTAAACAAAGCTTTGAAAATAGTCAGTGTTTATTATGCAGAATGAGAAACAATTCATGACTTAAAAAAGTTGCTTTATAGTGTGGAATTTTACAGCAAGATATTTATTGACAGATAACAACTTGTAAAGTCCTGCTGGAGTGAAAAATTGGGTTGATTCCTCTTGGACTCACTGAGGAATCCAACTCAGGGTTAAAGCTTAAATCGGTAAGCCCATTTGGCAAAGTGTGAAGTGTGTAACAGGAATTTCAACATCTGTGTAATTGTTTTGTCTTTCCTGAACTCATTTTATGAATTAATTCAACCTTGCAAAATGGAATATGTAATGTTTCTGAAGTCTTCAAAAGATGATGCTGAAGATTTAAAGTTAACACTTTCTACAATCCCTTAGTTGTAATGGATTTTCTTCTTGATCACTAAAAAGCAAAGATATCAGTGATGCAAACTATCTGAACAAAATGGTGTCTCCAATAGCACACACAGGGAGCAGAATGCAGGACTGTGGTATGTAGTAGGCACAAACAAATGTAAAGTATCCTGGACTTTCCCAACACCCAAGTGAGCACAGCAATTCTTCATGAAATAGGTCAGGTTCCTGGTTTCATTGATCCATGCAAGGCAGTGATAGCTATAATGTTTGCTGGTTCGCTTGGCAGTACCTGTGAATAATATAGGGAAAAGGCCTGCCTCAGGAGAGGTTAGGGTGGGGAAGTTTTGTTCTTTTCTTCTAGCAGCAAACCATGGTTTGCCATCCATTGTTAACAAATAAAGTTGAAAAATGGAAGCAATCCCAGTTTTTAAAACCAACAGAGGCCTTTCCCCCCCACCAGGATTCAGGGTGTGCAAAGGGCAATAAGCAGCTATTTTCTAGATGCTTAAAGAAGCTGAGGAAACTGCTTAAGCTTCAGATTGTAACTTTGGAGCCAAAAGATGGTGGTTCAATGCAGAGGAGGACTGTAGGCAGAAAACAAGGGTGGGAATAGGAGTGGAGGTGAAGGTGTGCACTACAAAGGAGGAAACTGTAGGAAGTGGAGGTATTTACAAGACTAGGGGTGAGGCCATCTGTTTCCTTAGATAACTTGCAGATTTAATATTTATGATATTGTTGTTTGTTAATTAACTCTCTCTCTGTAGCTTTGAGCTGAGAAGGTATTTTCTAGGACTCAAGTACCTGCCTGAATAAAGTGAAACACAAGCTAGGTTCCTTCTCCCACAAAAATATTCCAGGCCTTTGGTGTCAGAGAATCCTCAAAACCAAGGGTTACACTGGTAAGCAGTCTCAGCCCTTGAGTTCTGAATTTCTATTCTTTTCTGAAAACAGATGTACTCTTTCTGAAACTCATTTGTCTCAGCTTTAGAATTGACCTAAATCAATCTTGTGGGTTTAGGAGATCTCAGCCATTCTCTTTGTCTGTATAACAGACTTACTGGCTCATCTGGAGGAGATTCAGACTACATGAATAACTGCCTTGAAAAAAACAGAAGTAATGACTCATCATTCTAAAAATCCATACTGCTTGGCATTTACAACACTCCTACTCTGTATCATAGGAGATGGAAAAAGAAGTTGCTGTTTGTGCCCTCTGAAGAATGAAACTTCTTCCCATCCCTGGAAGAGCGGGTGCATTATCAATGGAGTGGGGCATTTCAGACAAAACCTCCAGTCCTTTCAAGGACTCTGGGAGCAGGAAGTGCACATTACTACAGGTTTCAGGTCTTGTGCCCACAGGAATCTTTTGGGTACAATGCTAAGGATCCAGCGATGGCTCTGGTGGCAGTACAACAATTAGAATCCACAGCTTTTGCCTTCTGCTCTTCATCATTGGCCTGTCCTCAGGCTCTTCTCAGGAACCAGAGAGACTAGCAGAATTCAACAAGTAAGCAAAAAGTCATAGAAATTACAACTTGGGTCTTAAAGAGATCCACTGGGAACACATTGCCTGAGCTAGGAGTACCATAAGGGCATCTCCATACTTCAACTGTGGTAGAGAAAGGTCACTGGAGAAGAGGAAGAGATAGATCTCAAATAACATTTGTACAGCAATTGACTAGGTGTTCAACAGACCATTTTCTCTTCCCTCTGGCACCTTTTGACCAGTGGCCAGCCTCCTCTGCAATTGAATAATGCCATTAAGACTGAGTTCTAGACAATGCAATATGGGTAGAAAAGCCACGTGAGCCACTTCCAGGCCTGAGCCTTTTAAAACCTCTTGTGTAAGCAATCTCTTTTAATCTCTTTCTCCCTCCCATTATCTTACCCCTCCCCACCATTTGCTGATTGAATCGATTCTAGAGTAATCTTGGAAGCCATGCTTTGAAGATTTTAGAGCATTTTTCTGCCTGAGGTCCTGAATGATTGAGAGAAGGAGCCCCCAACCACAACTTTCTGTACCAAGTGTACTATTTTATGTTGAAGAAATAAACTTACATTTTGTTAAACCAAGATTATGGGGTTATGTATTATAATAACTGACTTTACCTTAACCAGTACAGAAGTCGACATAATAGAAGAAACTTTTGTACTGCTGTTGAAATTATTCTCATATACTTGAAGACTGGTCTAGAATTTTTTTTCTAGTTTTATACTGGGATGATGTTTTTAAAACTTATGATTCTCCAGAAGGAAGGAACTTCAGACACAGGTTAGTCCCAAAGCCTAAGTGCCTGGAGAATGGGTAGAGTTCTTTGGAGCACAGAAACATGCCAGAAAGAAGACAAAATGTGAACTCATTTCTCCTGATTACACAGATGCAGGAAGAGAGGGTAGTAACCCCTTAAATTAAGATTGTTCCCAATTGAAACAGCCTACATTTAATAAAAAACATATATTTTTAAAGGATAAAAAGAAACCATACATAATTAGAAACATATGATCTTAACTAGCCTTCAAAATTAGTCTTGAGATATTTAGGATTGAGATATTGAATTCCCAGAGACGTTTTGGTATATAGTACATTTATTTCTCTGTTTCACACCATCAGTTACAAGCTTGGTTCTGCTGTTCTGAACTGTCATATTTTCAGACTCATTTATGTATCTTGCTTCAGGGTGCCAGCATATCAAAGCCAGCCCATAAGAACAGCACCAGAAACTACCCAAGGCATCTGCAGCACCTTTGGAACTTCTTCCAGATCACCTAGAGTAGTCTATCCACCCTCATCAGTTTTCTTGGTTTCTCGACCACTTTTTAAATTTAATTTCTCAGTTTGCAATTTCTGCCTAGCCCTCTCGGGTTAGTCATCTAATACTGTACATTCAATACTGTACTGGCCTCTGGCATGATCCTAAAACAATGCTAAGTTGTCAGCCAATGTTTAGTTATCAAAGCCAGAACATGGGCTGGCCAGTGGAGATATTACCATGTGGTCACAGCATGACATGTGGCAGCAATGCTGGTTATAGTGAGCTCAAAGAACATGGTCAGGCTGTGCTACCTCAGGCACATTTCAATGTAAAGGACACTAGTCATTTATGGAAATGCTTAAGCCTCAATTTTAGCCACTGGCTCTCTCTGACAGCTATCACTAACCTTTTACCAATGCTATCACAGAGGAGCAGAGCCATAATTTAAGTTTCCTGTGTTATGCCTTTTCATGCCTTACTGTAGCAGATGCTGTCAGTGCCCTGACCATATCTCCTTGGCATTACTGCTATTTTCTATTGGCTGCTTAATATGAACACTTGTGACATTTTGCCTGAGGGCATGTTTTATGGCCCCAAAGTGCCAAAGAGTTCATGTCCCCCCAAGTATCCTTCAATCAACAACTTACTGACAGGTGGTTGGAAAGTGTCACAATTTCCTTAACCCTCAGGTGGAATAACTCTGAGGTATGTTCCATATGGTCTCTAAGAGTTTCCCAGTGGGACTGAGCTCCACTTGCCTAGAGTGTTGACTGGCTTTCTAGTACACTATTAATTGGCTTTCTCTCTCCTTCTCTATCTTCCTTTCTCACTCTCCTGCTGATGCTTCCTGGGATCAGCTTCCAAATAAACCTCTCACACCCAAATCCTTGTCTCAAGGTTTGCTCACAAAGGTACACAAGCTAAGAAACCTATTTTCTTCTGATTGTAAAATTAAGCAGAGAGATAACCCCTAATAAGTTAATGAGCAGTGACAGAGGTCTATATAAGGTGGCCAAAGTAGGTTTACAGTTGTGGGTATGCAAAATAGTTTATTATTGTATTATTATTTATTATTGTATTATTTATTGTGAACAACTATAAACACACTCCCCTCACCCTGTATATTCCATAGAACAAATAATGGAGTTTCTTGATAGAGGTTATTTATTTTTTCCAGACTTGTGCTGTCTGATGCAGTAGCTACTAGCCACACGTTGCCACTGAACACTTGAAATTTGGCTGGAGCAACTGAGGAGATAAATTTTAAATTTTATTTAATTTTAACTAGTTTAAACTTAAATAGCCATACATGGCTAGTGGTAGCAGATTGGATGGTACAGATTATGGAACACTCTTATCATTGCAGAACATTCTGTGATGGAATGGAGCAAGGGTAAAAAAATTTTCTCTGTAAAGGGCCAGATAGTAAATATTTTAGACTTTGTGGGTCATATGATCTCTGTTACAACTACTCAACTCTGCTTTTGTAGTGTGAATGTAGCCACAGATAACATGTCAATGAACAAGCGTGGCTGTGTCCCAATAAAACTTTATGGAAACTATGATTTAAATTTCATACAATTTTCACATGTTAGAAAATATATTATTCTTCTTTTGATTTTTTCCCCCAACCATTTGAAAGTGTAAAACCATTTTTTAGCTCATGGCACTGTATAAAAACAGGTGGTAGGGTCATTGTTTGCCTTGTCCTAGACTAGTATCATTGTTAACTCTTACTGGGGTAGTTATTATTAAGATGCCTCAATAATTCAATGCAAATTGTAAGTATCAAATAAGCTGCTTACTCTAAAGTTAATCAACCTTTGAAGACAAAAGGCTCGGTTCAGTGTGTAGATTACTCTCAACTGATGCTGGCAGGGTGAAATTTTTTCTTGTATTTGTGAGATTCCCTCCAGGGTGGTCACTGAGAATCAATCATTAGGGCTGCTCTTGAGAAAATTGTCCAGGCCCATGTTGCTCCTGCATCTCTCCCATGGCCCATTTTGTTCCTTACATAGAGGAACCCAATGGTGTTCTCTAAGCTCCTAATTCTTATATGTTTGCTCTGTCTGCTACATTTCTTTCTCCACTCCTTGTGGTTGCCACAAAGATCAATACTTAGGCCTGGCAAAGATTCACACAGAGTTTTCAAATGGCTCCTAGCATACTAAAAACGGTTAGTTGGTTTTTAAAAAATGAAAACAAAAACAGTGTTCTCAGAATACAAAGCCATAGAATACAAAGCCATAAAACAGCTAATTTAACCTTGAGGTACCAGGAATTAAAGAAGTGTTATCTATACAACATAGATAATTCTTTATTTTCGAGACCTGATTCAGAGCCAGCAAATCAAAATGGGGAGGCGGTGGGAGTGGGACTAGGAGTATTTCCAGTTGGCTAATTTAACACCACAGATCACTGTAACTCAACAGAAAATTGGCAACTTCAAGCTAAAGGATCAAAAAATGAGGTACCTCTCAGGGATCAATGAAGCAGTGGAGGAGAACTGTTTCTGGAAAAGACTGAGCTATCTGCTTAGTCAGCTCTCAGTAGCTTCCAGAAGAAATGATGGGCATTGGCATTTTGTCAGCTCTGCCAACACAGCCCAGAGCCCAGCTGGTGCCTCTGATGCTAACTTTTGCTGCAGGGTAAAAGGTCTTGAGGCACAAAGAAACAGGCTTTTTTGCTTCCTTTAAAAAAATAATGCATGGTGTTTCAGAAACAAAAAAAAAGTAAAGGTAAGATCCTCTTCAGCTGGGGTTTAAAACAGCTACTGAAAGCTCTTTGTAATCAATAATATAGATCTTATTATGGGGCCTGCATTAAAGAGGTAGGAGCTATGTTAATTTTACAACTTCCTTGTGGGAAGAACAAGTAGAGGTTGGCCATGTGTGTTTTTATCTCTCATACTGAATGGATATAACAGCAGAAGCAGCACCCAGCACCTGTAGGGTGCTTTACCAGTTATGTTATCATTCAACTCTTACAACAACACAATACTTCTTTTAGATGTGGAGAAATAAAGCCAAGTCTTTTGATGAGTGGATGGTGGAGTCCAGCTGCAATTCAGATCTTACTCCCAATTCCAATATGATCCCTAGCCTCCTCTTCCAGGCTGGGTAAGAGATTCTATTGAGGGCAATGATGGAGAATGGGCCAACCTTTGGTGTAGGTGCTAGTGGAAGGCCATGGGCAGATCCCAGCCTGGGTGCTTCTCACATGAGCCCCCAAAATGTCATGGAGAATGCACAAACAAATGAAACTGTTTTCTTTGAAGCCCTTACTCATGCAAGATGCACAGAATGACCACTCTGTTAGCTGCCAGGAAATCAGTTTATCCCACAAATGTGCAAATGAGATTCCTCTTTCTCAAACTATCTTTTCTAAAGGTAAACTTGTCATTTTGAGATGAGTATAGATTTATGTGCATTGTAAGTAAAGAATTCCATTGTGTGCTTTAGCTAGTTTCCCCTGATGGTACCATTTACTTTGAAACATGTTTCTTTAAAAAATTTTCAGCTTTATTGAGGTATAATTGACAAAAATTATAAGATATCAAAAGTGTACATTGTGGTAATTTGATATGTGTATACATTGTCTATGTATATCTAGTTAATTATCAGATTGATCACTTCACATATTTATCTTTTTTCCCTTTTAGTGAACATTTAAGTTCTGTTCTCAGTGAATTTCAATTATATAGTACATTGTTGTCAACTGCGGTCACCATGGTGTACACTAGATCCTCAGACCTTACTCATCTTGGAGCTGACAGTCTGCACCCTTTTACCAACCTCTCCCTATTTTCCCCCCTCCACCAATCCCTGGAAACCACTTTTATATTCTCTGTTTTTATGAGTTTGACTTTTCTTAAGATTCCACATATAAGGTACTGTGCAGTATCTGTCTTTGTATGGGTTATTTTACTTAACATAATGTCCCCAAGTTCCATCCGTGTTGTCACAAATGGCAGGATTTCTCTTTTTCTGTATTTACTTTTATAATAAGTGAAAAATTGTTTCATGGCTAAGGGGAAAAAAGAAACAAGGGAACAGCAGGGAATAGATGTGAAGTCATGGGAATGGGTCTGTTAATTAATTTAAAGGTGGGTGAGAGTTGAGCAACATGAAATGATTACAGGAAGTAATGAAAGGCAAGAGAGGGGATTGAGTACCCTAGGCCCGCTCACTCAGCTTCCTGCCCCTGTGTATTCTGCACATGCTCTGCTCAAGTAGCAGAGAAGAGAGAGGTATTTTACTTTATTTCTTATTTGGGAAAATAGAAATTTCCTGATTGGTGTGGTATAAATGGATTAATTACTGGGTAGAAATATGGATGGGATAATATGTCTGGTATGCTAGCTTCACCATCTCTATTTTCTGTCTTCCAGCCTCAACATTCTAACTCATGGGTGAGTTCATTTACCACATTATGCCCAAGTGGGTGACCCTTGGCAGCCCAACGTTACGCCACTGAATTGTTTATTACTCCCAGTTATCTTCTAAAGTACATCTAACAAACAAACAAACAAACAAACAAATAAGCAAACAGGCCCACTCTCTGGAATTTCCTTTTCTCCTTCATTTTCACTCAATTTCATTAGCATCCTTTATCACTATAAGAGAGATGGAGGATGATACAGCACTTCTATTTTATTTTTCAAAGAAGCCATGCTTCTGTTTTATTTGTTCATTTTTAGTCTTAAAGCAAGGGAATATTTTAAAAGGCCACAATGAATAACTCTTTATTTTCAGATGTTACTTTAACTATTACTCATCTCTTATAGCATTTTCTTTACAAGGCATGTAAATATCCTTTCTGGGTATATAAATATGCTGAGCAAATATTCCCTCTCACAGGAGGGTCACACTGGATAAGAGTCACTCAGGAGGCTTTATTCTGATCTATTTTTGTGGATTTATTCTACATATTCTACATTCATTTTAATGTATTCCCTTGTAGTTTAAAATATAACATACTTATTCTTCCTAGAATTCAGGGACTCAAAAACAAATTTGACTTAAATAGTTCCACCTGGAAAAAATGTATCAAGGTATCTGGGGATAGCACCATAGGAAAAAAAAAGATTTTGAAGCAATTCGTACTACATACCCTTTTATTCCAAAAGTCAGTACTAATAAAATATAACAGACATTAGGGCATTCTTCTCCAGGCTCTGAAACAACCATTTCTTGATTATAAGAGTATAAGAACCCACCTCTCCACCCTTCATCCCATTTTGCCTTTAGATTTTGGGTTGAGGGAGTAGAGGAAAAGCACAGGAACTAGGCAAGCATCTTCATTTACAGTATCCTATGAACAATTCTGATGTAAATTCTGAAACTCAGGCTTCAGATCCACTCTTTTTAACCATAGTCTGGAGCTTGTAGACTAATTGAAAAGAAGTAAGGAGAAAATAGTGTGTCAGCTAACACTACATTGGACTGTATGTAATAGCAACTTCTTATAATGTAAGAGAAATAAGAATTCTTGATGTATGGGTACAAGATACCACCAGGGACACAGGTTTCTTCCATCTTTGCATTCTGCCATCCTTGGGCTGTGGCTGCCATTTGGAAGGTTGCAAGATGTCTGCTCCACCTCCAGATGCCATGTGTATAATCCAGAAAGGAAGAAGTTGAAGAATGAAGGGAAAGGCACTGAGTTTGTCCTTTTCTGGTTTCCACCTTTCTATTAGGAGAACAATAGCTCTTGAAGAAGTCTCATCCAGTTGACATCTGCTTACATTCCACTGGACAAAACTGGGTCACATGTACATTACTTGTAAGAGAGTCAGGTGAGGTATTTTTAATAGGACACATTGCAGCCCTGAACAATAACAGGCTCCTATTACTAGAAAAGTATGGAAAATTGGTAGGCAGCTATCAGTATCTGGTGAAAAAGCTAAGACAACATCTGTCCTTATGTCTACAAATTTGGAGTGTTAAAAGAGATGCCTTGGACTCATTCTCTATAACTTTTGGGAAACATACTGAACAGTATAATTCATAGTATCTAGAACTAAGGCTTTAGATTCTGGAACATCTGTATTTGAATATCATCTTTACTTGTTATCAACTGTGTCCTTGAATAGATCAGTTTGTTTCTGTTCTCTCAAGAGTACATTTCTTTTGCTTGCAGGAGAGGGTTTTTTAAGGATTACATGAAATCATGTTTTCACAGCACCCTTTTCTCCATTTCTCTACTTTACTAATCTCAGCAGGCACACTCTCATGATTTCAAAGAGGAAAACACAATTATCAGCAGCCCATAAACAAGAGAAAAGTTAGATAAAGCAAAGTAATTCACCCTTAGGTTACATTCTCATGTAGTGTGAAGTCAATTAAATAATGAAGACACAATGAAATGACAACAGCATCTACTCTACAATGTCTGGTCTCAGTGTGTTTTGATCCGTGCAGAACATGTTTAGCTGAAGATGATGAATATAATGGTGCCTATATAGTAGTTTCAGATACACTAAAGTCCAGAACTTTCTAGCAAATAAGATTTCCTTAATTTCTAACAAAACTATTTCTAACAAATATTATGATATAATGTAGTACCCAACTTAAAGGAACAAACATTTCTCATCAGCTTCCATGCAATTTTTGAGAATGACAATGAATCAATTGACGGAGGAACGTTATCCATGGAAACCACAAAATTCACGAGCTTTGAAATGCCTCCAATGGCTTTGATCCTCAGTGACATATTCTGCACTTAAATACATGTGAACCCTTACTTAGACTACTTAATTAGATATAATTCCATGATTTCTAAGTAGCTCATATTTTTACATTTCTATTAAAATAATCTTATTCTATATCACAGGCCAGGAGATGGTTTTCTATGCATTTAAAGGAACAAACATTCTTTGACAGGAACATTCTTAAGATGTATTTATAATTTTGAATAGTCTTGACAAACTTACCCATGGCTAAAGAATTGAGTCCCTGGGTGATGCAGTCCACAGTCCTTCCACAGTAAAGAACAATTGTGCCTGAGCAGCTATCAGCAGTCAGCCATAGGCTAAACACTGTTAAGCTTCTCCAGTGGAAGTGCTGTACAGTGTGTGTTCTGTGTGTCTGTCACGCTAACAAATAATGCTGTGTTTAAGGGTTGGATTAAACTTTAAGAGTTTAATCAGTCATTTTGAATGCATCGAGAGCAGGATCTGAAAACTGTATCAAGGGGCAATGATTGCAGAAACTAGTGATGATTAACTAAGGAAGCAGAAACTAATGGGAAATATGATCACTGTGTTCAGATATTTAAAAGGTCTCAGACTCAAAAGAAAAGTTTGTTTTCTATATTGCTTCAAAGGATAAGACCAATGAATACTAGTTACCCAGGGTCAACTTTCAGTTCAGGGTAAGAAAGCACACTTCCAACAAGGAAATGAGCAGCCTTATAAGAATTGAGTTTCTGTGCATTCTGGCCATCCTGAGTGTGGTGATCATTTGTCAAGGATGTTGCATTTGGTGGGAGGATAGATTAGATTAATCTAAACATCTCTTCCAACCTGGAGTTAATTCTAACACTCACACTTCTTGGTGATTCTAACTTTCCAAATTCTGAAAGAAAACATTTCTAAATCTGAGATAGGAGCCACAGTTATCTTACTTTGTTTTTAGTACACTTAGGCTTTGAGGATTTACAAGTATTATTGTTAGGGTTATTGTATTCTAGTGTCATAAATAAGCTCTCTTATAGAAGTCCCCAGAGCCCTTTAAGAAGGGCTATTCTGTTTTAATGAGTTTTTGGTAAGCGCTCCTTTTTATTATGTGAATCATAGACATCAAGGTCAAAGTCACAGTTTCAAAGGCGTGTCTATCAAAGAACAAAGGATCTCTTCCATCCACTGCTCACTTTTCCATGTCTACTTTTCTGTCTGCTACCCTGTGCTCTGAAGGGAAGGCTAGAGGGCACGTCACCAGGATTCCCAAATCTCACCCCTTGGTCTGTAGCACAGTGTCACAGATGTATGGCATTTTCTTCTGATCCATAACTTGACCTGCAATAGGCCAGGAACGACTGGATGAAATAGAAGCTAGAGGCTTTCAGCTCAGAATTCAGACTGTCATCTCACTTTCCCTTCTCCTCCAGGCTCAAAATGTTTTTGCAGACACAGAGAGGATACATATTCTTAGTAACATTAACATAGAATGCCAAGCAAGACTTACATTATGCATGCATTTATTGCATGTGAGTTTATAAAATCAGCACAATATAAAAGGAATAAGTAACCTTGTCTCCTGCCACCAAAGAAGTGAAGGAGAATAAAAATCCTTTAGTGGTTTGAGCCAGATCAATATTGAACTCTCAGGCAGGAAATTGTGGTGCTCTCACACACAAAGCTCCTCAGACATCGCCCACACCAGACTCGGAGCCAGACATCCTGACACAGGCTACATAATGGCTCATAAGCGGTGAACAGCTCCTCAAATTGCAGCCTCAATTCTCCCACAATATCTGTAACTCAGAAGCCCCTTTACAAAGGAAATCCAAGATGAAAGAACACTAAATATTCCCAAACAAGTTATAAATCTCCTCATTTGGGGGAATTACATTCCAGGGAACCAAGGGAGAGAGCATATAAACGAGATGACAATCATTGTTTATTTCTTTTGGGAACTAGCAGCATAAAAAGTCACAGAAAACTGAGACAGTTAAGTAAAATTTCCATTTTTAAAGCATGGTTGGGTGAGCTTGATATTGATTTTCAGAAATGCTCTAGAACACAATGTTAAAAGAATAATTTATATGCCCTTAGAAAGTGATGGAGCAGTTTTTAGGACTCAGCAGGGGTCCATGAAGAAGTCAAGTGGGACCAAATGTTTTCTTTAATCAAGGTATTAGGTCATTATGATAAAGCAGAGAATGTGATAAGCAATACTATTTTTAAAAGAACTATCTTTATTGAGGTGTAATTTATGTAGAAGAAACTGTATCCATTTAAAGTGTATAGTCAAATGAGTTTTGACAAATCTGTACACCTATGTAGCCATCACTATGATCAAGATATTAAACATCCCATCACCCCCAAAGATTCCTTCATGCCCCTTTTCAGTCAAACTTTCCTCAATTCTGGGTCCCAGGCAAGCACTAATCTGCTTCTTGTTACTGTAGATTACCATATTTTGCCATGTATAATGTGCACCCACCTTTTTTGCCAAAACTTTTAGGAAAAAAATCTTTCATTTTAATTTTTTAATTCAATTTTTAATTTATTTATACTTGGAAACAAAACTAATCATTGTATTCCAGGGTATTATTTTGCATATGGATATTGTTATTGCTTTCTAGAGTTACACTTCTAATACGTAAGCATAAATAAAAGAACTTAAAACATTTATATAGATACAGAGTTAGTACTACCCACGTATAATGTGCATCCTTATTTTCCCCTCAAAAATTTGGGGAAAAAGGTATGCATTACACATAGAAAACTAAGGTAGTTTAAATTTCCTATTTAGCATTTTATTTCTATTTCTAGCATTTCATATGTGAACTTTTGTGAAATTCCTGCATGCTGTTGGATGTTACTTTTATTGTAAGTCATATTCTATTGTGTAAATATAAGGGTCATCAAGGAACACGTATAAAGGACCCATGGACAAAGCCAAAGGGGGAAAGATTGAGGGTGGGAAAGTGGTGGTAGGAAAATGGAGACAACTGTACATGAACAACAATTAAAAAAAAAATTTAAAACCCTGACCAAAAAAATATCACATTTTGTTTATTCAGCTTCTGATGGAATTTGAGGTATTCCACTTTGAGGTATAATGAATAAAGCTCTATGAACATTCATGTATAAGTTTTATGTGGATGTATGTTTTAATTTGTCTTGGTAAGCAATGGTCTCAATGCCCAAAACACTTAAAAGTATTAAAGCATCTTACATGCAACTCTGATGGTACATGAGCCAAGTACAAAAATTGTTTATATATATATATATATATATACACACACACACACACACACATAAATATGTATGTGTGTATATATATGTACACGTATATAAACCACATAATAATGTAATTTTGTTAGTGACTATACTTAAGGGGTGCTAATTAATGGATCAATGCCAACATCATGAAACAGGTTTCTGCTGATATGTCACAGAGATCTGTCCTCAGTATTCTTTTTTAAAAAATCCTCATCCTAGGATATATCTATTCATTTTAGAGAAAGAAGAAGGGGGAGAGAGAGATCAATTCAAGAGAGAAACATCAATTGGTTGCCTCCCATACACATCCCAACAAGGAACCAAACCTGCAACCTAGGTATGTACCCTGACTGGGGATAGAACCTGCATCCTTGTGGTGAACAAGATGATGTTCCAACCAACTGAGCCACCTGGCCAGGGCCTCAAGAGTCTTATAGCTGCTATTTTCATCATAACTTGTAGGGCCAGAATCATAAATTTATACATTCTTTGAAGATAGAAGGATTAGCTAATTAGTAGCAGATCTAAGACACCTAAAAATCTTAAGAGGATAAAGTAATGTTTCTAATCAACTAAAATTAAATTTGACAGCAATAAATGGGAGGTATCAGATATCAGGTATGAGTACCAAAAAACAACTATTCAAACAATATGCCTTAGGAGCATATGTGTAAAAAACTTGAAGTTTTCAGTGGATAATTGCTTCAATGTCAGTTGATAGTCATACCATCAAAGAAACCAAGCTGATTTGGAACTGCATTTAATAAATGTAATATCTGATCAAAAAGTAGTGTTCTCTACTCTGTTTTGGTCACAGCATATATATTGGGTAGAATTTTGAAATAACACAAACTGAAGTATGTATAGAGGAAAGGGGCCAAGATGGTAGTTATTCAGGACTGTGTCATATGAAGACAGGTTGAAAGTACTAAAAATTTCTGTCTTGACAAACATTTATTTTGGGGAGGAGGGTATGGTTATAACTGTCTTAAAACATTTGAAGAACTAATCCATGTAAAAGGCATCAGACTTATTGTAGAGCTCTGAGGACTAGAATCATAGCTTGGGAAAAGTTAGTAGAAGACATAAAAAATAACACTCCAGTTATTAGACTGCTCCACAGATCAATGTGTTTTCTTTGGGAGATACAGAATTATTGGTCACTGGAGGTGTTCAAATATGGATCCAATGAACTGGAATGTTACCTCACCTGTATAATGTGCATAATGGTACTAGTATAAGTGGACTGAAGATAATGTGAGTGACATATCTCTAACATTGTTGTCACATTTTGATTAATTTGTTGACATGTCTGTCTCAATTCAAGGATCACATTCAATTCATCTTTTTATCTGGAGCATCAACTCTTGTATCTAGCTTATACAGGCATTCAATGAATGTTTTTTTTTAATGGAGGGTGAATGAATGACTAGAGGTAACAGATATAAGTACTTTAGATATGAAGAATGCACAACACTGATGATATACTATTAGTTATTATTAATCATTTATTTCTAAAATCCCTGTCAATTCAGGTTATCTATATTCATAATTATAACAAAAATTTATCATTACAGTATGGCTTTACTGGTGAGTTCTTTCTATTAGCTGCTATTTTCATCATAACTTGTAGGGCCAGAATCATAAAATTTATACATTCTTTGAAGATAGAAGGATTAGCTAATTAGTAGCAGGAAACATAGTTTTCATGCTATATAAACTGTTCAATAACAGAAAAAAAGGACAAAAACATTTCCCATTCATTTTTAGTACCAAATTTATTTCATGTAGTTAGCATTACACTAATATTAAACTTCCCCAAAACCTCAAAAACAATCATTATATTCTAAACTCAGTATGAATAAAATGCAATAAAGTAATATATTAGTATATTAAAAGAATAACTCATTTTATTCTAGGCATATAAGGATAATATAATATTAGCAAATATATTAATGTAATGTATCCATCATATCAAAATGACAAATAAAAACACAATTACTGTAATAAATGCTGAAAAGGGAGTTAGTAATTCAATAGCCATCTCTGATCTTAAAAATAGTTTTATTTTTTTCACTTTAAATGTATTTTATTGCTTATGCTATTGCAGTTACCCCACTTTTCCCCCTTCACTTCCCTCTACCCTGCACACCCTCCTCCCATCCACATTCCTCCCTTTAGTTCATGTTCATGTGTTATACTTAAGATCTTTAGCTTCTACATTTCCCATACTGTTCTTACCCTCCTCCTGTCTATTTTCTACCTATGCTACTTATTCTCTGTATCTTTTCCCCCTCTCTCCTCCTCCCACTCCCCTGTTGCTAACCCTCCATGTGATCTCCATTTGTGTGATTCTGTTCGTGTTCTAGTTGTTCGCTTAGTTTCTTTTGGTTTTATTTTAGGTGTGGTTGTTAATAATTGTGTTTGCTGTCATTTTACTGTACATGTTTTATATCTTCTTTTTCTTAGATAAGTCCCTTTAACATTTCATAAAAAAGGGGCTTGGTGATGATGAACTCCTTGAACTTGACCTTATCTGAGGAGCACCTTATCTGTCCTTCCATTGTAAATGAAAGCTTTGCTGGAAAGAGCAATCTTGGATGGAGGTCCTTGCCTTTCATGACTTGGAATACTTCTTTCTAGCCCCTTCTTGCCTGTAAGGTCTCTTTTGAGAAATCAGCTGACAGTCTGATGGGAACTCCTTTGTAGGTAACTGTCCCCTTTTCTCTTGCTGCTTCTAAGATTCTCTCCTTATTTTTAATCTTGGGTAATGTAATTATGGTGTGTCTTGGTGTGTTGCTACTTGGGTCCAACTTCTTTGGGACTCTCTGGGTTTCCTGGACTTCCTGGAAGTCTATTTCCTTTGCCAGATTGGGGAAGTCCTCCTTTATTATTTGTTCAAATAAGTTTTCAATGTGTTGCTGTTCCTCTTCTCCTTCTGGTACCCCTATAATTCGGATGTTGGAACATTTAAAGATGTCCTAGAGGTTCCTAAGCTTCTCATCATTTTTTTGAATTCTTATTTCTTCATTCTTTCCTGTTTGGTTGTTCCTTTCTTCCTTCTGGTCCACTCTATTGTTTTGCGTCCCACTTTCCTTCCCATCACTATTGGTTCCCTGTGCATTTTCCTTCATTTCTCTTATCGTAGCCTGCATTTGTTCATCTAATTTGTGACCAAATTCAACCAATTCTGTGAGCATCCCGATTACCAGTGTTTTGAACTGTGCATCTGATAGGTTGGCTATCTCTTTGTCGCTTAGTTTTATTTGTTCTGGAGCTTTGATCTGTTCTGTCCTTTGGGTCATTTTTTTTTGTCTTGACATGGTTGTTATGTATGAGGGGTGGAGCCTTAGGTGTTCACAAGGGTGGGGCAACTCATGTGGCTGGTTATGATGCTGTATGTGGGGGAGGGGTCTGAGAGGGAACAATGGTGCTTGCTCCGCTCTCTGCGGGATTTCAGTCACTTCCCCTGCTTCCTACAAGCAAATTGGGCCCTGCTGGTGCTGATTTCCATGTGGGTGGGTTTGTGCATGTCCTGGGACCCTGTGGGTCTCTCCAACAAACTCTCCTATGAGGCTGGGAGTTTCTCCTAGCATGTCAACCCCCACAGGTGTTTTCAATCAGTGTTTTGAGGCTTTATTTCCCTGTGCTGGGGCCCTGGGTTCTGTGGTCTGTCTAGCTCCCCAGTTTCACCTGGTTTATTTGCGAGTGAATGGGGGACCACCCGGTTCACCAGCCACCTTGTGTGCTGTGCCCCTCCACAATCCGCAGCCTCGCTGGGTGTGCCAGCTGCTGCCTTGCACATCCAGTGTCCGCCAGCCACTGCTTTGCCACAACCCCTCTTTCCCTGGCCGCCAAACTCTGCCCCTCCTACCGGTCTGGATGAATGTGTCTACTTTAACTCCTTGGATGTCAGACTTCCATACAGATCAATTTTATGTCAGTACTGGTCGTTTTTTGTTTTTAAATTGTTGTTCTTATTTTGGTTGTGTGAGGAGGCACAGTGTGTCTACCTATGCCTCTGTCTTGGCTGGAAGTCTGATCTTAAAAATAGTTTTAAAAAGGAAAGAAAAACTTGCATAGTGTTAATAACAATATTACTCTCAAAATAGAAGTACATATCCAATTAATTGTGATATACCCCCCAAAATGTTATTTAATTCTTTTAAAAGTTCTGGAAAATGAAAATAAAAATTAAATGCTAAACAAAAAAAATAAAGGAGATCTAGTAGAAATAGATATGAAAGAAAGGAAAATACTCAAAAGAATCAACTAAAAGTAATTATAATTAATGAGGTTTCAGCATAGTGGTTGCAATTAAAAAAATATATACAAAAATAAATAGGTGTATTCTGTAACAAAAATAATCAGAAAAAAGAGATTATGGGACAAAACTATCCTTTTGAAATAGGAACAAGAACATCACTATTGGCATAAGCTTTGTAAGAAAAGTTTAGGAGCTTGTGCGAGATTAAAAGAAAAGTCCAGTCAAGATGGGGGTGTAGCTAAACATGGCTTGCCTCTTCACACAACTATGGCAAAAATTACAACTAGACTACAAAACAAATATCACCCAGATTCATGAGAAAAATGAGCTGTATGGAAGTCCAACAACCAATGATTTAAAGGAACCACATTCATCCAGATGGGTGATAGAGACCCAGAGACACGGGGAGAAGCACAGAGAGTCAGGGAAAGGTGGAAAGGCACAGAGAGGAACAGAGAGCTGGCAGAACTGGTGGTCCCACATTCATGTGTGGTGGATAAAAATTGGTAATGATACCTCAGGAGTGAGTGATCCCAGCACCAGACAAGACCATCCAGCCTAGGGTTCCAGTGCCAGGAAGATAAGTCCCCATAACTTCTGGCTGTAAAAACTACTGGGGGTTGGAAACTGCAGGATTCTCAGAAGACCCGTCTTAAAGGGCCCATAAAGGTCTTAGGACATATGCAGACCCACCCCCTCTGGGATTCAGCACCAGGGTAAGAGCTGGAAGGGCACAACTGGCATATGGGGAGAAAGTGAAGTGACTGGCAACAGGGTAAGTTCTCAGAGACAGCTTCCTCTGGAGCAAATCTCCAGAGGCTAGGTAGCAGCATTGTCTCATCTCCAAGCCCTTCCTGACACAGAGCCACAGAACAATAAAATGGGTAGCCCCAACCTGGTTATCACCTAGGACCCCATCCCAGACAACTTACAGGCTGGCTTTTCTACAATAGGCCATGCTAAGACAGGGAGTCAAAACAGCTTTACCTAATATACAGAAACAAACACAAGAAGGCTGCCAAATTGAGGAAAAAAAATAAATATGGCCCAAATGAAGGAACAGAAGAAAACTCTGGAAAAAGAACTCAATGAGCAAAATATAGTCAAAGACACAGAAGTAGAGGACAGGCTGACAGTGACCAGAGGGGAGAGGGGAGGGAATTTCAGAGGAGAATGGGAAGGGTTTACAGGAACAAATATAAAGGACACATGGACAAAAACTAGGGGGGGGTGGAAATGGGAGGGAGGTAGGGAGGGATGGGTGGGTGGGCTGGAATGGGAGTAAAGAACAGAAAATATATTTGAACAATGATTAAAATAAAAAAAACTCAATAAAATGGAGATAAGCAACCTATCAGATGCAGAGTTCAAAACACCAGTGATCAGGATGCTCAAAGAACTCACTGGGTACTACAACAGCATAAAAAATCACCCAGGCAGAAATGAAGGTTACACTAGGTAAAATAAAGAAAAATCTACAGGGAACCAACAGTGTAGGGGATGAAGCTGAGAATCAAATAAACAATTTGGAACATAAGGAAAAAAAACATTCAAACAGAACAGCAAGAAGAAAAAATACTTTTAAAAAATGAAAATGGACTAAGGAGCCTCTGGGAGATCTCTAAATGTACCAATGTCCAAATCATAGGGATGCCAAAAAGAGAAGAAGAGCAAGAAATTGAAAACTTATTTGAAAAAATAATTGAAAGAAAACTTCCCTAACTTGGTGAAGGAAATAGAAATATAAGTTCAGGAAGCACAGAGAGTCCCAAACAAGTTGAACCTAAAGAGTAACACATTGAGACATATCATAATTAAAATGCTAAAGATTAAAGATAAAGAGAGAATTTTAAAAGCAGCAAGATAAAAGCAGAGAATTGCCTACAAAGAAGTTTCCATAAGTCTATCAGCTGATTTCTCCAAAGAAACTTTGCAGGTAGCAAGGGATGGGCAAGAAGTATTCAAAGTGATGAAAAGCAAGGACCTACAACCTAGATTCCTCTACTCAGCAAAGCTATCATTTTGAATGGAAGGGCAGATGCGGTGCTTCCCAGACAAGGTAAAGCTAAAGGAGTTCATCATCACCAAGCCATTACTACATGAAAAGTTAAATGGAACTATGTAAGAAAAAGATCAAAACTATAAACATTAACATGGCAACAAATTCACAACTATCAGTAACTGAATCTAAAAAATAACGAAGCAAAGAAGCAGAACAGAAAGAGAATCATAGATATGGAGCTCATTTGGGGGGTTATCAGTTGGGAGAGGGAAGGAGGAGGATGGGGAGAAAGGTGCAGGGATTAAGAACTACAAATTGGTAGGTACAGAATAGGCAGGGGGCTGTTAAGAACAATATAGGCAATGGAGAAGCCAAATAACTTATATTCATGACCCATGGACATGAACTAAGGAGGAATTGCTAGAGGCAATGGGGGTACTGGGTGGAGGGGGCAAAGGGGGAAATTGGGACAACTGTAATAGCATAATTAATAACATATTTAAAAAAGAAGAGATTAATGATTTGAGACACCATTTTCTTAGTGGATGCACTAAATCTTTTAAATATGTCCATTCTTCTCCAATTAATATTTAAATTTGATATAATTAACATAAACAGGTGTTGGAGTTTTGGGGTAACCTGATACAATGATTCTAAAGTTCATATAAAAATAAAAAAAAAAAGAAAAAAAAATAGATGACAATAGCTGAGAAAATATTGGGAGGGGATTATACTACTGTTCCTGTGACAGATACTAAAACCTATTGCAAAGCTTCAATAATTAAAACACTGTGATCCATTACAAAGGAGATATTGTATAACAATGGGCACAAGAACTTAAAAAGTGGACTTGCAGGTACTGCATTTGAGGGAGTGGAGAAGTCAGTTTTATGTCATACTTTACTGGATGTAAGAGAAATGTAATGCAGAAATACAAACTATAAGACACTAGAAGAAAATATGGGTGACTATTTACCTGATCTCTGGATGGGAAAAGATTTTCAAAGCTCAAGTGTAACAGATATAATCTCAAAGAGAGAAAGGTTAAGTTTGACTTCAAGAAATATTTAAACTGTTTTTTTTATTTAAATGAATGCTCAAGTACAGTTTTCACCCCCTTACTCCCATTCAAGTCCTCCCACCCCCCCTCCCTACCTAAACTGTTTTTCTTTCTTTTTAAAAATCTTTGTGTCCAAGGATGTCTCAATAGATCACATCAAGGGAGCTACTTTGCTATGTCATTTAAACTGTTTTACATCAAAAATTGAATGGACAAATGGCAATATGATTTTTTTGCATAAATAAATAAAGATGTCACTAATATGTAAAAAGTGATTTAGAAACACTGTGAGAACCAGTAAAAAATTGGCAAATAATGTGGACAGTTTACAAAAGGGAAAGAGAAATGGTCAGCCAACAGGTCCAAAAAATTAACTTCATTGGAAATTGAGGTAATGAAAGTGGAACTGATGGTGTAATTTTCTCTTACAGATTTAATGAGTTTTTTAAAAACTATTTTATTGTTGTTCAAGCAAACTTGTCTCCATTTTCCTCCCACCACTCCCCACCAACCCCAGCCATGCCCACCTCCCTCCCCTTCTTCCACCCCCCACCTTGGTTTTGTCCATGTGTCCTTTATAGTTGTTCCTGAAAACCCTTCCTCCCTCCCCCCCCATTATCCCCTTCCACTTCCCCTCTGGTTACTGTCAGTTTGTTCTTTATTTCAATGTCTCTGGTTCTGTTTTGCTTGCTTGTTTGTTTTCTTGATTAGGTTCCACTTAAAGGTGAGATCATATGGTATTTGTCCTGCACCGCCTGGCTTATTTCACTTAGCATAATGCTCTCCATTTCCATCCATGCTGTCCCAAAGGGTAGGAGCTCCTTCGTTCTTTCTGCTGTGTAGTATTCCATTGTGTAAATGTACCATTTTTTTTGATCCATTCATTTATTGATGGGCACTTAGGTTGTTTCTGGCACTTGGCTATTGTAAATTGTGTTGCTATGAACATCGGGGTGCATAGGTTCTTTTAGATTGGTGTTTCAGGCTTTTTATGGTATGGTCCCAGCAGTGGGATTGCCAGGTGAAAACTGCCTTTGCTTTGTTTTAGAAACCATGCTGCATGCCCTTTCCAAAATACTTTCTGCAAAATATTGCTTTTTACTATGTTCACAAAATCTAAATGGCTCCTTTTTCACCTACTGAATAAAGTCCAGTTTTAAAGTTTAGTTCAACATTCAACCCCCTTCCAGATCTGTTATCAACTTCTCCCTCTCTTAAATTTCCCCCTTTGAACCCTTCTCTCCAGTGAGTTTTTCTGCCAAATCATCTAAACTTGAAACTCATGAAGCTATCCCTACCTGTCCTATGTTCCTTTGAACTGCTAAATTATTAACTGTGCCTCTCATTTCATCATCTAAATGTTCAATAACCCCTTTAATAACCTCTGAAATTTTTTATTACTTTTCATATGTTGATATCTCACTTCGCCATACTAGAGTATAAACTCTTTTAAGTCAGGAACTGTGTCTTATACTTCTTTGTTTTCTCAACACTTACCAGTGCTTTTGCAGACAGTAAGTGCTCGATAAAAAGTTATTGATGAAAAGGAAAATATTGGGAAACTTTTGGAATATGGTAGTGGTGAAAGCATTATATCAAGAATAATATGTTTTTAAGCACATTTCATGTTTTTTTCCTCTTATCATGTAACAAGAATATATCCATCTTTCATCTTAAAGGTAAATAAAAGATTTCCATGTGTGCCTCTATTCATTCCTGTCCCCCCATCACAGCCAGACTTCCTAAATCAATAGCCTACACATTCTGCCTCCACTTTTTCACCTCCCACTCACTTCCTCAACCCACTGCCATCTGGCTTCTTCCACCACTATATCAAAAATCTGCTGGCGGAGGTCACCTAGCACCTCATAGATGCCAACTCAGATGGACAGTTTCCAGTTCTTTTTGCATCTCATCTCCATAGCATTTGATACTTTTTCCTCCTACCTCATTTGTGAAACTCTCCTTTACTTTGGGTTTTTAGATCATACTTTCCACCATTTTTTAGTACCTCTCTTTACCGATTTCTTCTCTAGTTCCATCACTAGTTTCTCTTCCCCCAATCATCCATAGAATGTTATTGTAGACTAGGTTTCATTCTTAGCGATCTTAATTTTGGTTGTTCCAGAAGCAGACACTGAGACAAGGATTTACATGCAAATCATTTATTGGGAGAGATGATCATAGTAGGTGAATGGAGGAGTGAGACAAGTAAGAGAAGGCAGCCAATAATGGGTGTTATGTCAAGCCATTTGCAACTGTGGGCACCTGGAGCATAATCCTACATAGAGCACATGCCTCAGAATTATCCTGCTTGTTGAGTGAGAGCTAAAATATTTCTCCACCATTCCCATCAGATATTAGTTGACGGCTGTATCAATTCCCTGATACTTCTTGCCTGCCCTCAGGCAAGAAGTTGCAGGTGCAAATAAATAGTTGGAGATCAGGCTGGTGTGTGTAGAATGTAATGATATGGGCAAGGTGCCAATAACATCTGCCACCTTATTTTCTCACCTTAATCATCATCCCTGGGTTACTGTCATCGATGATAATAAAATTAACAATGATAATAGCTAACATTCATATGCTAGTTAGGTGTTCTACCTATATTAGTTCATTTAATTCTTACAACAGCCCTATGAAGTGTTGTCATCATCACCATTTTATTGAGGAAACTGAGAATTAGAGGGACTGAATTGTCCACAATTACACTAGTAGTGACTTTTGCTAACATGTATATGCTGATGTCTCTGCACAGTATGAACAGACACTTGAACAGACACTTCTCCAAGGAGGACATTCAGAGAGCCTAGAGACATATGAAAAGATACTCAGCATCACTAGCCATCAGAGAGGTGCAAATTAAAACCACAATGAGATACCACCTCACACCAGTCAGAATGGCCATCATAAACAAATCAACAAACAAGTGTTGGAGAGGATGCAGAGAAAAAGAAACCCTAGTGCACTGTTGGTGGGAATGTAGACTGACACAGCCACTGTGGAAAACAGTATGGAATTTCCTCAGAAAACTAAAAATGGAACTGCCTTTTAACCCAGCAATTCCACTGCTGGGATTATATCCTAAGAACCCTGAAACACCAATTCAAAAGAGCCTATGCATCCCAATGTTCATAGCAACACAATTTACAATAGCCAAGTGCCAGAAACAACCTAAGTACCCATCAATAAATGAATGGATCAAAAAACTATGGTACATTTACACAATGGAATACTACACAGCAGAAAGAACAAAGGAGCTCCTACCCTTTGGGACAGCATGGATGGAAATGGAGAGCATTATGCTAAGTGAAATAAGCCAGGCGGTGTAGGACAAATACCATATGATCTCACCTTTAAGTGGAACCTAATCAAGAAAACAAACAAGCAAGCAAAACAGAACCAGAGACATTGAAATAAAGAACAAACTGACAGTAACCAGAGGGGAAGTAGTGACAAGTGTACTTGAACAACACGAGAGAGAGAGACAGAGAGAGAGAGAGAGAGAGAGAGAGAGAGAGAGAGAGAGAAGAAAACAAAGGCAGGAGGACTAGCCAAATAGGGAGGACACTCAAGCTTGTACTATGATAGAGGAGGGTGGAAGGAAAAGATAGAGAAGGGACCTTTCATATTTTGCATATTTTTTCATCTTTTAGATTATAAGCTTCTTGTGCTATGTGCTGCTTATAACTGGACCTTACATCATGCCTCAATAAGGCCTATAAAATAAATGTTTCTGAATACTTGAATAAAGTAACACATAAATAAATGAATGTATATCAAATGAATGAATATTACAAGACATGAACTACCAGGTGGATCTTGGAGGAAAAACAAATCAAAGAACTGAGGGTTTCCAAGTGTTGTGAACTGAGGAAAATAATAGCATCACTGAATGAATTACTGGTACCTAGTAAGTGTTCAGTGAGTTTAATCATACATATGTATATAGTATAATCCTATTATTTATGAGATATATTTTATAGATTTATCCTGTAGATTTATAAATATATTTCTTATGTATCTATGATATTTATTTTATGTATTTATGATACTGGAAAGAGACAAACCTGGAATGTACTTCACCCCTTTAGTGGTTTAGCAGAGAGCTCACCTAACAGGTCTGAGTTAACTCAGCAAATGTCAGTTGCTTGTTCCAGAGAGTCCTCCTTTCTAATCAGGCCACTTCCTCAAACATCATTTTATGTTACATAGTTTCCTACTCCCTGTTCTTCAAAATATGCAGGGTATGGTGGGAGATGGGATCTGTGCTTTGGAACTTTGCCTTTTCAGCCCAGCCATGGCCAGCCTAAGGTACACATCTCTATGGGGTCATGAGAACTTCAGTGATGGTGTGCATTCTCTACTTCTCTGATGTAAGTTTATCTTCAAAATAACTTATTTTGTATTTAAGTCACATGGTCCTAGTGTGTGTGGGATTGAAAAATCTAACACACCATGAATAATACATAACACACATATAGCTGAGATTTTAGAGGGAGAATGCTTTTGAGGGAAAATTTAATTTTAGATACAATCCAGAGAGCTATCACCTATAAAAATAAACATCAATCTGATAAAAATAAATAAAATCCTATTTAAATCCATTTGTAAATACTTAAATCTTTCAAATAGAGAAATTCCATAAAAGGCTTTGATGACAAATAGTCATTACACATGAACTTCAGATCAAATCAATGTATAACTTTTTATTGAGTGCAAGCTAATGCTTGGCAGTGTTTCATAGCTAATAAATGCAGAAAGAGTGATAGAATTAGAAAATTACAAATTTTCAAAATTCTAATGGGATAATAAATCTAGAAAAATTGATAATCAATGGATGCTAGAATCATTATGTCTAGGGTTACCAACTCTGGATGCTCATTGGTATCACTTAGGGGATTTAAAAAAATGTGAATGCCCATGACCCCCTAGCCACAGTAATTCTGACTTAAATGATAATGGGTGTGGCCCCAGGTTTGGGATTTTAAAGATCTCCACAGGTGATTCTAATGTGTATCCAAGGTTAGATGAAGGATTCATAGAAACCAGACATTATATGCCTGGGTGATGCAATGGGATGCTCCCAGTATCACCTAGGAAGTCATCTTGCCTAAAAATGATGGAAACCTAAATCTAATCAGGTCTCTAGATAAAACTCCCAGTTTATAAGAAATAGATGTTTGATATAAATCATAAATAACATTTAAATGCATCTGTACATATGTGAATCATTGTTATACAGAAATTATATAGGGGATAAAGGAATAACTTAGATAGAAACAAAAGAAAGCAATCAACCAAATCCTAAATGTAGGTCATTCTATAAGATGAAAAACTCAGTTTCTCCATTAATGACATGTTAAGATAAATAAATAAAAGGAGGATGAGGACTTTTATAGAACCAAAGAGCCTTAACAAATATCACAACCAAATCTAATATGCAGGACTTCTTGACTCCTATGACAGAGATCTCTTTTCTCCTTCAGGTATTCTCTCTACCCTTCTCTTTGACCTGGAAAGTTAACCTGTATGGATGGTGCCTTTAGGTTCCTTTGCCCTCTGGCTTCTGGTTGCATTTGGCCAGCAGGAAGCCCTAGCAGGAAATCAGAGAGGAAAAGAAAGGGCAGTCTGGGGATTTATTCCCATGGTTTCCTCTCTGTGAGGTCACCTGGGTTGGCTGGATCCCTGTCAATGTGGCTTTCTCTACAGACATTCTAAGTTCAGTAACCTTGACCTTGTATTCTTTACTCCTTCACACCTGGTAACAAAAAGCTTGCTGTTGCTTACCAAAGATAACTGCACTATCCCCTGTGATTCCAACCACGGTACTTTTTAAATGGGAGAGTGCTGTTTCCTGATAGGACTGATATAGTTCCTCATGAAACCAAATCAATGCTACTTTGACACAATGGAGAAATTTTGAACATGTAGTAAATAGTAAAAGCTATTTAGAAATTATGGTCAATTTTATGAGGTGTGGTAACAGCATAGTGATTGTGTGGAAAAAAAGGCCCTGGCTGGTATGGCTCAGTGGATTGAGTGCTGGCCTGCAAACCAAAGGTCCTGGGTTCAATTCCCAGTCAGGGCACATGCCTGGGTTGTGGGTCAGACCCCAGTTGGAGGCATGTGAGAGGCAACCACACACTGATGTTTCTCTTCCTCTCTTTCTCTCCCCTTCCCCTCTCTCTAAAAATAAATAAATAAAATCTTTTTTAAAAAAGCCTTACCCATTAGAGATACATACTAAAGTATTTATTGATAAAATAAGTCTAGGTTTGTTTTAAAGCTACTGCATTGGAGAGTTGGGCAGTGGGATGGAAGGTAAGGAAAAAGTGTGTGGGGGGAAATAGATGAAACAAAATTATCAGAATGTTGATAACTGAAGCAGTCAACATTTTGATCACCTTGTTTCATCTATCTTTCTTCCATACTTCTTTCTTACCTTTCATCCCACTGATAGAACCCAAATGGTTGACTACTAAATCTAATGAAGTATATAGATATGAGGGTTTATTATGCTACTCTCTTTATTGTGTGAACAATTGAAAGTTTCTGTAATAGAAAGTTAAAACAGAACACCCAATTTTTCTTATTTTTTCTTAGATGAGACCTAGTTTGTAGTATTCCAGTGGAGAGAAAGGCGTATGGAATCTGACTTTACAGCATATGAAGTTTTTAAGGGTGTATTTAAAGCATGTCAATATAAAGATGTTTCTATATTTTATTCTTTCCTACAGAAAGGAATTCATGACAAAGCTGCATACATACATATACTGTATGTATTTTTATTTTGTTCTTTAGATATTCATACAGTCACCAAATTCTGGCAATCTGTCTGTAAGCATCCACAAAGGGAGGGAGAGTGAAGAGGGTCTGGGGAGAGGACAGAGGCCCTGATAGGCCAAATGTGCTAGGCCCAAGTTCCTAGTGCCAGCATCTCGTGTGCTATTCAGAATCAACCTGCCCCCTCAAGGACAAAATCCATTATTGCTTGAAGGTTCCCTTGTGTTTTGTTTTGGATGTTTCTGGTAATAGACACTAGTAAAGCAGCAAATATATGCACAAAAATCGCTATTATTTATAATCCTCTCAGGGAATTTAGTTGCTCCTGGGGCAGTGCAGGAAGCAAACATAATTTCTTCTGCAACAAAATTTGTCCTAACCAAAGGAAGTAAGGTGCTGAATTGGTTCTACTTTGGTAGCATTTTTACTTCTCAAACACCATAGATAAAATAATTTTGTAGATATTTGAGAAGAATGAATAAATACAAATGGAAAGACATACATGTCTTGCCACTTAAATAAGCTTCCTTTTATATAAAGCAAGTAGTAGACAACAATAAGGAAAATCTGAGTGCAAAGAATTCAATTGCATGCTCGGAAATAAAAAAAATAAAAAATAAAAGCCAAAGTATAACATCTGTTGGGTTAATAAATTTGCTTTGCTTTTTTAATGATAATAAAAGTTGGCAGGGCTCCACCTACATTAAAGTATTTCCTGGCATAATGTTCTTCACTCTGCTTCCCCCACAACCACTTTGCTAAGCTTGTTTTATTGACATTTCTGTTAATTGATGGTTACTAGATATAACCACAAGGCAGACAGATTAGGCAGGAAGCGTTGAAGCTTGTTTATAAAACAGAAAAAATGCTGCTTTTTAAATTGTAGTATTAATATAGCAACCTCAATTCACCAAAATAAATGTAGTATGAACACGAGATCCTCAATTCACCAAGATATAAATTGTACCTACTGCAACTACAATGTAAGTTGTAGTAAATGTTGACAATAAAGATCAATATTGGAGAAAACAAGTTGGCTCAAAGGTGTTTTAAAACACCCTCCTCTTTTCACCATCTTTCTGTGCCACCATAATGGTGCACATGAATGTCCTGGCTGATGCTCTCAAGAATATGAACAATGTTGAAAAGAGAGGCAAATGCCAGGTTCTTATCAGGCCATGCTTCAAAGTCATCATTCGGTTTCTGTAATGATGAAGGATGGTTACATTGGTGAATTTGAAATTACTGATGACCACAGAGCTGGGAAAATTGTTGTGAATCCCACAGGCAGGTTAGACAAGTATGGAATAATCAGCCCCAGATTTAATGTGTAACTCAAAGATCTGGAAAAATGGCAGAACAACCTGCTTCCATCTCATCAGTTGGTTTCATTGTACTGACAACCTCAGCGAGTATTCATGAACCATGAAGAAGCAAGATGAAAACACACAGGAGGAAATATCCTGGGATCCTTTTTCTAGGGATGTAATACACATGTGCAAATGAAGTGCCTCAATGGACAATGAAAAAAAGAAAACAAACAAAAAACAACAACAACAAAAAAAACCACTTACCCATCTAGACCAAAAGAAAGCTTCTGTCTCCAAACTCTCTCTCTATTAAGTATCATTTGCAAATGTTTACTAGGACATGGGACTGGACAATTTGAATTTAGGCATCTTGTGTAGTTAATAGCATAAAGGTTAAGAGCAAGGACTTTGGAGTCAATCTGCTTGGGTTCACATCCTAGCTCCATGGTTTTATAATTGCATAACTCTTGCCTAATTATCAGATCTCTCTGCAAAGCCAGGTCACATTCCTCATATAAGATATATGGATAGCAGTAGGAGGTTGTTGGGAGAATTAAATAAAGTAAATAACTTAGATGATGTGACTTCAGATCCTTATGAAGGAACATAATCCAGGAAGGAAAGAGCGAGAACAAATTACTTTAAAGAGTTGGCTACTCCCTTGTTCAAAGGGTAAGCCAATTATTTTTCATCTTAAATAATTTATGGAACAAGTTGGGGAGCAGGTAAGTAGCTAATGAACTAACAGGACAAGAGAGATCAATCACATCAATCAATACATCAAAACTAGCAACAGTTGTAGAGGCTGATTCCATAAGAAAATTTACTCTTCTCTTCAAAAGAAATGGTCAGTCATACCCTGGCTGGTGTGGCTCAGTTGGTTGGAATATTGTCCCACAACTTAAAGGTTGTGGGTTTGATTCCCAGTCATGGTACATACCTAGGTTGCAGGTTTGGTCCCTGATCCGGGAATGTATGATCTCCAGTCCAGGTGTGTATAGGAGGTAACCAATGAATGCTTCTTTCTCACATTGAGATTTCTCTCTCTCTTCTTCTTTCTCTAAAAGCAATGAAAAAATGTCCTCAGATGAGGGTAAAAAAATTTTTTAAAAGGAAATGGTCAATCATACTGATTTTGAAGTTATTCTGGCATCAAAAATTATGGAATCTCCTCAATTCAGTTAGCCATTATTTGTGATCAGCAGGTAATTAGGAATTAAAGTTCCACATAAAGAATGATGAACAGTCTGGCTGATTCTGAACCAGGAATGAAGTCATCAGAGTGACTTTCAATGTCCTGTCGCTATTTTATTTATTTGTTTGTTTGTTTGTTTGTTTGTTCATTTAACAGAAGCCTCCAGTGTTTCTATGCAAAGGATGGCTGATATTGAGTCACCTCACATTAATTTTCAAGTGCTTCATTCACTCTGCCTTTCAACATCAAGATCAAGCCATGAATCAGAGGCAGCCCACTGATGAGTCATCCTCTGCTGATATCTGGATGGGTCAGAACACCCTGTGTGGGTAGAGGAGGAAGAGGCGGAGAGGCCAAGGGCTTTCTTTGGTGTGACAGCAGAACCCAGGGGCCAGGATCAAAGTCCCAGGACTGAAGAGAGGAACCGGATGAGTAAAGTTCTTGTTTCTAGGGGAAGGCAATTTCCAGTTGTCCCCTGAATGAGACTTTCACATGCCCAAAGTAGGCATGAGTACTTTGACAAATGTGGAAGCTTTATGGGTAGAGAAAGATACTATTTCCAACCTAGAAGAACAATCTCCCCAAATGGTCATGGTTTCTGATGTTGGAAAAAGAAAATAGCAGAGCAAAAAACACCCAAGACACCATAGCTGAAAGTCCCCACAAGGTGATATAACCCACTTGGTGCTATAACACAACCAAATGAGCAAACAAACTAACATAAAGGTACTCTGAGAAAGATTTCAGTTGTGTCAGGTTCCAGCTTGGTATTCACTAATTCCTCTTCCTTTCTCCTTGATCTTCTCTTTATCACACTCTAGTCCTCCTACCTCTGCCCAGTGGCCCTGTTCTCTGGGACCATTTCTCTGTCTGTCTACTCCAATGGTGAGTGCTTCCAAGTTCTGCTCCCAGCCCACTATCTCACTACACAATAGACCAATCTCACTCTGACATCTGTATATACTGGGAAGCTTATGGACTATGAGAATTTCCCATTCCTCCTTGGGTCATAAACCTGGGTTAAACCAGTCACCTCCACAGAAAATGAGGACAAGAGGTACTTCCTGAATCTCTACTGAATCAGACAACTGAGAGTGCTTGCCACAGTGAATTCAGTGTTTAAAAAAAGCCCAAGGTATTACAATATCTGGCTATAGGAACCTGAACCCCCCAAAGAGAGTTTTACAGCCTCTAGTTTGAATGACCTTTGCAGTTGTTGTTCCAGTTTTTCAGTTACTAGAGGGCATGTACAAATGCCTGGGCCTTTGGGGACTGCTTTTATGTATTCCATTCTGTGTACCAGTACCCATCAGAACACTGTAGTTGGTAAATTATTTTTTGATGTATTATAGAGAAATAATTTGTCATTGAGGTGATAGCTGGATAATTTCATTACTGAAAGCAGACTAGCTCTATATCATATGTATTTATAGCTTACAACCTAGAGAACCTGTTATAGTAAGTTAACTACTGCTGCATCACAAACCACTCTAGACATTGGTGGTTCAAACAAAAATTGTTTATTATTGCTGACCAGCCTGCAGCTACCTGGGGTTGGCTGATCTAGGCTGGGCTCTCCTTGGGAGGCTCAGCTTCCCATGTCTCATCCTCAAGCATGTTCTTCTTATGCAATGGCAGAGCTAAAAGTGGGCAAGCAAAAACATGCAGGCCTCTTAAGGTTGAGGCTTTGACTGGCACCCTGACAGTTTTGACCACATTCCTTTTCCCAAAGAATGTCACGTGGCCTAGCTCAAAGACAAGAGGTAGCAATATACACTGACCATTATGAAGGAACTCAAAAGTCAAGTAACAAAAGGTATGATACTATGAGCATTGAAAAACTAGAACTAATAATGCACTTTATGACAATTACAGTTTCTGAGAAAATGGGAAATTTATTGATGATAAAATAAGAATGAGTTTTGGACGACATCAGTTGCAAGGCACTCATTTCTTCCAAATGATTATTTATTAAGTTATCACTACTTCCAGGAGGTTCACAATGATTGAAACTAAAATTTGCTGGGTTCAAGTAAATGTGTCTTGTAAGAGAGTAATGAGGCATCTGGTTTTATATTTCATTTTGTCTCTTCACCCCCATGTACAAAGTATTGCAAAAGAAATCAGATTATGTGTCTAGAGAGATGGGTTTAGCTTGAAATCCTAAACCTCCTACAAGTTCCAACTGGTAAATTAACTATAGTGGCTTTTCTATAGATTTTAACATTTGTTTAATCAGAAAACCATGATAACCAAAGCTTTGGAATGTTTTTATTGATTTTTTTCCTAGTTTAATTTAGGTCAGTTTCCTTTATGGTCTTCCAAATTAATGATACAAGTTTATGTTTCTTTAGTCTACAATTCTATTGAATCTACAATTCTGATATACAAGAATCTTTACTAAATTATGTAGCAAAATGCAAAGAAAGCTTATCTACAGAGAGTTTTCATGGTTGGTGTTTTCAATTTTACAAGATGCATGTGAAACAAACTCTAATTAAAGAACCTTCGAAAATAGCTTGCTTTGGTGTTGGCAATTATATAGCTACCTTGCTTCTTGTGGCAATTAGAATATTGATATATACCAAAGAAAACTTTTTGTCCCACTGCTCAAATTTGAAAGCTGTGTGCTCTATATGAAACAAACGAAAGATGGCTTATGGTGATTAACTAGGGGTTAAGACAGAATTGCTACAAAACAAGTTACCAGGACAACTCTTCTGTAAGCAGCAAGTTTATAAATCTCTTGCCTCATTTGTGCACATAACAAAAATAATACTTTGACTCCAGCAGTACCCATGTTCTTCCCTTGAGAAGGATGCTTTGTCACAATAGCACACAAATTTCAGGTAATAGTAAAAGAATATCAATGTCATCCTTTAACAGAAAAACAAGCCAAAATATTCCCCCACTCAGCTCTTCCTAGAGTGCTTTACTTCAGAAAGATGTACACAACTGCAATAAGAAATTGATGTACTAAAGATCCTACTTATGTTACATTTACAGCCATATTTAGGGAGACAGCTAATAGCACTCTAAAACTGGTTGTTTTGTTAGAGCTTTGGTGTCAGTTACTGATTACACACAGGAAAACGGTAACATCAAAAACCCAGTGACAGCACAAACAGTGCCTCGCCAGGGCCTATGCGTGAGCAGGGATATTTGGTACAGTTATATTGGTTCATTTGATTAAAACTCCTGGTTCCATCAGCCAGCATGGAGAATTAGAACTAATCAGCTCTTCGATTTTTTTTCCAGTTCAATATGTAAAAATCTATTCCCATGAGTGTGGTCATGAGAAATGAGGCAAACATAATTAAAATTTATGAGAGGCTCATACAACCTGGTGGAGATATGGAAGGAATGCTGGTTGGAGAGTCAGAGCATAGCTAATAACAATAGTTAGCATTTAATGCTTATGATGGTGCCTGGAATTGTGCTGAGTGCTGTGTGTGCCTTAAACTATTTTACCCTTCCAACAACCCTATAATGTAGGTGCTGCTGTCAGACCCATCTTACAGATATAGCTGAGAGATGTTGAGAAACCCGTTCAGTCTCACAGCTGGTAAATCGCAATACTAGTATCCATCTCCAGAGTACAAGCCCTTCCCCATTACACCACAATGTCACAATGTGCTGGAATTGAATCCCAATGTTACTAGCTAGAACTGTGTCATTGAACAAATCAATTCTCTTTTGTGTGTCTCTATGTTTTCATACAGAAATGAAGTAGTTGGACTAGATTGGTGGTTTGCTATCTTGGGTGCAAATTAAGATCTTTTGGAATGACTTTATAAAGTGATTTGTTGAATATTTACTGTATGCCAAGCATTTTATATACAACATCTTATTTGATTGTCTCAACAGTAGTCTGAGATATTAAGGAAATAAGGAATACCAGATCTCATGGAGGAAAAATTGAATTTCAAGAAGTTTGGTAACTTGCTCATAAGAGGCAGGCAGATCTGGACTCAGGCATTTCTGACTGTCAGTCCTAGGCTTGGGGTCCTGGAATAAATTACTCTTATCTTTTATTGACTTGGCCTGCTCTTCCTGTTTATAGGCTTGCCCCCTTCATCCTCCTCATTGTTTCCTAAATTCTCTTTCTAAAATGTGTACATATTACTTCTATCTTAAATCCAACATTATGACTTCAGAGCTTCCTGGATATTTTGAACTCCTTGCTGGATCTGGTTAGTCGTCTCATCTCATTTCCTGCCAGTGCCCCTACCCCCTACTTTGTTCAGACAAAGTATGTTACACAGCATCTGTGTTTTCACATATGTTGCTGTTTCTTCCCAGAGTGTCCTTTTCATTCCACCCCCTTCCCTGCAGCTTAAGTTCTAATCCTCCTAAACTCAGCTCAAGCATCTCCTCTTTCTTGAAGACTTTTCTGGCTATGATGGGGAATGTGTTAGCTTACCCTCATTTGTTCCTACAGCACCCAAGGCCTTCTTTGAAGTTAGTTGATTTTGAAAGGTCACTTCTTTCTGAAGTATTTTCTAACCCTTTGATGTATAATCGAACTGTGAGCCTGAATCAAAGCTAAAGAAGGGGAACTGGAGAGGAGGAGGTGGGCTGGAGAGGTAGCAGGATGAGGTGATTTGCTCAAGGGCTACCATCTCTGCCTCATGCACTCTGGTTCCAGACTTTATGATCTTACCCCTAACTCATGATAATAGCCTCCTGAATGCTCCCCTTGCTTCTACTCTACAGGGTCTTCCCATCCCACCCTCCCACAGGGCCCAGTGATCCTTTTAAATATAAGGCACTCAATATGACTCCTTTGCTCAAAATCCTGCAATGACTCCCATCTCCCTTGCAGTTAAAATCCAGGGACTAACATGGGCCTTTAAGGCTCAACATCAGTGTTTCTCAAACTTTCACATGCATTCAAATTATCTGTGCATTTCGTTAAAATGCAGACTATGTATGACCCAGTAGGTCTGCAGTGGGGTCTGGGATTCTGCATTTCTATCCAACCCTCAGGTGAAACTGAGCCTGCTGGTCCTTGGACCCCTCTCTGAGTAGTAAGGTTCTCCTTGACCTGCTTTCCTATTACCTCTCTGATTGCCACTCTTAATACAATTTGTTTTCTCCACTCTAGCTTTACTGGCTTCCCTGCTGTTCAAAGAACACAGCAGAAATGTTCTCTTGCCCTGGGCCTGTGCACTAGTGATTCCTTTTGCCTGGAATGCTCTTGCCCCAGATACCACTTGGCTAATACAGTTTCTTCATGTATTTGTTCAAATCTCACCATTTCAGTGAGTTTTGTCCTGACCACCTGATTTAATATCACAACCTGCCCTCTGCTGATCCCAACTCTGGGTTCTACACACCTGAAACTGTTTATCTTGCTCTTGTGCTCTTTGTTTTTTTGTTGGTTTGTTTTGCACAGCTCTTACGACTTTGTAACAAACTTTAGACATTTACTTGTATACTGTATTCATTATTTTGTTATCTATCTCCTCCCCAGTTCCACAAAGCTAGCTCCTGAGGGGCTTCCTTTTTGTGTGTAGTGTTCACTGATGTTCCACAACATCTGCCAACAAATACCATTTGAATTTTTAATTTGAATGTGGTGGGCGAGTGAGGCAACATTAAGACAACTTGGCGTGACTGCAAGTCCTCCACTGAGTATATTTTCCCCAAGTGTATTTTGCTTGGTGTTTAGGATATTGATATAAGCTACTGCTTGACACATTCCAAAAGTTAATTTTTTGTTTTTGTTTATTTTTTTGGTCAAAATGCAGCAAAGCACGTTGTCCTTGAGAACTTTCATGTTTTCCTTTCTTTATTTCCAGATGACTTGAAATAAAATGTTATCTTCTGATACACTTGCCATTGTCTTCAGAGATAAATTTTGAGGAAGAAGGAAAAAAAAAACAGTGTTTTCAATTGCTGTTTTCCATCTTACCCATGACTCAGACAGGTAAGTGCTTCTTCTGTGCTTCATTGTCTTTAAATTTAGTAAAGCAGTTAGGTGTGTCTTTTATGATGGCAGAAGTTGATTCCCATTTAAGCCTACCAGTCACTTTATCCTCCTTCTCCCTTCATTTTTCTCAATCCTCCTACATTGCTAAGCTTTAACCAGGCATTGTTTGACTGACATTACAGTCATCATTTTTATATAACTAAGATTATATCACATGGGATACTGACATAAACTAACTTCACTGATTTAGCTCTTAAATTGATCTTGGGCATGGTGCACAAAGATCATAAACTCCCTTGATTTTGTATTGGATTTTCTACTAGTCCATCCTCAAAAAATAATCTCTTAAATATTAGGTTGAACCATATGAAATTGCCAATATTCAACCATTTTCATTTACAAATTTCGTATGGTTCAAACTAAACATAATTAAGAGCATTTCATCCTCCCTTCGGAGAACAATCAATTCCTTGTAAAAGAAGTGAGCCTTGTGGGTTGCAAAAAAAAAAGTTTTCTGAAAACTAGGGCACTTAGCCTTGGTGAAGAGATCATTCTCACTCTTGTCCCTATGCAGTTTCCATCCTCACCATCATGGGCCCTCTGAGCAAGCTGTGGGCAGGGAATGAAGTCTATCAGACATAAATGGCTAAGTAAGGCCCAGGGTAGGGCTGGGTAGAGCAAATATATAGAGCAAATGGTCTTGTGACCATTCATACTGGATAGAAATGCTCTCAGTCTCTTAGACCACTCAGAGAAATTTATTCATATATTTTTCCCAAACTTTGTCACAAATCTCCCAATTTTGTTTTCTTTTTTAAATTATATTTTATTGATTATGCTGTAACAGTTTTCCTGATTTTTCCCCCTTGGGTCCCTTCCACCCAGCACCCCCCACTCCCTCAGGCAATCTCCCTACCATTGTTCATGTCCATGGGTCATGCATATAAATTCTGTGGGTATTCCATTTCCTATGCTGTATTTTACATTCCCATGGCTATTCTGTGACTACCTACTTGTACTTCTTAATCCCCTCCCCTCTTCACCCATTCCTCCACACCACCTCCCATCTGGTAACCATCAAAACACTCTCCATATCCGTGATCCTGTCTCTGTTCTTCTTGTCATTGTTTTGTTTGTTTTTTGGATTCAATTGTTGATAGATAAATATTTATTGCCATTTTATTGTTCATAGATTTGATATTCTTCTTTTTCCTAAATAAGTCCCTTTAACATTTCATATAATAATGGTTTGGTGATGATGTCTGGGAAGCACTATATCTGCCCTTCAATTCTAAATGATATATTTGCTGGGTAGAGCAATCTTGTCTGTAGGTCCCTGCTTTTCATAACTTTGAATATTTTTTTGCCAATCCCTTCTAGCCTGCAAAGTTTCTTTTGAGAAATCAGCTGACAGTCTTATGGGAACTCCCTTGCAGGTAACTAACTTATTTTGTCTTGCTGCTTTTAATTCTCTTTTTATTTTTAACCTCTGGCATTTTAATTATGATATGTCTTGGTGTGGGCCTCTTTGTATCCATCTTGTTTGGGACTCTCTGTGCTTCCTGGACTTTCATGTCTATTTCCTTCATCAAATTAGGGAAGTTTTCTTTCATTGTTTTTTTGAAATACATTTCCAATTTTCTACTCTTTCTTTTTTCCTTCTGGTACCCCTATGATGTGAATGTTGGATTGCTTGAAGTTGTTCTAGAAGCGGCTTGTACTATCCTCAGATTTTTGGATTCTTTTTTCAAGTGTATTTTATTGATTGTGCTATTACAGTTGTCCCAATTTTTTCTCCCCCTTCCACCTTGCACCCACCCAACCCTATAGTATACCCTTCTCCTTAGTTCATGTCCATGGCTTGTACATATAAGTTCTTTGGCTTCTCTGTTTCCTATACTATTCTTAACCTCTCCCCATCTATTTTATGCCTACCAATTATGCTTCTTATTCTCTGTATCTTTCTCCCCTATTCTCCCCCTCTCCCTCCCTGCTGAACTCTCTCCATGTGATGTCCATTTCCCTGATTCTATTCTTGTTCTAGTTGTTGGCCTAGTTTTTGTTTTCACTGTTTGTCTTTTCTTTAGGTTCATTTGTTGATAGTTATGAGTTTGTTGCCATCTTACCTTTCATAACTTTTGATCTTCTTCAATTTCTTAGATAAGCCCCTTTAACATTTCATATACTAAGGGCTTGTTTATGATGAACTCCTTTAACTTGACCTTATCTGGGAAACACTTTATCTGCCCTTCCATTCTAAATGATAGCTTTGCTGGATCCAGTAATCTAGGTTGTAGGTTCTTGCTTTCATCACTTTGAATAATTTTTGCCAGTCTCTTCTAGCCTGCAAAGTTTCTTTTGAGAAATCAGTGGACAGACTCATGGGAACTCCTTTGTAGGTAACTCTCTCCTTTCCTCTTGCTGCTTTTAAGATTCTCTCTTTGTCTTTAATATTGGGTAACTTAATGATGATGTGCCTTGGTGTGTTCCTCTTTGAGTCCAACTTCTTTGGGACTCTCTGGGCTTCCTGGACTTCCTGGAAGTCTATTTCCTTTGTTAGACTGGGGAAGTTTTTCTGCATTATTTGTTCAGGTAAGTTTTCAATTTCTTGCTCTTGTTCTTCTCCTTCTGGCACCTTTATGATTCAGATGTTAGAGCGTTTAAAGTTGTCCCAGAGTTTCTGAAGCCTCTCCTCATTTTTTTGAATTATTGTTTCTTCATTCTGTTCTGATTGGATGTTTATTTCTTCCTTTTGTTCCAAACTGTTGATTTGAGTCCTGGTTTCCTTCCCTTCACTGTTGGTTCCCTGTATATTTTGCTTTATTTCACTTTGAGTAGCCTTCATTTGTTCCTTCATTTTGCAACTGAGCTCAAAATCAGTTCTGTGTGCATCCTAATTACCAATGCTTTGAACTCTGCATCAGATAGGTTGTCCACCTCCTTGTTGCTTAGTTCTTTTTCTGGAGCCTTGATCTGTTCTTTCATTTGGGATCATATTTCTTCATCTCTGCCCACCTGTTATGTTGTAAGGGGGCAGGGCCTTAGGTATTTGCCAGGGTAGGGCAATGCTCATTGCTGCATTGTGGTGCTGTCTGTGGGGGAGTTGTGAGAGAGAGAACAATGCTGCTAGCTTGCTCCACTCTATCCCACTTTCCAACGAACTCCCTTGTGGCACTGGGAGTTTCTCTCACCATTGCAATCCCCACAGTATTTTTTAAAAATATTTTATTTATTTTTAGAGAGAGGGGAAGGGAAGGATAAAGAGAGGAAGAGAAATATCATTGTGTGGTTGCCTTTCATGTGCCCCCCATTGGAGACCTGGCCCACAACCCAGGCATGTGCCCTGACTGGGAATTGAACCAGGGACCCTTTGGCTCACAGCCCATGCTCAATCCACTGAGCTATACCAGCCAGGGCTTCTCACAGTATTTTATAGCTGGAAGTTTTGAGTCTTTAGTTTCCCATTCAGCCAGCCCTGCCTCACCTGCATGGTCTGCCACCTTGTCATGGGTCCTCTCCACTCAGCTGCCCATCTCTACCCCCTTCTACCAGTCTGAATGAATGTTTCTTTAACTCCTTGGTTGTCAAAGTTCCATGCAGTTTGATGGCACTTCTGGTTGTTTATTATTTTTAAATAGGTTGTTATCCTTCTTTTGGTTGTGCGAGGAAACAAACTATTTCTACCTATGCCTCCATCTTGGTCGTACCCCGGATTCTTTGTTTCCTTTATATCATATTTACCTACTCAGGTCTATAGCCATCACCAAGGAATTTGTATAGATGCTAACTTCAGGCCATCTCCCTTTGCAGGCAAAGTGTACAGAGATGTGCTGCTTGAAAGTCTATTGTGAGAGGATTTCTCTTCCTCAGCATCCTTTTGGGCTATACTTGACTGATGCTATGTTCTAGTTATTTACCAATGTATAGTAAACTACCCCAAACACAGAGATGTAAAACAACTGTTTCATTATGCTTATGGATTTCATGGGTCAGGAATTAGATGGGTCACAGCACAAACAGCACAACAATGTCTGGAGCCTCAGCTAGTACTCTCAAAGGGTGGAGTTGACTCCGCAGCTGTAGTCTGAAATCATTTGAGGGCACGTTTGGTTATGTGTCTGATGGTTACTGCTGGCTGTTGGTAGGACCTCATCTAAGCTATCAGCTACAACATCTACACATGGCCCCTCTAAGTAAGCTAGTCTTTGTTTCCTCACAGCATAAGCAACTCAAGAGAACAAGGTAGAAGTTCTATCATCTTTTATGACCTAACCTCAGAGGTCACACAGCATCAATTCTGCTGTAGTAACAAGCCTATCTAGATTCTAGGGAAGGGAACATAGATTTCCTACCTTTGAGTGGGAGGAGTGTCCAATGTACATCATAAAAGGACTATGTGGGATGGGTAATACTGTTGCAGCTCATAAACATTAGTTGTTATTATTAGGCAGTACTAGAAACATTTGTTCCTTAAAATAATTGTTTCCAACAGTTGATTTTCACTTATTGAACATTTTAAATGACTATAGGGTGATTTTTGCAAACTTATGTACATTTAAGCATTTTTGTTCATTTTTCAAAACTAGAGTGATTTTTACTCTGTTTTTAAAATTTCCAATTCTTTGAGGGCTTAACTGTATGTGGAGGTATGAACTGTCAGCTGCAAAAGTGGCCTTCCATCAGAGAAAATATTGAGGTCTATGTTTCATTGAACTCAAACAATAACTAGCTACATTGATTACTGATGGCCCAAAGCTCATGGAAATCATATGAGGATAAATGTTTAGATACAGTTTGTTATCATATAATCCAGGAAAAGATTTCTGTCTCCTGTTCAGCAGCATGGCAAATGTCAGATCAATCTGCCTTTAGGCCAGCAGTGTAAACAACTCTAAGCTTGTCCTTGCAATCACACTGTGGTTGCGCAGGCTTTGTATTATAGCTTTAATGCTGACAGCAAACATTGTTTGTGTTCTGGCCACATAATGTCAAATACAGCTAAGAAAACTTTACATATAAAATAAACATTTATACAAAGATAGTAAAAACAGGTTAAGCAAATTAAATGAACAGTGATGGTTGAAAATGGGAAGAATGAAAGGGCAAATGACAGGGTAGACAAAATTACTTTTATAAGTGTGTTTAAAATTTGTGTAATTATCCTAGGGATGATAAAAATGAACTGGATATTGTAAATGTTAATTTTTACACAAATTTGCTTTCAGACAATTCATTTAGAGCTACAGGCAAATGTAACAATTTATTAAAGTACTTGAAAACTAGCATAGTGGGAATAAGTGGGTGAGAATGAATTATAAACAAAAAGAAAAAAGTTGTATATGTGTATATGGGTGTGTAGATTAAAACTTATGGAGAGGATATGCATAAATATGCTTTAAAACACTTAAGGACGATAAACTCACCCATACTGTAATCTCTATGTGGGAGACACCATATCTGTCTTATTTAACATTCAATCACCATTGTATTAATATTTCTTTAATTATTAATATTGTATAAAATTATCAATATTTGAAAAAACAAACTTGGAATTATCAGTTTAATTTTTAATCAATATGTTTCTCTAATTGTGTTCAACCCAGACTTTTTTCAACCATTTATTTTCTATCAACCTGGAGCCATGCTAGGCAAAACACTATCATAAATAAAAAGGATTGTGAGATACAATTCCTGACTTCTTCTTCTGTTTTTGAGAATTTGAGGAGAAAATGTGTAGAAAAATTCTTTAGATTTAAATAATAGGTCAAAATACATAATATACAATAATGTAGCTTAATGCTTTTTGGCAGGGGACAGGGATGGTGTGTTCATACCATCAAACTGGACCTTAATATGAATATACTTATTAAATCATTCTTCTATTGACATTCATATAACTTTTTTCCTTTGCCCCTATAGACAATGCTGCTTAAATATCATTAAATATTGTACCTTTTTATGTAAAAAAAAATAGGTCACAAGGTTCCTTATGATAATTATTTAATCAGTTATGAACTTCCATTTCTTATACTGTGGTGTATTAGATAATATTAACTATTCTAATACAAAACGCAAAGAAATAATGGATTAAACACAATAAATATCCTTTTTATCTAAACAGAGATAATAGGTAACTAAGGGAATTTTCCCTGAGAATGAAGAGTGAAGAGGAAAACAAAAAAAGGAGAGTTGTAAAGGGGAGAGTTGAAGCTCCTGTTGCTCAGGGTTAGGGGTGAGTAGGTTCTGCTGGTTTCTGTAAGCAAAGGAGTTAGGATTTAACTCCTAACTATACTTTGGCCCAGAACAAAGCAGATAGGAATGACTGTATGAAGCTACAAGTCTCAAAGGGCTATGCCAGGGTGAAGGAGTAGAACACAGGTAAAATCTACCCACTGTCAGGTAGACAACCACTCTGTTCTCCAGGTCCTGAAAAGTTGGGATGTTAGTTTTGCTTTCAATTGAATTTATGGTTCAAATATATACTCCCTTTACAGTCCAGTGAACCTCAATTCATGAAATGAATATAAAAAGTGGTCCCCATCCAGTGATACCCCTGGTAGAAGTAAATGCCAATCTTGTCTTAAGAGTCATACCATCGAACCAGACCACAAAGAATTCCTGGAGATAAAGCCCCACTAAATATGAACTCACCATCCCTGTCCTCTGCCAAAAAGCATTAAGCTACATTAGTAGCCAATATGACTAATGGTTAGAATAGACCTTCAAATCCTTCAGACTATGAGATTATTCAATATTTATGTACTATGAAGTATGACTAAACATATTTTAAAGAGGAAGAAAAATATGATAGAATATCATGGCACTACCCAAAAGAATAGCCAGGTTTTAAAAAGAACCAATTGCTTTGCTTTGAAATAAAGAATGTAATAGTTAAAATATAAACTTAGTGGATAGATTAAACCACAGATCAGACAACGCTGAGGAGTGAAGTAGTCAAATGGAAGATAGAGCTGAAGAATTTACTCAGGACTTAATACATCCTGGCAGCATGGGAGCAATCACTTTAGATTGGCACAGAGTAAGCATCACAAAGGAGATGGAATTTTAGTTGAATCTAAAAGGTTGTGCAAGAATGAGTAAAAGAAAGTATTTCAGTGAAGTGGCATGACATGAAACTAAAGTCTAAGTTTATTTTAGTCACAGCAAGCTGGCCACTTCAACTGAAATGGAGAGTTTGGGTAGGGTGGTAGAGAGATATAAAGGCTGACTGTGAAAATTATGGCTTGTGCCTAAAGCCACATATGGAATTCTATAATTGCATAAAATTAATTTGTTTAAAAATAAAGGAGACATAATGTCTGCCATGCTGACATTCTGGTTCTTTTGACATGCAACACTAAAACTGGGCTAGCCTCCCTCCACTGAGCATGCACTGTGCATACTTACTTAAAATGGAGGGGCCTTGAAGTTGCTCTCCTCCTTGTCTTCCTTCTCTCCACACAGAGGTACATCTCAAAAGCTTTCAGGTTGAAATCTGCATGGAAAGAGAAACAGAGTCCATGGAACTTGTAGTTTGTGTCAGGCTCAGAAAGGTGCTAAGCTGTTTATAGCATCTTTTCTGTTTAAAAAAAAAAAAAAGCTTTATGCTTTGTCCTTAAATTGATTCCCCAAAATGTAGGTTTGGTTATCTGTAAATTCCTTTCAAGTATGATGGGAAATGGATCCAAGCACTGGAAATTTAATAAGGCGTTGTCAGGGGCGGGGGTGGAAGCAGACTTCAGATTTCTTAGCAAGGAGTTAATTCAGTTCCAGGTGAATTAATTTCCCTTGCCTTATTCTCATGGCTTCCACCTGTACAAAATAACATAACACCTAGCACTCCAACAGGGAGGACGACAGACTCTGGATAAAGTGGGAAGGATGTAAATTAAAATGTACCCAAACAATTTCTGAGCAGAGAGATTTGCACAAATCTTCTCATATTCAGCATTAGCAAGATGAAATAAAATGGCAGGGAAACCACACAACCATAGATAAGTAAATGGGCAGAAAGATAGATAAAGAAAATCAATAATAGAAAGAAGATAGCTAGAAAGAAAGGAACACAATAATGAATGGATGGATGGATGAATAAAAGGTAGAAGACCCCTTAAATCTGGAAGAATAAGGATATTCCTTGTGTGTACTACAAGTTATAAAAGACTGTAAGAGTAGACATTCAATAAAACAAGAAGCAGATTAGATAATAATACAAGAAAATGAGAAGGAAAGAGAGATTGCAGAGGTTAAAAATTTTGCTTGCAATTACGCTTTAAAAATTGATTCAAGACAGCAAGGAGAACAATATTTAGGGTTGAAAATAACCATGAAAAATATTTGAGATATTCTTAGTACATGCAGGGGTGAAAAGTGAATGGGAGAGCAGATGATAGATATGGAAGACAGACAAGGTAATCCAACATAGTAGACAATTATGTTCCTGAAATGCAGAAGGATAGAGTTACAATACAGGAAAATTTCCTTGAAACAAAGGTAAAATGCAATATTAATATTAAAAAGGTACCTTTTGTACCAGAGGAGAAAAGATACTGAAATACTGACATCCAATATTGAAGTTCAATATTCAGTCTGGCTGGTATCTCAGTTTGGTTGGGCATTATCTGCAAACTGAAAGATTGTCAGTTCAATCCCCGGTCAGGACACATGCCTCTGTTGCATGTTCCCTTCCCAGTCCGGTGAGTGCAGAAGGCAGCCAACCAATGTTTCTAACTCACATTAATATTTCTCTCCCTTTCTTTCTCCCTCCATTCCCCTCTTTCTAAAAAGTAAAAAAATAAAATAAAAATTCAGGTAGAGAGGTGATTTTTCTAAAAAAGCAAGTCATCTACAAGGTGAGGAGGGGGTAGAATACTCAGACTTTCCTTCAACTTTTCCACAGCTTCATTAGGGTTGTCCAATGCAGCAAATTAAAATACAGGATGCCAAATAAAAATTTAAAATTAGATGCAACATTTGGAACAGTCTTATAATTAAAGAATTCATTGTTCATCTGGAATTCAAATTTAACTGGGTATCCTGTGTTTTATGTGGCAGTCCTAGCCACATTTAACATCAAAAAGCCATAGAACAAGTCTGCAAAGTTCTGTGTGAAAGAAAGTAGAACTCAAATATTGTACTTGCTAGCTGTTTTTTCAATTAAAGAGGCAACAGGCAGATATGAGAGAATCAAGGAGTGTAACTTCTCAGTAAGGAAGTTCTGTTAACCATGTGGTTGAGTTAATTTAAATATAGAGCTCAGGAATGGAAAAGCCATGGCAAAAAGAGTGCTGGATCTAGCAAGTTTTAGGTCAGTTGATTTAGAAGATCACACATCAGTTTTCCAAGTCTCTTCCTCTCTTGGTCTACCTTCCACTGGTGGCATCATTCTCAGGACACTCTCTGTACATGGTGACCTCTAGTAGCTCTAGACTGACCTACCAGCTTGGCAGTGGCTGTGGAAAGAGGGCATTTTTTCTTAAAAGCATTTCCAAAAACTTCCTGTCTGATGCTCATTTGCTTTTATTGGCTGCACTATACAATGAACCCAATCCTGTCTCAATTATCATCACCATGGAAACAGGCTGCTACTCTTAGAGGCTGGACTATATGATCTGGGGCTAGAGGTGGGGTCAGCTCCACAGAAATCACTGACAGTGAATGAGGACTGGCTTCCCCAAAGAAATTCAGGGTGCTGTTACCAAAAGATGGGGAATGGATTCTGAGCAGATCAGAAGAGCAACTATTTTATGTACTATATTGTTATCTCTGCAACTGAAGTGTAAACTTTTTGAGAACAACAGCTCTGTATTACACTTCTTTTTATCTCACACACTGACCACCTCAGTGTACACACTAAAAAATATTAATTTCCTCTGAGAGAATGTCCTTTATTTGTGAAAAGAGGGGCTTAGAATGCTTGAACTCTAAGATCCTTCCATGATGTGCTTGATGGGGCCCCACATCAAGCACTTTTTGTATACTGTAAGTAAAAATTATTTGAACATTATTTGTGAGTATAGTTCACCATAGACAGATTCAATTTAAAAAATTTAAAAAGTTTTACAAAGTTATATTGGATGAGTATATTCTTGTATGTCTTCGAGTCAATGATTCACAATATGAAGGAATAGTTTCTCTAATCATGCATAGCTATTTTCCTAATATTCACCTTTTCATTGAAATATGTTTACTTCTCATCACTTATAAGCCTCTGAACTAGAGGGTCTTATCTTCATGCAGTCTGCTCCCACTAATGTGTACTTCAAAACTCACTGCCTTGATTAATTACTATCTCCCATTTTGCTTAGCCAGAAACTGTACCGACCATCTTCCTCCTTTCCCCCCATACAATTGTCCACCAATTCCTACTAATTCTACCACCTAAATATATTTTAGATGTCTTCCCTATTCTAAATTATTGCACTCATCCTCACTGCCATGACTCAATTTCTATAGTTACTCCTTATTTATTCTACTGTGCTTGTCATATGAATATACAGTGGTAAGAGAACAAGCAAGCTCTCAGGCCAGTCTGTTTGGTTCAAACTTAGCTCCAGCACCTATTCTCTGTGACTTTGGGAGAGTTTATATAATATCTCCAAGCCTCGGCTCCTTTTTCTGTACAGTGAGGCTAAAAATAGTACCTCATAGAGTTATTGGGAACATTACGTGAGTTAAAACATGGAAAGCACTTAGATCAGTATGTGGCATGCAGTGGGCATTACATAAATATTAACTATTATTATTGTGTTTGATTTTGTTTACAGCTATTTAAGTGGCTGATTCCTACAATATACTGAGAGCTTATCAATGCCAGGTTCATATTGTTGTTAACAGCATTTTAAAATAGTAGCATTAATACTTTAATCACTAGCTCTCTGTACAGTGTATGGCCATTGAAAAATCTACTTTGATGAATTTCACTTGTCAGACTATGGCATTTCTATAGAATGACCACTAGATGGAAGCAAAACCCTTTACATAAAATCAATTCTTACCAGAAAATGCTAACCGATCTATCCCTTTTGTCTCCTGTATTTGTACAACCTCGTTGTCGCAATAACAAAATATCATCATCATTGACATCATCACTACCACCACCAACAGTTACAACAAAGGCAGCTCATAAAGAGGTCCAGAACTTTGTCTATTAAATATGATTCAGAATAAAGGTTTGGGAAGACTTTGCTGCAGAATTTAGAAATAGTTAATGCTGAAAATATTGTCATTGAACCAAAGCCAGTGGTCATCCACTCATATTTACATAACAAGAATCTCCAAGGGGAAATATATAGACCCCCAGGTCTATACTGAGTGACTGACAACACATAAGGAGCAATTGTCCTTGAGAATGACACACCCCTCTTTGTTATTAACAAAGAATTGTTGTTTTCCTATAGTGTTTGGGATATTGGTATTATAGGTACTCAATGACTTAATTACTTTATTTATTTTCCTTTTGAGAGTTTCTATGTCTCATCCTCAAATATGAATTTGGTGTCATTCATTTGCAGTAAAGGGATTTGTTTCTTTCTCCCTTGCTTATTTCCGTGGGTCCCCAGCCTCTCCTTTCCCCACATTATTCTTGTGTATGAGATCCTTACATCAGTGACACCTCCCACTATATCACTGTCATTATTATTATTACATCACTGTCAGCAGAAATTATCCAAGGGGAGGGGGCTGTGCAGAGCTGGAATACTCCTAACCTCCATTCTGATGAGCTCAGTAGGAGACAACAGCTCTCTCTAATTTGCCCTCTCTGGTGATGAGCAAGAATGGATTGACACTCTTTCTCTTAGACTGGGACTTGATCTCTCTCATACCCTTAAGTATTCCTAGACTTTCACTTTTCTACTTTTCTTTCCCTCCCTCTCTCTTTTCTTTTTCTCTCCCTCCCCATCTCCCTCTTTTCTCATCCTCTTAACGTTGTAATGGTCTCCTTTCTACAATGTAATGCTATCTCAAACACAACAACAAAAGAACATCCACATAATATAAATTTGATTTCAAAAGTTAAGGGAATTTTCTTGCGTACTAAGTATATGTGTGATACCTTGGTAAGAAAACATTATTTCCACTAAAAAGCAATGCTCAGTAACTGCTGTCAGCACCCCAAACTGAATGAGCATCAACTGGATGCACAGTGAGACAAAGTGCCTCTTAGGATAACTCAAATTGAGCGCATGAAAAATGATTTTAATTACAGTCTCTCTCTCTCTCTCTCTCTCTCTCTCTCCCCTCTCTCTCATCACAATCTCTTTCCAAGTGGAGAGAGGTTTTACCTGCCTACTCATTTCTCAAACCAAATCTCCATGTGAAGTTTAGACTTCTTTAAATGTAGTCTGGTACCTTAGCATCTATGTTCAGGTGACGGCAGGAAAGTTCAATTTCTCTCCATGCCCTCTTTTCTTCTGCAGAGTGGCCAGCTAAGAAGGCTCAGGCAAGGATCAGGAAGGACGAATTTGGGTTGCCCTCCTGTGATCACAGCTGCTCTGTTTGCCCTAGTCACCTAACACGTGCTGATTGGGTAGTAAAACAAATGAGCTAAAGTCAAACCCAGTGCACTGTTATCCTTAATAATGACTTGAAGGAATTTCAAAGAAGGAAAGCATGTTTCTGTATTCCCCTGGGGCAACATGAAGTCTGCTAAGTATTTCAATTTTGGAATAGCAAATGGAGAGAGATGCAGAGAGTGTCTATTCTATATTGTGTGCTCGCTGCCTGACACAAAATGTATGCACAGCTGCAGACGTCTGGGTTGCCTCTCAGGAGGGGGTTGCTGGAGATTCTCCAAGCACGTGGATGAAGCTGTGGCGTTGTGATCTTCCTTGCGGGTCTCATTGCTGGCCTCCCTGCTGCCTTATGTAATGTGCTCTATTTGCTGATGGGCTCCTGCTTGATTGACTTGAGGGTGGGAACTGCAAAACCTGTGCGCAGTCCCCGTGAGTGCTAAACTCAGGCAGCTGATTTGATTTTGTATTTCTCCTGCACCAAGAGGTTAAACTGAGCATTGCTAAGGAAATCAACGTGGGTGCTCTTGCACAGGGTGGTGAGGAATAACTTGCATGAATAATGGAGGCAGTTTAGGTGGTCTGAATTAGGAATAGGTGGTTGGGGAGAGTGAAACTGGAGAAGCAGGGAAGGAAATTGTGAGGGAAAATTCTCTCGCTATACAGCGAACCATAGATCATTGAAATTCTTTCCTTATCAGATGTAACCAGGGACCAGGGAATGGGAGGTTGCTGAGTGGAATGCCTAATAAAGGAGTTGCTTTTCTTTTACTGCCCTTTTAATCTAAATAGTGAAGCAAACATATGCAGCAGATTGCAGGACGTTTACAAGGAGGTAAAAAAAAAACAAAACACCACCATAGATGAGACCCAACAATGGAAGATCAGCAATGGAAGGCATAGGTTATTGTACGGTATTTGTAAAAATCCTCATTCATTTTTAGTCAAAGTAGTTTTTAAGAGCATCTCTATTGGCTTTTGATTTCTTGTCTATCTTCTCAAATTGAAGTGACTTCACACTAGTTTTCACTATTTTGGCAAAAGTTTAACATAAACAGCCCAAATCTTATCACTGCTGCCCCTTTGGAGTTGCTTTAATTTCACTTCTCAGTAAATGTGCTCACTTGGGGAGCTCCCCAAGTAACGGGAATGTTTTGAATTTCTCTTGTGCAAATCCTCATGGGAACTAACACAACTCTCAGTAGGTCCTCCATAACCGGTACCTTATGGCTATAAAGTTGAACACTAATGAGTTCTCTATACATCTTCCCCCTACTCTCCAAATTTCTTTTGGGTATAATTTTGTTTACGCCTCCCAAGAGCCAATCGTTGCTGAGATTTATCAACAGAGGGCGCACTTTCACAGAAAATGCACCAGTTCCCTGCTCTGGCTGATAGCTTCCCCTCCCATTGGCACGATGGAAGGAACAGGTTTTATTCCGAGTTATTTTCAGTACAAATTCAAGTTCTAGAACTTTGGTTTATTATTAGACTGTTCTCTTACTTGGGTGGAAGGGAAGAGAGAAAAACAGGTCTGTCTGCAGCCATTATGTTCCACACCAATTCGGGGATGGTCTCAGAAACCATTTTAAGTTTTCAAAGGTAATCAAAATGAGCCTGATCTAGTATGGATCTGAGAGCTCAGGCCAATGCTTCTCTAAAATGAAAAATTGCCTCACGTTACACAAGAAACCACAAAAGATTCACACCCACCCTCGCCTCCCCCAGGCCTTGTCCTTTTGCAAGTGATTTGCAATCCCAGACAAGTGTTATATAACGATGAAGCAGAAGCCTGGAGCTTTGCCTTGTTATTTCTTTCGGAGAAAAGACACTAAAAAACTGTTATTACAGCCCTATCCTAAATGCCTATGAAAAAATATATTCCTGAGAATTGTTAGAAACGTAGGACTGTGGAATTCATCAAAATTTGCATCAGTGCTAAAATCTGTGACTATGTGCAATTGTCCAGATGGGGCGAATGGAAAAGCCACAGACCTGAAGTCAGGGAAAGCCGGATCTAATCCTAGCTGACTGCTAAGTAGCTAGCTGAGTGTGTCCTAAAGTTAGTTACTTAACATGTCTGGCCTCAGTTCTGCAAGCTGGCAATTACATGATCTCCGAATTCCTTCCATTCTAACAAGTTATCCTTCTTCCAAGAAAAAATGTAGATGACATTATTAATTTGACTTCTCCTGGAGGACACAGCAGCACCCATTATAAATAAACCATTTTGCAGGATATTATCTCAAACTTTCTAAAGTATTGTATATTTCGTATTTAAGAAAATAGCCAATTATTTAGTGATAATTTCTTTAGTGTTTTCATGGCAATGGGCCCTGTGGCTTTTAACTTCAGGGAATGCTAGAAAGGAACTGTGATACAGTAGGAAAAAAAACATGCTTGGGTTTGGACCCTGGATCTGACTTTTATTTGCTGTATGACCTTGGACAAATTACTTAATCATCCATGCTTTTGATTTTTTTTCTTTTTTGGGGGAAGAGTAATGGACAGAGAAAAATGATGAGAGCAAAATTTGAAGAAAATAATGAAAGGAGATGTGACAAAAACTTGGAAATCACAGAAAATGGAAGACTAATTTTAATCTCCCCTACCTGTCTGGGTCAGCCTAGAACCCTCTCACAGACCTGGCTGTTATCAATCTTACTCTGAGGTACTTTCCATTTCATCTCTCTGACTAGTGTCTAAAGGCTATCAAACATGGGGTAGATAGAAACGGGTGCTTTGGAAGGGTTCTGAACATACACATGGACTTTTGATTTTTAAACTGCAAGAATCTCTTAGGGTTAGAGTGAGAAGTAGTGAGCCATCAACATAAGGGAACTCTTTAGTATTATTAATATTTATCATTACTACTACAATGTCCAACCTACAAATTATTTGGAGAATTATTTAACCCCAAAGACTATGCAATATTTAGCTCTTTTGGTTATACTAACTTAGGACCTTTAGAATTGCAAAATCTTGAATAAAGAAATTTAAGGAGGGTTTTTCAGAGATAGGATCCTGTCTTTGAAAATGACCTCATCTTGGTCTGCAGAAGTTGAAATTTAAGGACTGTTAGAATGTCTAGCCTTTGCAGCCTAAGGAGACAATGTGAGAAATATTTTATTGTGGGGAGGGTACAAATTTCCACAGTAGAAGATAGTGCTGGTTGCTAGAAAGTTCTGATGTATGATGGTGGGAGGGTGGGTGTGGGTCTCACACCCTCTCTGGTGGTAGCAGCTCTGCCATCATTCCTGTGTCTCCTTGAAAGTTCATATTGCTCAGCTGGAGACAGAAAAGAGGGAATTCCTGAAAAAACATGGTGAAAGTCAGTACTGAGAAATCCCAAGTGGTTCAGCTGAGTTTAGAGGATGGTGTATGAAGTGGTGTAATTGAATGTGTGTACTGAGGGGAGGGGGATTTCTCTATGTTTTTAGTTCCTGGGGTCATTTGCATATATATGAGGTGTTCTTTGTGCCCTGCTCACATCGGTGCTCACATCTACTTGATGCAGCTGCTTTCTGTTGAACATCTGTGACTCTCAGTCATCATTTTTCTGACCAGGGAATATGCTTAGTCCCATGCTCAGAGTCAGCTACAAGTGCCCCCCAACTCTCAACCAATGCTGGACATGGGAGTTGTTGTAGATACATATCAGTTTTCTTGCCCACTTGTTGGGTTAACTCTGAGGTGTGTCCTAGGCTGCCTCCCAGAGATCCTCAGAGGATGCATACCCTTTGGGCCTTCATTCCTTTCCCTGTACTATGTTTTGCCTCCACTTTTGATGTGTGCAGAGCACTGGCATTCTATTCCTTATTTCTGGGTCTGCTTCTGGGAGAATGTGACCTAAGATACCAGGCATAAGCTTCTTCTATTTCAAAACTTTTATGTGGTTTTCTGCATACAGAACATGAGTTATTGTGCCATGCAGATCTAGGTCTGAAAGTATGTACTGCCACTTATCAGCTTTGATACTTTAGGTCAAGTTCTTTACCCCTCCAAGTTTTGATTTGTTTGTCTGAAAAATTAGAAGGGCAATAATATCTAGTGATCGGGTTGATGTGATGACTGAATATGATTCTGAATGTAAAGTACCTAGTGTGGTCTCTACTCATATTAAGTCAGCTTTCAAATAATATTGGCAATCGCTGTCTAGTATTGTTCTTATTCCCTCTCCTAATGTAGATAGGAGGGTTCTTATATTGGCTGCAAAATATGTCTTCTGGGCTACTGTGCAAATCAGAGGAGAAAAATGATGATTTGTGGCCTTTCCATTCCTGTGGCAGAACATAATTTCCTCAGGAGCATTAAACTTCATTTTTAAAAATTGCTATATGAGAAGGAAGAAATGGAGACACAAAAAAGAAATGTCAGTGAAAATGATCTGTCCCAGTTGGGCTCTGAACATGATAGGTGTGCAAGTGGGATCTACAACAGTGAACAAAGCCAGCATCTGAGGTGTTATTTTTAGAAGCTTGAGAAATACTGGGGAAGAAGTAAGAGTGTAAATATTCAGCATTTATGTAACACATTTTTGAGTAGCTCTGAAAGGAAATTTTATATTTAGTGAAATTATTAACAGTTGGGATTTGAAGCCTCAAATATAAGTAATAATACTTAGCCAACTTAGGAGTATTTTGGGGAGTATGCTGTAGAGTATTAGGCTTGGAGAAGCTGTATGCAGGGATAAGTAATATATGTGGAAATTAACTTAGAACTTACTAAATTCATGTTTGATTTTAGGACTCTTCCTAATGATTTTTCTTCATCCTATGGATTGAATCATACCTCTTCCTACATGACAACACCAGCCTTCCTTGTCTATTAGCTTCTCTATTCTTTGCCTTCCCTTAAAAATATAGTATTTTAAATTATAGTGCTTTTGTTCCTGTTGCTTTCCTACTTATGCATGTCTTTCTGTTTATTTTCCTCCCATAGAAATTCTATCTTCAAATTTCTTCTACTACTTGCAGCCACAGAGACTGTTTACTTTGACTTATAGGGCTAGAAAGACAAATTGGGTCCATGACATTCAGGGCTTTGGATGCTGTTGTATTTAGTCTATAGCAATTACATCACCCACTGTGTGTCCTAGGCAGATAGTAATAACTGTGGCAGCAGTATGAACAGCAGATTAAGAGAGAAAGACACTGGCACAAAGGTGAGAGGCTACTGTGATGGCTCAAGTGAAAGGGGGTCAGGACATAAGCAAGGCAAAGAGTAGAACAAAAGAGGTGAAAGGGATGGCTTTGAGAGACCTCTGGATTACTAATCTGGAAGAATCTGGTGACCATTTAGATGTGGGGAATGGGAATATGAGAGAGGGTAAGGGTTACTGTGGAGGGGGCTCCAGATTTCCACAGATTTGTGCAGGGCAGTGATAGAAGGCATAGAGTAGAAGTGGAAGAGGTAAGAATTTTATTTGTATGCATGCTGCTTGGCTATTCTCTTGTAGCTACTTAGTGTGCAACCAGAGATGTGACTCTGAACTCCAAGATAAGAACAGAGGAAGCAATATTGACTTGGTAGTCTTCTCCCAAAACTTGGTAATGAAATTATTGGGGAAAAGAATGAGTAAGAAAAGAAGAGGCATTTGGCAAAGGCAATAGGAAAGTCCCATATTTAAAAGGCTGATAAGGGAAGAGAAAACAGCATAAGAATGACAAGCAGTCTGAGAGGTAAAAGGAAAATCAGGAGTGTGTAGCCTCAGATGTTGAGAGAGAAGTTTCAAAAGGAAGGGCCTACTGAATAGTATGAAAAGTGCAAAACCATCATATAAGATGAGAACTGAGGAAAGCTTAGTTGATTAGCTATATTGGTGACCAACACAGTCACTAGGTCCAGGTAGGCATAGATATCAGGTTGCAGGAGGCTGAAGAGGGTATGAAATCAGAAGAGAGAGTGGAACCAAGTAACTTCTCAGAGGACTTTGACAGTCAAAGGTCACAGCTGAACCAAAGGTAGAAATGATAAACTTGGGTCATTTCTATGTGCAGAACCAGCTTCTATATTGACCTTTGCTAAATGCTGATTTCATTCTATTGTCTATGTCTGTCAAGATCAAGAGAGTGGGTGGACTGTGGAAAAACAGGATCAAGAACCTCCAGGGCAATGAGTCCTGCCACATACTGTTATAATAAATTGTTGAAAAAGTAGAACAAGATAATTCAAAGGTATCTGCTATGTTGTGTGAACCAAATTTCCTTTTGTTCCTCATCACAGAGGGAAGGAAAATATAACTGTGCCCTAAATTCTCAATTGTGTAAGCAGGGACACAATTTGCATACACAGCCCAGGTAATGCTATTGGGAAAATTAGGCCTGAGGTCTTAATGAGGAAATGTAAGCGGATGTGATGGAAGAATTAAAACTAATGTTAGCCTTTGCAGCCACTCAATTCCAGGCATAGCAATTTCTTGTTTTATGAATGTGAGGAGAATTTGGTGACTAAATTAAAATGATCAAGCAGCCTTGGTGTTGGGGTAGTGGTGAAATTCCTGACTTCATAAGAGCTAATGATGAGAGTAGAAAAATATATACTTCTTTGGATAAATTACATTTTACAGAAAATATTAATTTTCCAAGTTAATTTGACCAACAGTTTAGGAGTGTCTGTGATGTCACAGGCTCCATGTTCTCTCTCAGCACTGGGAACATAAACAAAAGTGAGATACAATCTCTTCCCTAAAGTGTCTAGATTCCTGCGCTAGATGTCTAGATCCTAATCAAGTCAAATCTAGTTTGTAAAAAATATTGGGATAAACTATACAAACATCTTGTCTTAACAAAGTGAATCTCTACAATGATCATCAATAGCTACCATATTAAAAAGAGAAGGCAACCAGATATTGAAAGCCTCACAATGAGAGTACAAAATAATATCTATGAAGTTTTCTTATCAAAATATCAAACCAAAATCTGACCAAGCCTTTAGATTTAACTATCAATTTATAGGGAATAGTGGAACACATTAAATGATTCCATAGAGATGCAATTGGCAAAATACAGACTATTGAAACTCTAAGGATAAACAACATGCTTTCTTCAACAAGCTTACATTGAAAAAGTGAGAGAGAGAGAGAGAATTAGAAGTTAGATACTAAGAAAGCCTTAAAAACTTATTTTAACTAATTGCATAGTATGAAACTTATTTTAATTCTAAGTCAAAGAAATTGAAAAGATGAGAAGGAATTTGAATATTTGAATATTTACTAGGTATTTAACAATAATAGTTATTTTTAGTGGGAATGATAACATCATGGTTATATTTTAAAAAATAATTATTGTTCAGAGTCATTTGCTGAAATATATAAGGGTAAAATCATATGTCTGGGATTTGCTTAAAAACGATCTAAAATGAGGGGGGAAGTAGGTAGGGGTATCTATGAAACATATTTGGCCATGAGATGATAACTTTTTAAATTGGGCAATGGGTACATAGGGGTCCTTCTTTCAACTTTTGTCTCTTTAAAACTTTCCATAATAAAAATTTTTTTAATTGGAAAAATAGGCCTAGTGTCATTCAAGATGATTAAATGTAGATATATTCCCCAATCAGTGTACTAGTTACAGAGCAACTATGTGGCAGGTACAAGGCAGTTTTGTTTACATGGGGTGGGAAGAATGACAAATGTAGCTACATTTCTCATGGGTTAAATTGAGACATCACTGGCATCCTTTCATCTGTTTTTGTTTTCATGTTGAAGATTTTACTTGAGATGGTGATGTGAATTTTGGCATCAAATGGGTTAAGAGCAGTGTTACTATGTGGCAAAAGAAACTCAGAAACAAGGAGTATGAAGAAAAGAGGAGGAATGCTCTGCCCTCACATTACTCAGGTCTCTTTCCCCTTCATTTTCCTGGGAGACCTCTAGAGCCTTTCAATATAATGAGAAGGAATATTCCAGTCATTTAGTCTTGGTTTGAAGATGTTTATAATATAGAATGAAATATCAATAATAGTAATGATCATGTATTAAGTGATTCCCACATGCTAGAATGTGCTAAATATTGAACAAGCATAATCTAGTTTATACCTCACAAGAACTCTATGAATTAACTAACTATTATGATTATTTACATCTTACAGACTTGAAGATAAGTGTTCTGTGCAGGGCCATACAGCTAGATGCAGAGTTAAGCTTTAACCTGGATCTTTCTTTAAATTTTTTTTATCTTCACCTGAGGACAGTGATTTTTTTTATTGCCTTTAGAAAGAGAGGGAGGGAGAGAGGGAGGGAGAAAGGGAAACATAGATGCAAGAGAGAAGCATCAATTGGCTGCCTTCCATGCCAAGACTGGCAACTGCACATGTCCGCAATGGGGAACAAATCTGAAACCTAGGTATGTGCCACGACCTGGAATCAAACCCTCAGCCCTTTAGTTACAGGATGACACTCCAACCAACTGAGCCACACCAGCCAGGGCAACCTGGCTCTTTTTAAGTTCTAAGCCTTTGCTCTTTACTACAACACGAATGGCCTCTTAGCTTTTCTTTTCTACATCTTAGGAGTTCTGATGAAGACAACTCAAAAGATTTAGAAGGTCACTGTTACTCTAATTTTTCCGCTTTATGTTATTTGCAAGTTCTTCAAATGCTATTTCAATAGGGACCCTAGCTCTTTGGACAGAAGCCCACAGAAGTTCTGTATGGTGCTTGGCCATTATGCACATATAGATCATAATTTGGATGTGAATTTCCAGACATATCTTTGGCCCAGCATATGGCTCACTGCTTAAGAGAATCCTGTTAGTTTGTAGTCTGCTCACTGTGACCAAGCTTTGGAAATCTGCTGTATTTAACTGGGTACATAATTACCAACACATTGAGGACTTCCGTTGTAGAAGCTTTTCCCCATCATCTGCATATTTTGCACACTTATTTTTATAGAATGAATCTAATATGTTATCATTAGAGTTCTCTCATCTAAAAATGTGACAGTACAGGGTTCAGCATGTGGGCTTTGGAATCAGGCAGTTCTGGTTAATACATACAACTTAACAGTTCTATGGCTTTGAGTAAATGATTTAACTTTTCTGAGGTTTAGTAATTTTACCTGACAAATGGAGATAATAACCTAGTTCAGTATAGTTGTGAGGATTAAAAGGCATGGCATAGTGCCTAACACATAGTATGGACTCAATAAATGGTTGTCCTTGTTGGTTTTAAAATTACTCTTTACAACTATGCTTGTTATTTCTTCAACTTCTGGCCAATGACTTTAAGGTTGAAAATGTTCTCTGTGGAAAGAGCTAAATACTCAAGTGTCAGGTCTGGGGATAAAGGACAGGGTTGGGGTAAGTTTAAGTGGAGAAGGATGAAGAGAAATTTAAGAGAAAGGTTAACTTTTTTTTTTTTTAAAAAAAGGTGTAGTTCAGTAATACTGTGGATTTGGATTTAACCAGGGAGAGGGATATCACAGGTGAAGTTCCTCCCTTCCTTCATGATTGTTCCTTAGAAAGTGGGAATTGCCATACTCTTTTTGAGTCTTTATAAAGTCTGAATTAACTTAGTTTAGATGATGAACTACTGTTTGGAGGAGGAACATTAAAACAACCTAAACCAATATTAATTTGGGAAATTTATACAGGTCTCTTTATGGGTTAAGTAAAATGAAAGAAAAGAAATATAACAGATTTAGTAATTATGACTGGGGTCATGACTCTGTCACAATCATTTCATGTTGCAGTAAATGAATCATTTCATCATCACTTTATAGCATAATATATTCAGATGCTCCATTGAAAAGGTTGTGATTATAATACCACAAGAAAAATGTTTTTAAAAAAGTGTGTCAAGGGATATTTTAATCTGAGATAAAATTCCCAATGTATGAAATCAAAAGATGCTGTATGTCAATCACTTAGAATGAATTGAAGCTGATGTTATCAAAAACAACTGTGGTGATGATGACAAAACTGAGGCATAACTATATAAACCTGTCCAAGATGAGTAAGTTATTTCCTGACACATGAGTTTGGAAAAAAGCAATATTTTAACAATACATCATTTTATTTATATTTGTAACACTATATATGTTTGTAAAATTTAAAAAGTATAATATTATAGAAGATATTTGATTACTTAATCTGTGGCTCTACAAGTTTATTATTTAAATTAACTCTGATTTTTTGGGGGAGGTCAGTCAGAATTTTCTCTTTAGAAAACAAAGGTGTAGCTTTAGAGTTGGGCATATGAAATAAGCGAAGTTCTTGGTAACTTAAGGGGATGACAGAGAGGAACACATTAGATTGGTTAAGATGAGCAGTTATTTCAGGGCCTGAGTATTGCAGAAAAATAAAGACATCATAATACAAAGTCAAGAACAAGGACTGTGGATTGGAATCTTTGTGTTGTTACCAGCTCTAAGAAGTTGAGGAAGTTACCCAGCTTCTCTGTGTCTCAGTTTCCTCACTTGTAAAGTCAGAATAACAATAATGTTTATCTCATATGTTGTTGTAAGAATTGAATGAATTAATATTTTTAAGGGGCTTAGAACATGGCCTCATACATAGTAAGAACCTATGTATTACATGGAGATGGATAAACTTGTATCCTTCCTTGATATAGTTGACCTTACCCAGGAAGAAATTGTAGTTCTGCTACCCGGATTCTGTGTTTATTTGCTTTGGAGGACTCAAGTAACTTCTTTTGCAGGTGATGACTTAATGCAAGATGGAGTACAGGGTATAAGGAGGGGAATTGTGCTTCTAGGTTCAGACTTGAGCCCCCACAGACATGGGATGCTCTCTTTGAAGGAAGAGATCTTTCAGCCACGTGGAAACTGTGCCTTAAATATTTTTTAGCCTCTGCTGAAAGCTATGCTCTGTCAGTGTGTTGTCAAAAGCTTGTCCTGTGGAAAATACTGAATGCTGGCAAGAATGTGGGGTGGCTGAGTGCTCATGTAGTGCTGATGAAAGGGTCAAATGGCACAACTGCTTTGGAAATCTTTTTGGCAGTATTTTCTAATATTGAGTGTATGCCTACCCTATAACCCAGTAACTCTACCCATGACTATATCTCCAACAGAAATGTATACATGTGTTCACCCAAAGTCATGAACTTGAATGTTCATAACAACACCACTCATCATATCAAGATGTTCATCAATCAGGAAATGGATGAATGCATTTTGTAATATTTACATAATAGAATACAGGGATGAGAATGAACTATAAGTCTGCTTAATAACATGTGTAACTTTCTCAAACACAATGTTTAGCAAAAGAATCCAGACACAAAACAATACATACTGCATATTCCCATTTACATAAAGGGTAAGGCTTACCATCAGAGGAGATGAATGACTGGGAGTGGCAAAAGGAGGGACTTCCAGGATGCTAGTAATGTTCTTATGTTTGATCTGGGTATTGGTTACCTGGGAGTGTTCAGTTTATGAAAATTCCTAGAGTTATATACTTATGATATGTACACTTTTCTGTATGTGTATTAGATTTCAACAAATGTTTTAAGGAGGGAACACAGATAATTTTTTCACATTCTGCAAACTGGGCTTGAGCATCTGGAATTATTAATGCTGCTGCAATCTATACCTTGTATTCTAATTTGGTAAATGGTTTTGTTTTTGTGTGTTTATATCTTGTTTCTCTAATTAAATCTTAAGCTCTTTGATGGGATAACTGTGTCTTTTTTTTTTTTGTATTCCAACAGTGAAGGAACAGTGTGCATGCTCATTAAATATTTGTTCATTTATCAGGAGGAAAAGCAGTCTTGCCTAGTTACCTCATAGAAGGGTATAGTTTTCATGTCCAATTGTAGCAGAGCCTTTTTAATAATTATGTTCTTTAATTTAAGACAGTCTTGGAATAGAGTGGCTATTTTGAGCTCTTAACCTTGTGTTTTAGACAATTTGATGTGCCAAATGCTTTCACTAAATTCTTCTGAGGTAAAGTGCCAACTTTGGAATAGATTTTTTGAGAAGCCAACTTTGAATGTTGGCAGAGTGGAGTGGCTGACTGCCAGCTTGGGGTAGGAAAACTTGCTCTGAACTTTGGTTGACTATCTCGTCAAGTTACTGTGCCATGGATGAATTCTCTGAGGTTCCCCAGGGCTTGTAGAGAGGGAGAGAAAGAGGGGGAGAGGGAGAGGTACAAGAGGGGAAAAGGGAGAGGGAGGAGCAGGAAAAGGGGAGAGGGTGAGGAAGAGGGAGAGAGAGTGAGGGAGACAAGGCAGCTTTTTTGAGGAGTAACCCCCAGGACCTAAGTCACAGTGGGACATGGTACTGGTTTATGACACTGCTGGTGAAGTGAGTCAGCATGTCAGCTCTCCCATAGGACAAAATCTCTACCAGTAAGCTTTAAACAGAGAGAAAATTTAATTAAACTGAGACTAAGTATTTATTCTCCCCCTTAAATAAAAATAGCCCTTGGTGGAAAATTTTTATCCCACAAATAATACACATGAAGTTATACTTGTGTAACTGTGAGGACTTACAGATTGAAATTTTTAAAAAATCTCTTTTTTTGACTTAACTTTGAATAAAATGGTTGATTATTTGTATTTATTTATTTTTATTTTTAAAATTTTTATTTATTGATTGATTGTAGAGAGAGAGAGGAGAGAGTGGGTGAAGGAGTGAAGAGAGAGATATCAATTTGTTGATACACTTATTTATGCATTTATTGGTTGCTTCTTGTATGTGCCCTGACTGGGGGTTGAACATGCAACCTTGGCATATTGGGATGATGCTCTAGCCAGCTGATCTACCCGGTCAGGGCTGTTTGATTCTTTTTAAAGTGACATATAAAAGAATCTTTCCAGATTTCAGCATAAATATTTATGCTGAAAAATGTAGACAAATACAGATTTTTCTGAAATCTGTAATTTTTTAACTGATTCCAATTTAAGGTGCTATTGTGATGCTGTAGTATATTTTTCCACTTGGAAACTCAGAGATAACTCTGCCTGCTTTTGTAGTCAGCTTATAGGAGCATCAGAAAGAAAAAAGAATGGTATCTTGAGTTATTTTGTGGAATGCTACACGGATTTATTAGTTTAATGAACATTACTTTTGGGGGTATGGAGCTTTCTTCACAATTTACTATTCCTTGTCCCTTTCTTAGGCACATGCACACATACACACCCTGAAGACAGAATTAGTCTTGGCAAAAATTCAGTTGAATTTGCACTGCCTTTATTTGGGATCTGGTGAGAATTCCTAGAGTGCCAAAATCCTGAACAAATTTCTAGGAGTCTGGAAAATTCTGGAAGCCATTAGAGAGGGCAGAGGAGCCATGAAAATTCAATGAGAGTTAATCAGCAACCGTGTGCAGTTAGTTGACACTGCCTTCTCATTGTTCTTTCTACATTCAGAAAGTGTGACCCTGACAGTTGCTAGGTCAAGGCCTCAAGGCTGATTGAAGATGAGTGATTGCTTCTCCCTTCAGAAAAAGGGAAACTTCAGCTGATTTGTAAACACTTATAAACTCAAATTGTTTTCTTTCTTTCTTTTCTTTTTTTTTGATAAAGTAGAAGAGATTTTAATTGATTCTTGACTCTTTCCTGAAACTTACAAAGCTTACAAGACTTGTGTCTTAATGTACAGCTTCGGATTTTATTGTTACTCAGGACCATATAGTTAATTTTGAAAGTCCTCTTTCAAGACTATTGTCACCTCTGTAGTCCCAAATGATAATGAACAGGTCAGCTGTGTATTGTGATGAATAGTTATTAAAAAGCACTGTATATATAAAATAAAAACATGGCAAATCCACCAATTTACACAGCTTAGGACTCTGAATGTTCAGCAGTTAGTAATAAACTTGCTTTGTTGGTTTCATAGTAGGTGAAGCAACTGAGACATTTTAGGGTGGAAGTGATGGCAGATTTTTCTTTATGTTCAGGAGTTTTTGAGTTGGGGTATGGCGACAAAGAGTTCCTATAATTATCAGGGTAGGGAACTCTGTTTTGCAGAGGCTTGCATGGAACAGTCTCCCAGTACCATACCATCAGAAGGAGCCTATCCAATCCAGATTCCCTTGTGTGTTCTCTCTTTTCATTTCTACTATCCTTCTCTTCTACAGTTCCCTCTCTTCTTTCTTCTTAGTCTTTGTTTCTTCTCAAACTTATCTACATCATCCACATTATCCTAATAGAGTTATTTAAGCAGACAGAAGCTTCAGAGTCATTTAGATAGTTTTACCATCTAGTTTTCTCGATTATTAAATCAGATGCAAAAGAAATGTTCCCTAAAATAACTATGTACTAGGTTAGATGGCTTTTTCCATGCTATCTTAAGATTTAGATGAGATTGATACTCATTTCCTGACATGAGGATGTCCAAAGCAGGTGACCCTCATAGTCCAAGGGGTGTCAGGATTGTTATGGACCAGGTAATGCCATGTGTTTGTCATTCTTCCTCTTTTTTAATAGGACTGTCTATTATGCTTATCCTGTCACATTCTACTCATTCCTAGGTATGTTAGAGCAGGAATCAGTAAAATTTTCAGTAAAAGACTAGACAGTAAATATTTTAGGCTTTCAGGCTATATGATCTCATATCAGCTACTCAATCTGTGATTGTAGCATGAAATCATCCATAGAAAATATGTAATAGGTGTGGCTGTGCTTTAATAAAACCTTATTTACAAAAATAGGCTGAATTTTTCCTGTAGGCTGTACTTTGCTGACTCATACACATTTTTCTTTTCATTATGAGATTCCTATTATCAGGATTTTGTCATTTTAAACCTCTACACCACTTGACTTTGATTTCATAATTTCTTTTTTTCTTAGCATTTTCTGTTGTTTTATGGCAAAGTACACCAATCTGATTGGCAATTCAGTAATTTGGTCTTTGGCTGGGTCTATCCTGCTACATATCCTAGCTATTAAGATCTTTATTGCTATGATTATGTTGTTGGTGCTTATCATTTTCACTTGGTTCTATTTAAAGTCTTAATTTTACTACTTCATAATTCAAGTAACCATCCTTATCTGTTTGACAGTATTTAATATGCCATCTGTTCCATTAACTCTGCTTCATGTGGTATACATTGTTTAATTTGTTGTATTTCTTTTATAGATGTTGTGTTACTCAGAAATAAAATTATTTTGGCCAGCATGGCCATGTTTCTTGGTTACCAGCTACTCTCTCTAGTAATGTATACTGGGAATGGATGAAGTACAAGATCTACTTGTTTATGTCCCTTATGATGATTTTAAGGAGAGAAGAGTGAATGAACACAAGTCTAGAATACTTCAGAAACCACAAAACTAATGCCAACCACCTTCATTTGCTATCACTTCACAGGGCAACTCTTCTTATTCTTCTAAATCCTTTCTTTAGTTACTTAAATGAGCCACATTGGGAGGTGGTGGTCTCCTTAAATTGTAGCCTACCAGTTCTGGAAATTTAGAGAGGAAGAAGGGAGAAGTGACTGCCTGTGTGGCCCTGGCCAATCTATACCTGTTTAATCTATACTGCAAGGATGCTTTTGTACTACCTTGAGAGAACCCAACTGATACAGTCACTCTAGGCTATTTCCACCTTTTCTGTGTGAAGGGACAGGATCATATTGAAATAATGTGGGGAAGGGGTGCAAAGAGAACTTAAAGGCTCTACCTAATCTAATTCCTGCTTTGTCCTGCTACGGTCCACTTCCCCAGGCTGCCATCATTCCCAGAGATACAAATTCATGATTACCTATGGCCTCCCAAGGCAGTCGAAATAGTTTTTTTTTTTCTGTTAATTTCTTAGTTCCATCTTTTCCTCTCACTTGTAAAGTTTCTCCATGGTTGATTTTGGGGGAGGGGAGCCTGTATTAGTCCTCCATCTTGCCAATAATCAAAAACTCTCTGAAGCTATCTTTTATATCTATTTCAAGACATGTTTGGTCAAATAATGAATTAAGGGATGTGTAACAGCTACATTAATTCCTCCTCCAAAAGAAAACTTGACTTATCATTTGGTAAGTAGGGAAGGAGAAAACAGAAAAAAAGAAAGACAATAGATAACATAAAATGTGAGAGCAGAAGTAAATCTTAATACTAGAGTAGCTGTAATAAATGTAAGCATTCTAAACTCACTATTAAAAGCCAGAATACATTAATAGGAATTAAAAACTAAGATTAATTACATATTATCTACTTAAAAGAAAAGCATTCAGAAACATTGAAAATAAAAAGGATAAAAAGATATACCAAGTAGATATGAGCTGACAGAACCTGGAGCAGCAGTTTTGATATCTGATAAAACAGAATTAAAGCAAAAAGTCTTGTAAGAGATAAAAATACCTTTGTATACATGCAGAAGTTACTATAGAACCAGAAGGAAAAAAGAATTATGAATATATACTATCTAACAATACTTGTATAACCTCAAAATGTATAAAGCAACTACTCATAATATTAATAAATTATTCAACAATAATTTTCGATGTTTGAGTATGCTTCTTTCTAAAATTGATAGATCAAGCAATCAGAAAAAAGCGGAGACAGGGGAGCTTTGAATATACAAATTAATAATCTTCAGCCATTAGATATTAATTAAATTCAGCTCAATACATTTTTTAGCACATTCTCAAAAATTGACAATGTAATAGGCCACAAAGGAAGCCTCAATAAACTTCAAAGTATCAATATTAAAGATCTATGTTCTTCTACAATAATATAATAAAATGAGAGCATAAAATAGAAGAATTTCTAAAAATTCCTCTGGGACTAGAAACTGAATAGCATTCTAAAACCCATTTTGGTTAATAAATAAAGCATTAAAATGAGATTCAAGTGAATTACAATAAAAACACTACTGTCAAATTTTGTGGGACAGAGAGCAATGTTCTCATCTAGAGGGAAATATATAGCTTTTAGTGCATTTATCAAGAAACTAGAAATGTTGAAATGAAGTGAGCTACACTTTTACGTCCAGAAGTTTTTTAAAACTATGGTTAAAATAGAGACTAAAAATGATAAAAGGACATAATGAATAACACTAAGTAATTAAATTTGAAAGCTGCAAGACTTGGTTATTTTCTGGAAAAAAATTTAAATGCTAAAACTCACCTAAGAAGTTGGCGAAACAGAACAAGAAGCATTAAGAAATTATGGCAATTAAAACTCCCATTACCTTTGAAAGATCATCTATTTTTATAGGTAATTTCTACTAAAGCCTAAAGGAATAGTTAATTTTTATCTTATATATGTTGTTCTGGAAGAAACAAAACATGTACATTTTATATTATGAGGCCAATGAACTCTGGTTTTGAAAACTATGAACATGGACAATACAGAAAAAAATTATTTATGGGCCTATCTCACTTATGATCGTAGAGGCCAAAATCCTAATGGGGGAAATTGATACAGAAAATGCATTTGATAATTCAAAATCTTTTTATGATATATGTTTTCACAAAGTAGGAATAAAAAATAGCTTTATATACCAAATCCCTAAAGAAAACATTACATTTAATGGAAAAATCTTAGAGAAAATTTTAAGATCAGGAAAAAGAAAAACATGCCTCCATCACAGCTACTGTTGAACATATTACTGGAATCTGATAAGTCATAAGTAAAACAAAACAAGTTTATAAAAATTGGAATGTAAGCAATAAAGCTATCATTATCTATAGATGATATAAACATCTACTTAGAAAAACCAGTAGAATCAAGAAATAAGCTTGCCAAACACAAGATCAATTCATGAAATCAATAGCATTTCTCTATATTAGCAATAATGGCCTGGAAATGAATTTTTAAAGATACCACTTATATACTTTTCAAGTCAAGATGGTGGTATAGGCAGACATAGCTTACCTCTTCACACAACCACATCAAAATTACAACTAAAATATAGAACTATCACTAAGAACTGTCAGAAATTGCGTTGAATGGAAGTCTGAACACTATGTAATTAAAGAAACCACACCCATACAGACTGGTAGGAGAGGCACAGATGCAGAATGAGCTGGTCTCTTACCCATGTATGGTGGATAAATATTTGGGCAGGATATATCAGAAGTGAGGAGTCCCAGCCCACACTAGGACCCCCTGCCCAGGGTTCCAGTGCCAGGAATGTTAAATCGCCACACCTTCTGGCTATAAAAACAAGTGGGGATTAAGTGGAAGAAACTTCTGGAGCCCAAAGCAGTTCTTCTTAAAGATCCCACCTACAGACTCACACACTCAGACTTACTCCCTCTGAGCTCCAGCACCAGAGTAGCAGCTTGAAAGGCACCAGTGGCATAAAGGGAGGAACTGAAGTATCTGGCATCAAGGTGAGCAGAGGACATTGTCCCTTTTCTAAACACTCCCCCCACAGAGCTGGCAAGCTGGTGCCATATTTGAGACTCCATCAACTTGGCTAACACTTTTTGATCTGCCTTGGAGATTCACAGAGATCCTGCCCCACTCAACTTAGAGGCCCACCCAAGCTGCTTTTTCATGATTGACTGGTCTTGGCTCATGCTTCACAACTTCTTAAATTCACCTCAAACAAGCAACAGCAGGCCTCAGTGAACCCCAGGCCTGACACTATCAGCATTCAGCCTTGATTCACAGCTTGGCTTCCCCTTTGGAATCTCCAAGTCCAGCACAAGTATCAGCCATCTCAGATTGCTTTATAGCTCATGCAGGGTGGCCATGAGCAAAACACAAGTAGGGGCTGATTTAGGCCTGCACCACCTGGGAAACCCCAGGGCTGTTGCTCCCAGTAGACAGCTACAGACTACATAGGAGCACCACCACCCTGCCTGTACACAACTGATTCTCCATGGAGAGCAGAGGTTAGTGGCCAGTGGTCACAACCAATCCTTGCAGCTGACAGGCCTGGGTTAATCCCTCCCATTGATCTTCTACCAGCAATCAAGTCTCAACTAAACATGAGGGTGTACTCAGTCCCCATGAAGGGTGCAACTTGAGTACCCAGCTTGGGTGATAGGGGAGGCTGAGCCACTGGACCCTACAGGACACCTGCTACATTAGGCTATGCTACCAAGAAACAGAGTCAAAGCAGATCACCCTAATACATAGAAACAAATACAGGGAGGCTGCCAAAATAAGGAGACAAAGGAACAGGACCCAAATGAAAGAACAGATCAAACTCCAGAAAAATAACTAAACAGAATGGAGATAAGCAATCTATCAGATACAGAGTTCAAAACACTGGTTATTAGGATGTTTGAGGAACTTAGTGAGGATGTCAGCAGCATAAAAAAGATCCAGTCAGAAATAAAGGATTCACTAATTGAAATAAAGAACAATTTACAGGGAAACAACAGTAGAGTGGATGAAGCCAAGAATCAAATCAATGATTTGGAACATAAGGAAGCAAAAAAAAAAAATGAAGATAGAATAAGCACCCTCCAGGACAACCTCAAGAAGTCCAACATTTGCATAATAGGGGTGCCAGAAGGAGAAGAGAAAGAAAATGGAAATCTATTTGAAAAATAATGTAAGAAAACTTATATAATTTGGTAAAGGAATTAGATATGCAAGTCCAAGAAGTACAGGGAGTCACAAACAAGATAGATGCAGAGAGGCCCATTCTAAGACACATCATAATTAAAATACCAAAGGTTAAAGATAATGAGAGAATGTTAAAAGCAGCAAGAGAAAAACAGTGTTACCACAGGGGAGTTCTCATAAGACTGTCAGCTGATTTCTCAAAAGAAACTTTGCAGGCTAGTAGGAATTGGCAAGAAATATACAAAGGCATGAAAAGCAGGGACCTACAGACAAGATTGCTCTACCCAGCAAAGCTATCATTTAGAATTGAAGGGCAGATATAGTGCTTCCCATACATTATCACCAAACCATTATTATATAAAATGTTAAAGGGACTTATTCAAGAAAAAGAAGAACATCAAATCTATGAACAATAAAATGGCAATAAGTATATATCTATCAACAATTGAATCTAAAAAACAAACTAAGCAAACAAGAAGAACAGAGACAGAATCACGGATATGGAGAGTGTTTTGATGGTTACCGGATAGGAGGCAGTATGGGGGGATGGGTGAAGAGGGGAGGGGATTAAGAAGTACAAATAGGTAGTTACAGAATAGTAATGAGGATGTAAAGTACAGCATAGGAAATGGAGTAGCTAAAGAACGTATATGTATGACCCATGGACATGAACAATGGTGGGGAAATTGCCTGATGGAGTTGGAGGTGCTGGGTGGAGGGGGGCAAAGGGGGAAAATCAGGATGACTGTAACAGCATAATCAATAAAATATGATTTAAAAAAGATACCACTTATAATAACAAAAATACAAAACTAAAAAATAAAATACCAAATACATACAACAAACCTACCAACAAACCAAAAAATTCCCATAAAGCTGCAGTTGACAAACTATGGCCTATGGGCTAATCTAGCCAACCACCTGTTTTTGTAAATAAAATTTTGTTGGTGTACCAGACACGCTTGTTAAATATTGTCTATGGCTGTTTTCATGTAACAATGGCAGAGTTAAATAGTTTTAATAGAGATTGTATGGCTCACAAAGCCTAAAATATTTACTATCTGGCCCTTTGCAGAAAAAATTTGCTGACGTCTATTCTAATGTATACTGGAATTAACATAACCTAAAATATACAACACATCTATGGGAAAAATTTTAAGCTCTATTAAAGGACAGAAAAGAAGATCAGAATAAGTGGGGAGATATTTCTTGCTCTTAGGTTGAATGACCAAATTTTATTAGAATGTCTGTTGCCTTTAAATAATTAAATTTTAATTATGTAATTGATGTGAAATAATTGTTTATATGCATTAATTATATAATATAACCCAAATCCAGAATAAATCTGATTTTTTTTGATATTCAAAAAGTTTACAATTAACATAGAAGAATAAAGTTCTGCAAATACCTAAATCAATTTTGAAAAAGAAGAATAAGGAGAAGAGTTACTCATTCAGATATTAAGACATACTACACAGCCATAGTAAGAAAAATATGAGTGGGGGGAGGCAGGGATGGGTGGGGTAGGTGGGAATGGAGGGGGGAAATGGAGACAACTGTGCTTGAAAAACAATAAAAAATAATAAAATTCTTTTCAAAATTAAAAAAAAAAAAAACCTTAACATTCCTCCATGGAAACTATTCCAATGATTCGGAAGGCTGCAGGTATGGGCAACTGGTGATTGGCAGCTTTATCATGACCATGCACCTGCTCATGCATCACATCTTGTGCAGTTTTTGGTGAAACATCAAATCAACCAGGTGACTGAGAATCCCTCCAGCACAGATTTAGCACCCTGTGACTTCTGACTTTTCCCAAAACTAAAATCTCCTTTGAAAGGGAAGAGACTTCAGACTGTCAATGAGATTCAGGAAAAGACTACAGGGCAGCTGATGGTGATTGGGAGAACTGTGTGAGGTCCCAAGGTGCCTATTTTGAAAGGGACTGAGGTGTCATTGTCCTATGTACAATGTTTCATGTATCTTATATCTTCTTCAATAAATGTCTCTAGTTTTCTTTAAAAAAAGAAAAAATATATGTGGTACTGGAATAAGAACAAATAGATCAATAGAATGAAACAGAGAACTAAGAGACAGACCTTGGATAGATGGGAATTTAATATATGATGAAAGTGGCACTGGAAATCAATGGGAAAGGGATGGAATGTTTATTAGATGATATTGAGAAAAACAGCTTATTGTTATACGAAGAAAAGGGAAACTGGGACTGTACTTAATACCATGTTCAAAAGTGAACTCCAGATACATGAAATAACTAAATGTAGAAGATAAAGCTATAAAGTTGGATTAAATTAATTAAAAAGTAAAGATTTCTGCCCTGGATGGTGTATCTCAGTGGATTGTACACTGGACTATGAACTGAAAGGTTACTGGTTCGATTCTCGGGCAGGGCATGTGCCTGGGTTGTGGGCCAGGTTCCCCATTGGGGGTATGTGAGAGGCAATGGATGGATGTATCTGTCACATGTTGATATTTCTCTCCCTCTCTTTCCCCCTTTCTTCTCCTTGCTCCAAAAGTAAATAAGTAAAATCTTTTTTTTTTAAGTAAAGGTTTCTATCCAATGAAGAAAATATGGACAATTAAACAGCCAGATATGTGAACAGACTGGGAGAAAATATTTGCATGTCAAATTAAGGAGAAACTCTTGAAAATAAGTTAGAAAATGATAACAGTAGCAAACTAAGCAAAAGGAAAAGAGGTAGCAATTTACAGAGGAAAAAAGGGAAAAGATGAAAGGAAATGGCTACAATAGGTATATGAAGATATATTCAAATCATTAGTAATTTGTAATTAGATAAATGCAAATTAAAACAAGGGATATCATTTTACACCTATCAGGTTTGCAAACATTAGAAAGATGGATAACATTAAGCCTGTCAGGGGATAGGAACCATTATACATCACTAGAAAGAGTGTGGGCTCTAAACTGTTGCAGCTATTCTAGAGCAATATGGCAGTTTTTACCCAAATTACAAATATGTATATATTATAACCCAGAAATTGTACTTTTGGTTATATATCCCAGAGAAATCTCTTACATGTCTGTAAGGTGGCCACATTCAAAGATGCTCATCACAGTATTATTTGTATGGAGAGTAGTGGGTAATCCAGATGTGCACCACTGAAGTGAGTTAATAAAATGTCAATGGTGTAACTCATGGAATGCTGTGCAGTAAGTGATCAAAGTATCTGACTAGTTGTAGTTATATGGATATCTTAAAAACATAGGGCTGAGTGGGAAAAAAATTAAGGAGGGCATGCAGGTGAGAGTGAGGAATGAGATTAAAGGAATAAATAAAATAAAATACAACAAGGTCTGGATTCCACACAGACCAATGATGACAGTATATCACAGAGGAATATAATCAACTGAGTCCTCCCCCAGCCAATGTCCTTAGGTGAATGGCTGCCCACTACCTACTTTTCTCAGCCTCACTGTCTCTGACTTTGTGGTTATGCCAAGCTTTTAGTGGGGAAAGTCTCATTGAAAGGTCTTTGCTTTTGCCTGTACTATAAAGGGTTAGGATTTCCTGTACTTCCCAGCTCTAATGGGTGTTAATGTCAGTCTGATCCAACTGAATTTATAGCTACTAGATACTTCTTTCATTTCTGCTCTATTGCTCATACCCATCACAGACTCCTGATAGACTGTGAGATGATTATTTTTGTATTTCTTCTTTACTGGTTTTTGTAAGAAGAAGTAAATGTCTGTGTTCACTCAATTATCTTGAATCAAAAGGCTGAGACATTTATTATATACTTTTTAATTTTGTGCTTCAACACTCCTAATCTAAATTTCAAACCGAGTTGCTGAAATAGCTTTCTTAAATATTTTAAGCTTGGCTTTTGAGAAAATTGCTTTAAACTCACAAGTCCAACAAGTTTAGAAAGATCTACTATTTGTGGGTTTTTAATATGCCCTTATGCTTAACATCCTGGGTGAAAATTTGAGAACACTAAGAGATCTGTAAATTGCTTTAATACTTGAAGTGAAATTAAATTCATAAATCAATAAAGAAAAATTTCACAAAAGCAGCAATTTACTTATGCATTAAATGCTAATATTGACACATCTTACACTTTTTAAATTAAAAATTTTCTAAACTTATTATTTTAATCTTATTGCTACTGTGCTTCTATAATAAATGTAGTTTTTAAGATTAACTTTTTGAATTAAAATATAACATTTTAAAAAGTGAAGAAATTGTAAGTACACAGCTTGATAAATTTACAGAGTAAACAGGCACATGTGTAATCAACTAGATCAAGAAATAGGCTTTACTATCACTCTTCAAGGGCCCCTCTTGTGAACTCCCAGACATTTTCTCATCTTGTCAAGGTAGCCAATATCCTAAATTTTTAAACCATAGATTTGTTTTTCTAGTTTTTAAACTTTAAATAAATGGAATCAAACCATATACATTCTTTTGTGTCTGGTTTCTTCCATTCAACATTATGATTCATCCATGTCATTGTGTAGATGTAATTCATTAATTTTCCATTGCTATATAGTATTCTACTGTATGAGTACACCACAGTTTATTTACCCTTCTAATATTGATGGATACTTGGGTTATTTCCAGTTTTGGGTTATTAAAATCAGTGTTTCTGTAAATATTCTTGAGAGCCTTTTGGTACACATACACGCTCACTTCTGTTGGTTATGTACTTACGTAAGAGTGAGAGTTCTGGGTTATAGGAAGACATATGTTCAACAACTATAAATGACAAACAGCTTCCCAAAGTGGTTGGACCAATTTACATTCCCACCAGCAGTATATGAGCATTCCAATTATTCACATTTTTGCCAATACTTGCTATTGTTAGTCTTTTAAATTAGCCCCTTTACTAGGTATGTAGTGTCATGTTGTGGACTTAATTGATATTTTTCTGGTGACTAATACAATTCAGGACATTTTTATGTTTCCTGATTATTTGGATATCCATCTTTTGGAGATACTTATTCAAGCCTTTTGGCACATTTTACATTGTATTATCTTTTGTCTATGAATTTGTAGATGTCTTCTTTCTTTCTCTCTTTCCCTCCCTATTTCTTTTTCCTCTGCCTCACTTTTCCCCTCCTGTTTCTTCTTCTTTTAAAAATATATTCAGGGTTTGAATCCTTTACCATTTTTATGTGTTGAAAAATATTTTCTCCTAGTGTGTAGATTTCTTTTCAGTTTTTTTAATGATGTAGAAGCTCTGAATTGTAATGTAGTCCAATTTATGGATAGTGTAGTGCTGTTTTTTTCCTTTCTATTTCCAGATCTCTGCCAAAATTTTCCAATTGTAATTTAATTTCTTGAACACATTATCTGGCCCATTTTAAAGTCTGTGTCTTATAACTCCATTCTCTGGATTTCCTGTGGTCCTTTTCTATTTTCTTTACAAAATGGTTTTTAATTACATCTTATCTCCTTAAATGTCTCATATCTTTTGATTGAGTGCCAGATATAAAATGTTGGAGATATTTGGATGCTCTGTATAATGCAAACTTTCTCCAGAGAGAATTTATTTTTGCATATGTTAGGGAACTAGGTTCGGGGACAATCTTCCTTTCCCAATCAGGAACTGAGATGACTTAAAGCTATGCTTTAATCCTTTTGAGGACTGCTTTATTTCCAGTTCACCCTTCCTCCTAGAGTGTAGCCCTTTGTGGTCCTGACTGACAGCCTGAGATATTTACCAGAGCCCCTTTTCCTGAGCAGTCTGAACTCCAGTTTTTGTCACCTTATGCTCTGTTATGCTTAGCCTTTCAGCCTCTCAGCCGCTGCTTTCACTTTTTAAATTGGCAATTCTGTAACTGGTAAAGGTATTCCCAAATGCCTGTCTCAAGTCTTTCAACTTCCATTTTCTTCTGAATCTTAACTTTGCATATTCTCACTGCCTTGGTAATTCTTTGATTCATTCAAGGTAAATTAAAAAAAATTTTAGCCCCCTGCTTTTCTAATTGTTCTCAGCAGGATTGTTGGTCTGAAACAACCTAGTCAGCTATTGCTCCAGAAGAAATTTTTAAAATTAAAAATCAGGTCATGCCACTTCCCTTCTTAGAAACCCTGAACATACGAGGGGGGACACACCCCCAAATGGAATTTACTTATTAAAAATTGTGTATTTAGCCCTGGATGGTGTACCTCAGTAGATTCAGTGTGGGCTGCAAACCAAAGGGTCCCCAGTTCGATTCCCAGTCAGGGTACATGCCTGGGTTGCAGGCCAGGTCCCCAATAGAAGGCACACAAGAGGCAACCACACATTGATATTTTTCTCCCTCTCTTTCTTCTTCTTCTTCCTCTCTCTCTAAAAATAAATAAATCTTTTAAAAATTGTGTATTTATTCTTACATGTTTAAACTTCACTCTCATTCAAAGTACTCTCCATTTGATACAATACACCTATCTAGACTTTCCCACTGCTCAAAACCGGTTTTGAACCCATTGATTTTGAATGCCTTTAAGTGTTTCTGCCACTTTTTTGTTTTACTTCTTCCACATTGACAAAACGTTTCCCTTTGAGAATGTTTTTTAATCCCCCCCAAAAGTCACTCAGGGTGAAATCAGGTGAATAGGGAGAGTGGGGCATGGGGGTCATGCTGTTTTTGGTCAAAAACTGCTGAATGCTCAGCACAGTGTGGGTAGGTGTGCTCGTAAGTCACCCATCATGAAATGGGCAAACATGTTGAAAGAGTCTTCAAAAAAAAAATTCACTGAAGCTGAATGCAGCCTCTCACAATAACACCAGCTAGTGCCTGATACAGTTGGGTTCCTAGAACACTCACCTATTGGGGGAAATCTGTACTACAAGGTGCCTGCCCTCAAGAAAATAATTCCAGTTTTTGGAGTTCCCCTCATATCATAACTTCTACTCACTACCCACTCTTACCTTTTGAATTTTATCTGAACCAGGCATACTATTTTATGTTTTCATGTCTTTTCCTATATTTTGTCCTCTGCTTGTTGTTCTCTTCTGTGCCTTCACTGCTCAGAACCAAAGAATCTTTCTTCATAAATCATGTTCTATTTTATCTCTTTCCTCAGATTTCCTTTTGTATTTTGCCTCTTATTTCATACATTCTATTTTAGTTGTAACTCTCATGCAACCTTATAATTATTTGTTCATATGTCTAGACAGGCATATGAACCTCACTAGAATGTGAGCTCTCTTAGGGGGACAGACTATATATTATTCATCATTTTTATTTTCAGGTGCCTAATGCAGTATTGAGCACCAACTAGGTATCACATAAATATTTTTTGGACTGAAATGAGTTGGGCTACAGGAACATGTGCTAAATACGGTTTGTTTCTGAGGTCATCCACCCAGTCTGTCTTGTCTCAGGAGTTAGTGAGGGCCTTGTGTAGAAATGGCCAATCAAAATGTCTCACTTCTTCCTGTCTGGTTGGTTGTCTTCTTTTACAGAACTCCTTAATTACTATTCCCCACTGTCTATTGTGACAGAAGACATCACAGGCAGGTCAACACCTTACCTTATACCAGGCCTGGCATTAACTCTACAGACCTTTCAGACTCTGTCTGAATTGTTCAAAGTACAAAACTTTAAAGTACAAGGTCATTCAACCCATTTGTTTTTATTAGATCTCCATGGTTCTTTACAAATATATTTTAGCCCATCCTGTTTTCACCAGAAGACGAACATCTTCTAGGTTGAGTGTTACTTGAAAAAGTCTTTCCTACTGTGTAGAAGTCATTTCTTCTATGATTAGTCCCAAGATCTTGTTAAATTTGTCCCCTCTGCACCCTTTCAGCCAGCAAGTATCTGGTGATTTGCTACTTCATCGTTTCATGCCATAGGAGCAACATGGCTCTTGAAAAACTTGGGTGTTCATCAAGGTGGTAATAAATATTAAACTTAAAATGTGGTTCAATATTTATTGACTCATTTATATTCTTCTAATCTTCAAAAATGGTTTGAAGCAGGCCAGGTAATGCAAAACAATGGCCACAAGATAAAAATAAATGAATTTTCAAAAAAAGAAAAAGAAAAACTCCAGCAAGAACTCCTTGGTATAAGAAGCTATAGATTTCACATACCATATTTAGCTCTGTGCCTCCTGGTGGCTGGGGTGGGGAAGGAGAGAAACTCAATAGGTTTTATAACTCACATTTTCTCTATTTAGAACCAATTCAGTATCTCCAGAGAAACTAACAATATCTCTAAGAAGACACCTGAGAGAAATTTATCGCTGAGTTCTTTGTGTTAGGGGGTTTTCAGTAATGTCAGAAAATTTTGTTTAAATGTTTTATCAAAAAATAGTAGGATTTCTTGATTTGTCTCTTCCTTGGCTTCACTGGAAGCCAATGTTTAGTGTTAAAATATTGTTCTGTAAACACATTTCTAGAATGATGGGAGGGTAGGCCAAGCATGTATGTCTCTGATGATTTAGTTTAAACCAAGGATGGAACTGGAGGAGCTTTGGAGAATGCCTGCTAATATCCCCACAGCCTATCAGTTTCTAATCCCAGCTAAATCATCTGACTTTTTAAAATTAAAGATGTTACAAATCTCACCCTGGCCAGTGTGGCTCAGTTCGTTGGAGCATCATCCATAAAGTGAAAGGCTGTAGGTTTGATTCCCAGTCAGGATACATGCCCAGGTTGTGGGTTTGGTTCCTGGTCAGGGCACATACAAGAGGCAGCCAACGATTTTTCTCTCTCACATCTATGTTTCTCTCCTTCTTTCTCTACCCACCCCACTTCCTCTCTCTTTAAAAGCAATAAAAAATGTCCCCAGGTGAGGATAAAAAACTTTAAAAAAAAAGATTTTACAAAACTCCAGTTTTGGTAAAAAGTAATAGAAGTATATACAAAGATGATTAAAAACAACTAATTTGTGCCCTGGCTGGTGTGGCTCAGTGAATTGAGTGCTGGCCTGCAAACCAAAGGTCGCTGGTTTTATTCCCAGTCAGGGCACCTGCCTGGGATGCAGGCCAGGTCAGGCCCCCAGTAGGGGGCATGCGAGAAGTAAGCACATATGGATGTTTTTCTCCCTCTCTTCCTCTTTCCCTTCCCCTTGCTCTAAAATTAAATAAAACATTTCAAAAAACTAATTTTATTTAAATCACAATAATTAATTTCCTTCTCTTACCATGAAAATGAATGATGTCAGATATCGTTTGCATTGCTGTTGTGTTTTGTATAGGATTTGGGTTATCCTTAATAAACATCACCAGCATGAACAATGGGCAAATGGAAGTGTGACAGATATTGAAAATCTGGAAGTGAAGAAGACATGTGGAATTTAGAAGTCCTAGTTAAAGATAAGAACATGTATACATGTTAAAAGGATGTGCAGTATATCCATTTCTTATAGGTTCTGTAACAAATTACTACAAACTTGGCTTCAAACACATTCATTACAGTTACGGATGTCAGAAGTCTAAAATGGGTCTCTTTGGTTAAAATAAAGGTGTTGTGAGGGTTGTGCGAAGGAGGCTCTAGGGGGAGAATCTGTTTCCTTGTCCTTTCCAGCTTCTAGAGGCTGCCTGCATTGCTTGGCTTGTGGCCTCCTTCCAGCAATCGTATCACTGAGATCTCTGCTTCCATCATCATGTGTCCTTCTTTGACAGACTCATCTGCCTCTGTCTTATGTAAGGTCCCTTATGATTGCATCTGGCTCACCTGATAATGCAGGGTATACTTTAATTAGTCACATCTGCAAAGTCCCTTTTACCATTCAGACAATATATTCATAGGTTCCAGGGATTAAGATGTGGACATTTTGTGGGGGTCCATTATTTTGCTTACCTCATAGTGTAAGCACACAACAATTTCCATGGTTTTTATATTTATCTATATATCTATCTATTTATCATCTATCTACTGGCTATGGCCTTCATAAACATGGTCAAGTTACTTAAAGACTAGTTTTCAAATTTTCCATCTCTAAAATGAGGCAATAACATCCCATTCAGAGGATGGTTATAAAGGTTAAACAAAATGTGAAAAAATTTACCACCATACCTGGCACACAGTAGGTACTTAGTAAATGTTACCTGAATGAAAATTGAAATCTAATACCTAAAACCTGTATACTTTAGAGAGTTTAAATCCAACTTGTCAGACCCTTTGAACAGAGAAAAAGATTGTATTTTTTTGGATGGTGCATATTTTCAAGAGAAAACAGAAAATGTGATTCCAGATAATACTGGCTTTGTGTCCCTTACTTGAGAACAAATCATATGGTGAAATATCAAATCTGTTGGAAATATCTTCTATAAAATATAAGGGTGAAACTGAAAAATAAAAAAATAGAAAGTTTCAACAATAATTCCGGTAGAAATGGCTTATAACTATTTAACACCTTATTTTTATTTCTGGAACTCTTTCTGTTAGAAGAGCTCAAATTACTTGGGACACATTAGCTAATTCTTATGGTAGCAGATATATCTGGTGCAATGAGGGAATAGGTAGTAGCATAGAAGGGAAAAGGGGGAAATGGGACAGGTGTGACAAGCTAAAGTTTATGTTTGGAAGCAGTTCTTTGCAAAGGTGAGAATATTTTTAGGAAATCTCTTCTTTTTCCTGTGAAAGTCTATAATACTCTAAAATTTGCTCCACTCTTAAAGCCTAGAAATAGAACCCTGGAAATAGAATGACTACACATTGGTGGCTATTGCAGTCTGGGAAAGCAAACAGTGGTGGTTCTAAAACTTTTACTTTGTGATTTCTATGCTTCATCCCCTCTGGCTTCTTTGAGCCCCAGTGGCACATATAAACATTACTCTGCTCCTTTCTACTTTCCCTGATACTCCTCCCCCACACCAAAATACCTCCATTTAAGCTTTGATTTGGACCCCTGCTATTCCGAATTCTACTGTGTTGTTCTTTCTTATGAGATCTCAGCGTATTTCAAACTTTGGTCAGAAGACAGTGCAAGTGGAAGATTCAGATGGCAAAGGAGACATACTTCTTTCATTTTTATTGTGTTCAAGTCACTACTCCCTTTAAATCATGGCATATTTTATTGACTATCTCAATAAGCTATTGGTGCTAGATGCTAAACATACAACAGTGAAAACCCTAGATATGGCTACTGTCTTGATGAACCTTATAGTCTAGTGAAAGACACAAATAATAAATCAGGAAATGAAGATGCAAATTAGATAATTAAGGTTGTTACAAGTACTTAGAATGAAATTACTAGGGTAATAAGATAGAATGCAATAGGATTTAGTTTAGAAGAGGTGGGGACTTGGTCTGAAGAATAGAAAGAAGACTAGTGTGGCTGAACAGGATAAGGTGGGGCAGGGTTTTATGAGATGAGTTTAGGAAGGTAGACCCTCTTTTCAGTGATGGTCAGGAGTTTGGATTTTATTTTAAGAACAATGTGACACTATAAGAAGGTTTTAAATGGGGGTAATAACATGATCTGATTTATGGTTTAAAGATCACTCAGACTTTTAAATAGAGAACAGTTGAAAAAGTGGCAAGAGTGGAAGCAAGGAGATCTTCTAGAAGATGTTGATGGTGAGAGGTGCTGGTGGAATGAATCAGGGAGACAATGCCAATGGATAGATTTGGGATGTTTTAGAGGTTAGAGTTGGAAGGACTATCTGTCACATTGGTTGTGGGAGTTCAAGAAAAGAAAGGAAACTTGGGTGATCCAAGATTTGGCTTGACAAACTGATTGATTGATGGTGTCATCTACCAGAATGGGAAAGACAGGTAGATTTTGTAGAGGAAGGGAATTATGAGATTTTGGTCTAAGCTGGTAATTTAGAGAATCTTTTAGAGCAATGTACCTGACTTCCACAAGTCAGCAAAAATATAGTTTGGGAGTACTAGAATATTAGTGGTATTTAAGCTATAGGACTGAATAAATCCATTCAGGTGAGACAGGGAAGAGGACTCTAGGGCTTATAAATATTCAGAGGTCAGTTGGTGAAAGCAAATTTGACAGCTACTTTATGCAGCTACAGCTGCATACTGTAGTTGAGATTACCATGCCTTGTCTTCTTCCCAGATACACTGCTAGATTACATTTCTAAGTTTCCTTTACCATAGGAGGCTTATGTGGCCACGATATTGAGGTTAGGCCAGTGGTGTAAGGGCTGAAGAAAAGTGATCATCTTCCAGGCTTGACCTATAAGAACTTCTAGATTGATTCTCCATGCTATCTCTTCCCTTGCTTCCCAAGGTGCAGAGAGAGGATCCTGTGGTAAATACCAAGATTTTGGAGTTAGTAAAGCCACAAGATGGAATGACTTTAAGTGTCTGAAGACCATGTGAAAGGCAATATTATATTATACCTAGGAACATACTCAGTGGACTTCATGTCAACAAAAAATCAACTTACTAAGCCATTGAGATTTTGGGGTCTGTTTGTTACAGTTGCTGATATTATTACTCCAACTAATACACATTCCCTATGTGTTTTTTCTCTCTATAAATTTGGTCATTCCTCCTCATTCTCCTGGAGTTCCTCTTCTCAATGTATCAAATTTGACAGCTACTTTGAGGACCTGTTTTCTATTTTTTTTTCTAGCATGGAATATTTTCTGACTATTTCAGCCTGAGGCACTCCCTCCTTCAAAATGTTTTTTTTTTTTTTTATGGGAAAGAGACAAATTGTTTATTTGGTAACAAGGAGTAAAGAAAGAATTCTTAGTTCCCTTTCTCTTTTCTGGCGATTGAACTGTGGTAGTCAAATGGATAGCAACATATAAGAATTCCCTTGCAGTCCTTGATCTTTTCCAGAAATGCAATGATGCCTGAGCTACACTACTTGCAGTTATTATTTTGTAGACAGAAGTGCCAGCAGTTGTGCTTTGCAATGTATCAGAAGTTGCTACATTTTCCATCTTGTCTTTGGGTTTCATGGCAGGAAACAAGTATTTCCTTGATATTATTGCAATCTGTGAGAAACATGGTGACTCAGTTGATGTCTGTGCCCCAGGCAACTGGGGAGCAGTCCATAGTCCAATGCTGTGCAATTTTCATCTATGAATGTGGCCTCATCATTGCCATTGACCTTGGCCTGTTCTTCAAAAATCTTCCACTGCATGGCATCTTTTAGCCCAGTGTAGGCATTATATATTTCCTTCTTCATGATAAAAAACTCAAAGCACTCAGTCAGACTGTCTTTAGAGCAGTGCCATTTTGCCAAAGGGCTCATTATTTGTTGGTGATCACAGATGCATGTAGGATTGACGCATGTCACTTCCAGGAACTACCTAACAAGCTTATCAAGGAGTCTGGCTATGGTCTGTGGTGGAAGGCATTCAACATATTCTGCCACACAGATAACAGTAATTTTACAACTTTCTTTAGTTTTGAGGAGGTTAGCTTCTGGAAGCTTCATACCCAGGGCTTTTTCATGCTCTTCTACCATGCTGATTCTCCAGAAGGGTGGGATGAAGTCAATTTTGTAGTCTTGGCCCTCCAGGCCACCTGGATTATAAGTAACCTTGTAACAGCCTGTAATGTGATTTACCATCCCTGAAATCATCTTCTCCATGATTTCCATGAGCTTGTGATAGTATGTGTAGGCCATGTAGAACTCATAGGTGGTGAACTCAGAATTGTGAATCTTGTCAATTCCTTCATTCCAGAATTGGGATCCAATTTCAAAAACCTGTTCAATGCCATCAACCACCAGCATCTTATGGTAGCATTCTGGAGCAATTCTCATATACAAATTCATGTCCAGCTCATTATGACAGGTGATAAAAGACTTGAGCACAGCTCCTCCTGGGAGGATGGTCATGGGAGTTTCAATCTCTAGGAATCCCAACTCATCCAAGACACTTCTTATATATGTGATGATATTAGAGCGTATGATAAATTTTTGCCTCACAAAGTCATTTGGGATCAAGTCCAAGTATCTGTGACATATTGTGTTTCCTTGTCTTTGAGGCCAAAGTGAAAATTATGTAACATATGGAAGCAAGGAGATAGCAGTGTGATCTCATAGGGAATTGTGCTCAGGTTACCCTTCTTGGTTTTCCCAGGATTCCCCAGAACTCCAGTTACGTCTCCCCAATGTAGTTTGATAATGATATGAGTAAGTTCTTTCTGATTTATAATTCCTGTATTTGGCCATGACTTACGATCTGAACCCCTCTCCTCAAAGGTTACTAAAGATGAGCTTTCTCCCCAGAAGCTCTTTAGGCATGGATCCTATCTGCCACCTTTAACGTGATTTCATTCGGATGGTCCCCAGGCTGCAAGTGACTATTCATGAATTAAGTGAGTCAGTGAGTCATCTACACGGAACTTGAGTGGGTAAGAGTCTTCCCCATTGACCTTTGCTTGGTGGACTGCTTGGCTGAAGATCTTGTAGTGCTGGTTTGGGTCCATGCTCTCCTCCCTGGAATCCACAATGTTGTCAGTAGTGTGGTGGTTGGCAGCACCACTGGCCTGGCTTAGTTGATTCTCATTGAGCTCCTTTTGCTTGACTTTCTTCTCTGCTACTTCTTTTCAGCTTTCAGGTGTCTCTTTAACTTATTTTTGCTCAGTTCAGATCACCACCACCCACATTCACCTCAGGCCCCTACCACCACAGCCATCTCTCTGGAGGGTCTGACCTGAAAGGTCTCCCTTCAAATTTCTAATGTGACTATTAGCTTTATGGTCTACTTGGTGAATAATGAAAAGATCACACGATCTTAATACCTGTATTACTTTGGATAAGTTACTTAACCTACTTGAGGTCACTTTTCTTTTCAGGCTTGATAACAGTCCATACCTTATAAAATTGTCATGAGGTTTACATGAAGTGATAAGTGCCGAGACCTTAGAACAGTATGTAGTAAGCACTATATTTTTAGGGTCACTCTCTTACCAGTTTAATTTAATTCTATATACTGTATTCTTAATTATGTCAAACATTGGGCTAGGGCAGTGGATATTACATTAAGGGATACACTGTAACATTTATTAATACATTAACGCAGCTTATCTTCAATATCATTTATTGAGCATCTACTGTGTACAAAAGATTAGGCATTGTATTATTGAGTATATGAATATGCCCCCAAGAAGGTCAATTACTTTTCATGTCCCCCTAAATCAGCAGATCAAATCAATTAATATTATTTGAAGAATTGTTAGGAATATTTTTATTTGTTCTCCAAAGCTGAATTCCTGTAGGTTTCAGGGCCATAACAAAGACCCTTACCTCACAAGGCTACTCATGGATCAAATGGTAGAGTATGCAGAAGTGCTCTGAAAACTTAAAAATGTGAAGCAAATGTTTATGAAGATGTCACATTTCAAATCATTAAAGTTCTTAAATGAAGTTTTCAATTTTGTAAGATTTTGTCTTCTTTCTAAATTGAATATAAGCTTGTTGTAGGTTAGGCGTGCATTATTTCATCTTTGTAAGTCTCTGGTATCTATCTCAGTGCTCAATAAAGAACGAGCACTTGAAAAAAATTATAGTCTAAATCTTTACACTATGAAAACCTTTGACTCTTTCCTTTTCTGGTGATTTTATAGAAAGTAGTACCCATATAATACGTGGGGGATTTGGCTACATTGGTTTCAAGAGGAGAAACCTGTTTAAGATATGTTGTTGCTAAGTGGAAAATATACTTTTAAAACATATTCTTAATTCTCTGAGCAAAACTATCTTGAGTTTTAAGCACTAATATTCAGTGAAGAATCTGACAGGCAAGGAATGATTATTGAGCTCTTGGTCTGCTCTGTGCATCTTTACACAGTGTTGAATAAGCTGTTAATCCTTCCATCTTCATAGGATATTTTAGGGATGCCCATGGTGAGGTCATGCATATCCATTTTTGTAGTGTTCTCCCACTCTACCCACTCACCATGTGTTCTGGTGCTGTGATATTTTTGTCCACTCTCATAGTACTCTCTTCTTACCTTCTTTCATCTCCTAAACCCAGGAAAAAAGAAAGTTTGGTTCTTCAATTTTTTTCCCAAATTGAAATGTGACTGAGATTAGGAAGGAGGGTAGTGCTATTTTTCTTCCCCACTTCAGGCTGATGTTAAAATGTTTCAGAGTAAACAGCTTGATATTATGCAAAAAACAATTCCTCAGTGGAAAAAAAGTTATATCAATGATAAGAAACAATGTTAGTTTATCTGGAAGAGATTTTTTTATATTTTCAAATTTCTTTATATTCTTTCTGCTATTACTGCCTTTCATGCAATTTGAGGTCTGAAGAATTTTCTGAAGGAAAATAAATTATCAAGTCATGCTCTTTGCAATGATCCTAGGTGTGATTTAAATTAAGATGCATTTGTATTGAACTGAAAGAAAATATTTGTTGTCAGTCCAGCACCATGGACAGAGAAATGACTTTTCGTTTCTCTCCTCACCTTGTGGGTTAGCTTGCAGTAACACATTTACTTGTAAAAAACCAGTTTGTTAAGTTCTCAGTTCACCTTGTTCTTATATTAAATAATTTTATGTCAAGTCTTACTCCACAACTTCTGCCTCTTTGCATTTACTATTTCAGAATATTCTAAGTATAATTTATTTCTTCAGCTATAGGTAGTTTGAGATGAATTAGATTCCTATTTCATGAAACAACTACTTTTCAAACTCTATTCTCTAATTTTTAAAAAGAATATTTTGAAATTCTTACAGATTCACAGGAAGTTGCAAAATTGGCACAGAGAAGTCCTGTATATCCTTTACTCAGTTTCCAATGTAGGGTTGTCAAATTAAAAACAAAACAGTAACCAGAGGGGAGGTGGGAGAGGATAATGGGGGGAAAAGGGAGAAACGTTTTCAGGAACAACAATAAAGGACACATGGACAAAACTAAGGGGGTGGAGTCAGGGGAGGGAGGTGGGGCTTGCTGGGTGGGGGTGTAGTGGAGCAGGGAAAAGGCAGACAACTGTACATGAACAACAATTAAAAAAAACAGAAAGCCCAGTCAAACTGAAAATTCAGAGAAAAATGAATAGATTTTAGTATAAATATTTTTAGTATAAATTTGTCCTATCTAATATTTGGGGGCATATTTATACTAAAAAGTTAGTTGTTTATCTGAAATTCAAATTTAACTGGCTTTTAAAAATTAGGCTATACCTTGCTTGGAATGTAGATTCAAATTATTGTGTTTTATGTTTAATTTTTAAAAGATTTTATTTATTTATTATTAGACAGGAGGGAAGGGAGGGAGAAAGAAAGGGAGAGAAACATCAATGTGTGGTTGCCTCTCACACTCCCTCTATTGGGGACCTGGCCCACAACCCAGGCATGTGCCCTGACTGGGAACTAAACTGGCAACCCCTTAGTTCACAGGCTGGCACTGAATCCACTGAGCCACATAAGCCAGGGCCAAATTATTGTGTTTTTAAATTTCTTAGAATACTCATAGTTGTTCTTTGTCCATGTTATAACACCAACTGGATATATAGTTATGTTCATTTCTGTCATTTTACTTTTGAAAATTTTAGGAGTTGCTTTTAAATTTAATTTTGTTTTACAGAAATTTACATGTTTCTAAAGTCATTTACACGAATAAAATTTTAATGCATTTATTCTCTAAACAAATTGAAATTAGTTTTCTCATTTTCATGTTTTTAGAAACAGATGCACTATCATTTTTCTAGGTATCACATTTTATAAAACATGTTTATGAAACAGAACGATTACATGAAGAGAGCCTGTTTAACATTATATTTTATTTTATTTTTAGTTTTCCCATACAGTTGTTTCAAAATTAAAATCTTATGAGGCCTTGACTACTCTGAGTCAAATGACACTAGGATTTTCCTGGTGATTTCAGCACAGGCTAGAAAACCCATCCAGGTAGACCTGAGGAGCAGCTTCTAAAAGATACCCTAATGTGTTTTTGTTATTTTAAACAAATCTATATGCAGTTTTTATGTTTTGGAATTGTGAGAATAAGTAATGAATTAATAGTTTTTAAAAATCAATTTTGGGGAATGGTAATAAATTGTTATTCAATGATAATTCAATTAAAAAATTAAACATGAGTTAGTATAAGTCTTTTGGATATTTATGAATATTTTAATTTTAATGAGAAACATGACAATTTAAGTGTAACCAATACTTGTTATTATCATTTTAAGATAGTTTTGTGTCTATCTTCTTGGGTTCTATCTTTGACTCTTTATCCTTTCTGAAAAGATTAACTTTTGAAATAAAAATATACTTTTACTTTTCTGGCTATTAAAGTAATATATGCTTATTGTACAAAAATGGAAAGGCATTCTTTCTGAGGATTCCTCCTTTCCTTTCCTCATAGTTCCATTGCTGGGACTATACCCTGAGAATCCCGAAATACCAATCCAAAAGAACCTATGCACCCCAATATTCATAGCAGCACAATTTACAATAGCCAAGTGAGGGAAGCAACCTAAGTACTCATCAGTAAATGAGTGGATGAAAAAACTATGGTATATTTACACAGTGGAATACTATGCAGCAGAGATAAAGGAGCTCCTACCCTTTGTGACAGCTTGGATGGATCTGGAAAGCATTATGCTAAGTGAAGTAAGTCAGGTGGTGAAAGACAAATGCCATATTGATCTCATCTATAAGTGGAACCTAATCAACAAAATAAGCAAGCAAAATATAACCAGAGACATTGAAATAAAGAACAAATTGACAGTAACCAGAGGGGAGGTGGAAGGGGACAATGTAGGGAAAACGGGGGAATGGTTGTCAAAGAACATGTACAAAGGACACATAGACAAAGCCAAAGGGGAGTAGGATTGAGAATTGGAGGTGGGGATGGGTGGAGCAGGGGGAGTGATGGGGGTAAAATGGAGACAATTGTATCTGAACAATAAAAATAAATAAATAAACAAAAATGAAAAATGGAAAGGCATAATAAAGAAAAACAAAATGCCTTATAATAATTCCATTACCCAAAGAAAATCACAGTTATCACTGATGAAATTTTTTATGCTTATTTTATATAGATGAGATTAAATTTGCATGTGTTCAATTTTACTTTCTTTTCCTGTTTAATATTAAAACATAAGCATTTCAAAACATTATTAAAAATTTTGTAAATAATTTATTGGTTGAGCCCTGGCTGGTGTGGCTCAGTGGATTGAGTGCCACCCTGCGAACCAAAGGGTCCCTGGTTTGATTCCCAGTCAGAGTACATGCCTGAGTTGTGGGACAGGTCCCCGGTAGGGAGTGCACGAGAGACAACCACACATTGATGTTTCTCTTCCTCTCTTTCTCTGTCCCTCTTCCTCTGTCTAAAAAGAAAAAATAAAATCTTAATAAAATAATTTATTGATTGACCCAATTACTATGATCTATGTATAAAAAAATTAAAGAAAACTTAAGATGTGATTAGAATCTTCCAGAGAAAAATTCTGGAAAAGTGCATTTATTTATTTATTCCCATGTTGGAGTTTTATAAGTTGTGAGAAAGCCATACTGAGTTTTAAGCCTTTTTACATTATGTAGTTCATCCATACGTCTTTATTCCAGTGGTTCTCATTTTGGTCTCTGAGCCAAGCAGAAACATCATTTATGAACTTGTTAGAGATGAAAATTTTGGGGCACCATACCAAATCTACTGAATCAGACTCTGGAGGAAGGACTTGGATGTCTGTGTTTTAACAAGCCCTCCAGGTGATTCTGATGCATGCTCAAGTCTGAGAACCACTGCTATAAACTTTAGAGTAATTCATAAAAAGAAGATCTCTTACCATTTAATTAAAGGATATTAACTAGTCAGTTAATTAATTCATCAAACATTTACTGTTTATAACAAGCATTGTTCTAAGATATATGGTAGCAAATACAAATAGTCTCTACCCTTATAGATCTAACACTCTAGTTGGGTTGGTGTCAGACAATAAACATACACGTAAAACATATATGGAATGTCAGATAGTGATAAGAAGTACAATAGAGAATCAAGAAACAAGAAAAAGGAATAGGGAGTTCTGGGGGTGGTTTATAATTTAAGTGGGTGGTTAGGCTAGGTCTTATAAGGTGATGTGAGGGACCTAATTATGCCAAGATGTGGAAATAACATTCCAAGCAAAGGGATCAGTAAATGGAAGAGCTTGGAGGTGGGACCACACTGACCAGTTTGGGGAACAGCAAGGATTTCAGTGTAGCTGAAGGTGAAGAAGGTAATAGGAGATGGTGTCAGAAGTAAGGTACTTAAGGGAGCAGATCTTGCAGGTGGTTGTCAGAGTAGGGTGCTTAAAACTGAGATGATGTAGGGCTATGTAGTGGTTGCTGTGGGTGGTCCACCCAGATCTCTTCTGTCAGCTGATTCATCTATTCCCTGGCTGCTTCAAGTGCTGCCTGTTAATAGCTGTTTACTGTTGCTCCTCTTGTGGCAAATTGCTTAGCAGGAAGCACCATGTTAGTGAAGTTTTTCTCCTCATCCCCTAATGGGGGCATCCCACAGCCAATGACTAAGTATAGTCACAGAGTTATAAAACGTTGATTCCCTTTCTTCAAGGTGGGTCTAACTCTGTGGTGCCATTTTTGCTAGAGAGCTCCCTGTGGGATCAGACCAAAGCAAATTTCCAACTGAGACTACATCCTTACTTAGTTGTTTTTCCTCTTCCCTAGCCTGCTCTCATCACTTCCTTTCTCCTAAGGGCTCTCCCTCAACAATACTGTGAAGAACCAACCTTGTTACGGCTTCTGTTTCTAGGAATCCCAACCTAAGACAGTTGGTAAGCAGGAATGGTTATAGAAAACAGACTCTAAAGATGAGATTCTGGAGTCAGATCGCTCACCTACTGGATGGCAATGAGGCCCTCATCACTGTGGAAGGTAGAGTATTGACAGTCCCTGGCATGCTGGAGCTGTATAATTGCTAAGTAAGAGAGTGGAAATCTTGGGTGCCATTTTAGGATTTTACCCACCTCATCAATATTAGAGAACTTTCTTGCGCCACAGGTTTGACCACCTGGTGTAGTCCCAGGAGACCTTATAAGAATGTTCCTGGGATAGCTCTTACAAACTTGGAAAAAAAAAAAGGTAATGGCCTTTATTAAGTGAAATGGAGATACCAGGGTTATCAAGACAGAATGTCATGGAAGGGGTCAAAAAGCTTTCAGAAGGGGGCATGCTAGACTAGCTCTAACATATAAGACACAAAAAAACCAACCAGTTGACTACGTTCCTTAGGAGGCACCTATTTTCCAAGGTGAAAGAGGTCCCAACATCATTGAATAGCTTAATATTGGCTTTTCTCTGAAGGCCAAAGCTGATAGGAAATGCTGTTGCAGACCTGGCTCTCTAGCAGCAATGGGAATGATAGGGTCCTAGGAGAGCAGAGGCAAGATGGCAATGCTTAACTGACAGAGGCAAAATGGGCATAATGATCACAATGGGCAGAAAGTTCACAGTAGCAGCCAAGGGACTCTGACTTGCAGGGACCTACAGAGATGGCTAATGGAACATGGTATATTTAGAGGCATAATATACAGGCAACCACCCTGACTACTAATCACAAAAGATCAAGAATGGATGATCAGAAGGCTGAGGTCAACAACATAATGGAAAGTCACAATCCTATGACCAGTTTCTAGACCCAAGCCAGTTCTTAGACCCAGAATGAATTGACTGAAGACTGGGTCTTCATGAGGAAGGATCCTACCACATCATGGCACTATACAGTAGAAATTCTCCCAGTTATTCCCTAAAAAATCTTATGGACACTTCCTTGAGTAATCATGCATGGAGGAAAGGGAAATACTCAGATCTTTCCAGGGTTGTTTGATTCAGAATCCTAGTGGACACTGACACTTTAGGACCCCAAATATCATCATGATCTCCACATTTAGTTTAGAGGTGTATAATACCAGACAATAAATGGAGTCCTAGCTCACAGTGGGCTCACCTGGGTCCACAAACCCACCTGAAAGCACAGGGTCTGGCAGAAGTAAGGCCTGCTTGAGTATAGTTGGCAGGGTAATAATATAGGTGTAATAATTTATATTTTCATTTGAACATTTCACCTAAAGTGTCATGGTATGCTTGAGTGTGATATTGTTATGTTACAGAATTACATGTGTATGATTTTGTAATAAAAGGTTTTATAATAAAAAGGGGTGTTATTTGTACCAGACCCTGTACAATCAATATGGACATACATAGCAGTTGACAACATTTATATTGGACCCTTGACCTATGGAGAAGCCCTGAAAGTATACTTTATTCCCACTCCCCAGCTAAGATAGCCAATCACAGACAATATGACATCTTGGGTAAAATGGATCAAACTATGGGGAAAAGAAAACAAGTTTTTTAAAAAAAATCTTTCTAGCAGGTGGGACTGTTTTATTTTGTGAAGAAAGCATGGATAGGGACCAGTTGCTTTTTTCTTATTTTTTTTCCCCACGATCCATCTGTTTTGTACTTAGCTGCAACAATAAGGGCTCTGCCAACTTTAGTTTTTTATGGCATGTGTCTGTTCTTCTTGCATCTTCATAGACATTTTCATGGGATTTGGAGGGTGCTGTCTTCAGACTGGATTGTTAGCCAGGTGTCATTTAAATATTCAACTTAAATAGCTTTTAAATAATTTAAATTGATTATTAAATTACATGAAAGAGTGAATTCTGGCAGGTAGGTATAAATGGCTATAAAATTATGTTCTTTTCACATGGCACAAATAAATCTTCAGGGAACTTAATTCACCATAAAATATTTGTAGTTAAATTCCTTGCACCTGCATTCACTTGAAGCTTTTGTAGGACTATAACAAAGTATCTTAGCAGTATTGTCTAAAACTCTAGGATTACTCACATGATAAAGCCAAAAGGTGGGGACTATATGGACATTGTTTTGTTATAGCTTTATTCAGAATCCTACTTGTTAGCAGCTTGTGCTTTGAATTATTCTCAGATGGTCTCTTGTCCTGGCTTGGGGCAGTCTTCAGTTTTTCAGATTTGGTGTGGGCATGGCCATGGCAAACAGCCAGTAAGAATTTATGAAAACCTTACAAGGGAGTCAATATTGTGTTTAGATAGTGACCAAACCAGGAAATGTAAGCCTTTTGAAGGTGATGATTTGCCAGAAATACAACCCTTTAATTCCTGTGTAGACATGTGATAAAATGTTTCCAGTTTGGGTGCTTCCTGTGACTCTATTCTTGCCATTTATTTAGTCACACTATGAAATTAATGTTACAGGCCTGTCAGGAGTGAGGCCACTTAAAATGATTATAAATATGTAGTAGCTTGCTAGGGCTGCCATAACAAACTGCCACAAATTTGAATTGCTTAAAAAACAGAAATTGATTGTTTCACAGTTCTGGGGGTTAGAAGTCTGAGATCAAGGATGCCAGCATAGCTATGCTTCCTTTGAAGGCACTGTGAAAGGATCTGTTCTAGGGCTTCTCACCAAGCGTTTGGTACTTGTTTGCCTTGTGGCAATATACCTCCAATCTTTACATGGTGTTCTCCTTCTGTGTGTGTGTCTGTGTCCAAGTTTCTCCCTTTTAAAAGGACAGTATTCATATTGTATTAGAGACCCATCCTATTTCACTATGACTTCATCTTAACCAATTATATCTGCAACAGTCTTATTTTCAAATAAGGTCACATTTTGTGGTACTGGGGGTTAGGACATTGACAAGAATTTTAGAGGGCCACCATTCAACCTGTAAGATTCCCTTTATATTCAGACGAGTGGTTCTCAGTAGTGGTTGTACATTAATACCTATTGGGGAACTTTAAAAATTCTGATGCCTAGATTGCACTAGGGCAAACATATCAGAGTATGTATGGCACTCAGGCATCAGAAATTTTTAAAGGTCTCTAGGTGATTTTAATGTGCAATCAGTGTGAAGAACCACTCTATTTGAGTGTCCCTCACTAAGAACAACAGAAGTTCATCCAATTTCACAGATAAAATGTTAAGAAAATAAAATTATAGTAAAATAGTCAAAATTTCTCCTTGTGTTAGTAGCAGTAAGGTTTATTTTAGAATTAGTACAAAAGTTTTGGAAAAGAGGGATTACAGGTGATTTTTTTTCCTTTTTATTTTTTTTTATAAATTAACATGGAATTCCTTTTTAAAAAGATTTTATTTATTTACTTTTAGAGAGAGGGGAAGGGAGGGAGGAAGAGAGAGAGAGAAACATCCATGTGTGACTGCTCCTCACATGCCCTCAACTGGGGATCTGGCCCACAACCCAGGCATGTGCCCTGACTGGAAATCGAACCAGCAAACCTTTTGGTTCACAGGCTAGCACTCAGTCCACTGAGTCACACCAGCCAGGGCTTAATATGGAATTCTTGTACAAAAACCCACCAGTCAATAAACCTTTTTCAAAATAAAAGTAAATCCCCTTTTTTTTATTCTTAACTATCATGAACATACATATGTATAAGCTTTCCTTCTGGATTAGTGTCATAAACGAATCCTGCTAAAGTCTTGGCCTTACTCTCTAATTGCTGATAAGTCAAAGAACTATAGGTGACTCTTTTTAAAACAACATGATCATTTATGACAGCAGTTCACCAATGTTTAACTAATTTATAGATAACAAACTATGTCGCAAATCAGCTCAGATACCTAGGCATACGTTTCAAAGCCAATTCAGGATTAATTTATTGTGGTCTAGGATTTGTGATCTTTTTTGTCTATTCTCTCTGTGTTAATGGCAACCCAATATTATTTCTAAAGAAGAATGCTGGCCCTGCCCATGGGTAGTCCCTTGGTCTATTCAACTCTTCAACTTTCATAAAAGGTTAATCACTACTATCCACTCAACTGATCATTAAAGCATATTGTTCTACACTCAACTGGCAACATAGGATATACCAACACCAAGAATTCATCTGTATGAAGAATCTCAAGCTTGCTGTCATTCAATACTTATCTAACACTTGGTTGGAATTTTAGCAATTCATCCTTTAGATATAATTGCACACATGTGGAATGGTATATATTGAAGGTTATGCATTGTAGCATTTTTTTTTGGTAATACAAAAGATTGGAAACAAATTTATCACTTTTTCTTTTGTGGATTGTACTTCTGGTGTTATATCTAAGAAATCTGCCTATTCTAAGATCACAAAGCTTTTCTTCTGTGTTTTCTTTCAGAAGTTTCAGGATTTTAGGTTTTACATTTAGGTCTCTGACCTACTTTGAGTTCATTTTCATATGTGGGGCATATTATTGATTGAACTTCATTGTTTTTGCATGTGGATATACAGTTGTTGCAGGAAGAGAATAGCCTCTGCTCCTTTGTCAAAATCAGTTGTCCATAAGAAAAGGAAACCTTAGGACGCTGCTGCGATTATAAACTAGTACAGCCACTATGGAAAACAGTATGGAGGTTCCTCAAAAAAATTAAAAATAGAGCTACCATATCTAGATATCTATATCTATGTCTATGTCTATATAGATATATAGATATAGACATAGACATAGATATATGAGGTCTATCCAGAAAAAGTCCAGCCATTGTTAATATAATGAGAACAGTTTGTACTACATCAATGTAACTTGGCAACCAAGGAGAGTGGACTGGAATGAGCCTGTGTGAACAATGACAACTTCATCATAGTCAGTGGGCCAGTAGAGGCCATTGAGTGAGCATGTGTACTGTGCGACTATTACATGCAAATGACTGAGTAGAGCAATGAATCTGCATCAAATTTTGCATTAAGCTTGAACATTCTTCCACGGAAACTATTTGGATGATTCAGAAGGCTGTGGCTATGGGCAACTGGTGATTGGCAGCTTCATCACAGCAACACATCCACTCATGCATTGCGTCTTGTGCAGAATTTTTTGGTGAAACATCAAATACCCAGGCGACTCAGATTTGGTGCCCTGTGACTTCTGGCTTTTCTCAAAACAAAAATCACCTTTGAAAGGGAAGAGGTTTCAGACTGTCAGTGAGATTTCAGGAAACTATGATGGGGCAACAGTGACAATCGGGAGTACTGTGCGAGGTCCCAAGGTGCCTACTTTGAAGGGGACTGACGTGTCACTGTCCTAGGTACAATGTTTCTTGTATTTTCTTCAATACATGTCTCTATTTTTCATATTACATGGATGGATATCTTCTGGACAGACCTCATATATATGCAGATAATATAACATATAATATATAGTATATAATATAAATAATGAAATATATTTTTAAAGATTTTATTTATTTATTTTTAGAGAGGGAAGGGAGGGAGAGAGAGGGAGAGAGAAACATCAATGTGCGGTTGCTGGGAGACATGTGCCCTGACTGGGAATCGAACCTGTGATGCCTGGTTCGCAGCCCGCGCTCAATCCACTGAGCTACACCAGCCAGGGCTTAAATAATGAAATATTACTCAGCCATAACACAGAATGAAATTTTGCCATTAGCGACAACATGGATGGACCCAGTGAATTATGTTAGGTGAGATAAGTCAGACAGAAAAAGAAATACCTTATGCTTTCTCTTATATGTGGAATTTAAGAAACAAAATAAACAAACAAAAAGGAAACAAACTCCTAGATACAGAGAACAAACTGATGGTTGCTGAAAGGGAGGGGCATAAAGAGATGGGCAGAAAAGGGTAAGAGGATTAAGAAGTGCAAACTTCCATTTATAAAATAAGTCACATGGATGTAATGTACAGCATAGAAAATATAGTCAATAATATAATAATGGTATGGCAATGGATGGTTACTATACTTATTATGGTGATCACTTTGTAAGGTATATAAATGTTGTACCTCTGAATGTAATATAACATTGTACATCAACTATAGTTAAAAACAAATTTAAAAATCAGTTGTTCATATATCTGGGGGTCTATTTCAAACTGTAATTTTTCCTAATAATCCATTTGTGTATCCTTACAGAAATATCACACTGTCTTGATTACTTTTACTTTATAATAAGTCTTGGACTTCATAAAAATTAAAAACTTCTATTCTTTGAAATACACTGTGAGAGAATGAAAAGACAATTCACAGGATGAAAAAATATTTGCAAATCATGTATCTAATGAAGGACTGGTATTCAGAACATATAAAGAACACTAAAACTCAAAAATAGGGCAACCCAACAAAAATGAGCAAAAATTTTGAACAGATACTTCCCCAAGAAGATATATGGATGGCAAACAAACACATAAAAGATGCTTGACATCATTAGTCATTACAGAAGTACAAATTAAAACCACCATGAAATACCATCATATTCCCAGTAGAATGACTAAAATGAAAAGTACTGACCATACCAAGTGTTGGCAAAGATATGTAGATATCAGAACTCTCTTACACTGCTGGTGAGAATGTAAAATCATAAAAACAATCTAGAAGAACTTTTGCAGTTTTAAAAAAGGTTGAAAGTATACCTGCCATACACTGTAGCCATTCTACCCCTAGGTACTTCCTCAAGAGAATACCTTGTCCATACAAAGTCTTATGTATTAATATTCATAGAAGCTTTATTTGTAACTGCCAGAAACTAGAAACAACTCAAATGTCCATCAACAAGAAAATGAATAAACTGTGGTATACAATATGGTATATAATGGAATAATATTCAGTAATAAAAAGGAATAAACCTTTGATATATACAACAACATGAATATATCTTAAATTTGTATTCTGTGTGAAAGAAGCCATACAAAAAAGAATATTTACTATATGATTCTATTTATGTAAACTATCTAGAAATTCAAACTAGTCTATAGTTGACCAAAAGCAGATCAGTGGTTGCCTGGGCATATGAAGCACAGAGTGCCAGGAAAGAATGGGGAGGGGAGATTACAAAGGGGCAAAATAAAACTCTTGGGGATATATATGTTCATAATTTTGATTGTGGTTATGATTTTGTCAGTGAGTCCATGTTTTAAAAGTTATCAAATCTCACATTTTAAATGTGTGTAGTCTGTTCTTCCTTTTTATAGGTACAGTATAATTATACCTCAATAAACCTGTAAAACCAAAAACAAACCAAAAATATCGGAAACAATCCAATGATATATTGGTGGAGGACTGGTTACATAAATGATAGCACATTAATACAGTGGAATATTTCATAGCTGTACAAAGAATGAAGAAAACTCTTTATATGCCATATAGAAAGTACACCAAGGTATAGTGTTAGGTAAAAAAGCTAAGTGCAGAACAATGTAGAATGTGTACATTTTGTGTAAAAAAGGGGGATAAAAATCTCTCTTCATATTTTGTGATATAGAGAAAAAAATCTCTAGATGGAAGGAACTAGATGTAAGGGAACTAGGAGTGCTGGTTGCTTGGATAGGAATGTGTGGGTTGAAAACTGGGACGCTGGAGGAATGGAATAGAGACTTTCACCACAATACCTTTTATGGAACAGACTGACAGATCTAAGGGGACAGGAGGGTGAAGGGGACTGGAAGAGAGTAGTCAAAGAGCATGTATGATATATGCATGGTCCATGGACACAGACAAGAATGTGGGGAAGGCTGGGGGAATGGGGTCTCGGTGGAGGGAGGCAAAGGAGGGGGAATGCGAGACATCTGTAATAGTGTCAAAAATACAATTTTTTTATTGTTGTTCAAGTACAATTGTCTCCATTTTCTCCCTATGACTCCCCGCTGCCCTCCGATCCCCACTTCCCACCCTCAATCCTACCCCCCTTTGGCTTTGTCCATGTGTCCTTTATACATGTTCCTTGATGACCCTTCCCCTTTTATTAAAAGTGTTTTTGAAGTAATTCTAGACTCATATTGTTGCAAAGATGTATAAAGAGTCTCATGAACTCTTCACCTAGCTTCCCCCAGTGGTGAAATCATATATGACTGACTATAGCACAATATCAAACCCAGGAAATTGACTTTGGTACATTACTGTTAACTAGACATCTGACTTCATTCAGTTTTCATCAATTTTTGCATAAACTCATGTGTGTGTATGTGTAGTTTTGTGTAGTTTTATCCCATGTATAGATTGATGTTCTACAGCCATAATCAAGGTATAGAATTGTCTTATCACCACCTTTACATTTGTATCTACCCCCGTGGGTTGCTTGAGGCCATATGACTGTATTACCTATTTTCAAAACTATATTTAAAAACTTATGGAGAGAAGCAAGCAAGATTTATAGAAAATATTTGTGAATTTGGTAAGTCCTATGTTATATGTTGAAGAACAGGAGGTGGAAGTGGGAGAGTTTTTTTGACCATTTAGTAAAAGATAATTCTTCACTTATTTGGTAAAGTATAGTCTTCATTGCCCCCAGGAGACCACTGGAGTGCAAAATTGAGGCCTTTATATTTGCAAGTGAATTTATGCAAATTACAACAAGGGCAGATGAGATTATTGTATATAGATGTGTACAAAACAGAAAGAGCCTGTTTTTGAAGATGAACCCCATAATTCTAGTGACTCCCCTGAGAAACTGCCCATGGACAAGCCTGTCTTTTTCACTTTTCCTAAGACAGCCTTTTTCTTCAGCATTAAGTACTTATCAAACAGTTTGAGGGAAAGACCAGATGGTTGTGAATCTAGTGTGGATGTTATCTGATTTCCCCTTATTATTATTTTGACCAGAAAATATGGACTTAATTGAAAAACCTTTTTATATTTGTCCTTTAGCATTCTGAATCTTTCTTTCATTGTCTTATACAAAGAAGCAATTAATCAAATTAGGTCTCATTTTTGGCTAAGAAATTCCCTAAAACAATGGCATGAGTAATAGGCCTACAAATTTCTTAACTCCTTAAAACTTCGTAAGGTATACATATGTCTAATCAGTATGATGTACATCTGAAACTAATATACTATTGTATGTCAACTATAATTAAAAATAAAACTGGATCTGGGTCTTGTAAGTGCTCAACAGTAATAACTGGTGGGTTGTGGAAGCTTCTGCTTTGTGAGAACCAAAGGGAGAAATGTCTTGTTTTTCTGATCCAGAAAGCTCTTCTTTCTCCTGAACCTCCTGGTATATTTTTGTCTCATGGACACTGGACAGGAAGTTTAACTGACTGTATTTCTTCTCTATGTCTATTTCCAGATAATTAAGAGTCTAAGTTATGGCCCTTCTCTCAATATAGTATTTTGTATACTAACCTTACTTTTGGATTCAACCTATCTTTCCTAACTTCATTTTCCCTATGTATACATTTTCTCGAAATTCCTTGATTTCTGTCATAAGGGGGTATAAATGAATGAGACATGCTAAAACATTTATAAAGAGAGACTATGGGCTTTCATCTACACATGGGAGTGTATTTAGGAGTCCACAGAATTTACTATAGGTTCTATCACAGGTCTTACTATGTCAGGGAAGGACAGTTGGGTAAAAGGTATTAAGAGAGTTTTTTTTTTTAAAGGTAAAAACATCACTCTCATATAAAACATATATAAAATAAAGGTGTTAAAATAAAATCAAGGTGTTAACTTTAACTTATTAATTTACTGAGAGAAGACAAAAGAAGTCCAGGAAGAAGTTTTAAAAGTACAAATTTATATGGACTACAGGCATGTTCAGACAAATTGCAAAAGGTTGCAAAGCTGGCTTTTATTTTTGGCAGGGTGGGACTTGTCCCACTAATCAGATGAAATTCACTGGTATGTCTATAGATATCCATAGACAAGAATTATTTTGCATTTCTATCAGTTATCCACAACTTGGGGAGTTGTAGATGAGCTCCATAGAATCAGAATCAGATAACCTGGAAGAATGTGCTATAGACTAGGGTTGGCAGTATAGTCTCAGAATCATATCCAGCCGTAGCCTATTTTTGTATGGCTATGAGCTTAAAATTGTTGAAAAAAGCCAACAAAAGAAGAAGAATAGTTTGTGTATGTGAAAATTGTATAAAATTGAAATTTCACTACCTATAAATAAAGCTTTATTAGAATACAGCCCATTCATTTATGTATTGTAGCTGTTTTCACACTACGGTGGTAGAATTGAGTAGTGGCCACAGAAACTTTATGCTCTGAAAAACTCAAAATATTTACTATTTGGCTCTTACAGAAAATGTTTGCCAATCCTGCTCTAGAAAATGAATAATTTTCCATTAAAGCATATTTCCCCCTACAAAATATAAAAATACTATTGTCTCTAACTTTGTCCCTCTGTTCCTCCTTCTCTCCTTTTTTCTCTTCCTTCCTAAAACAAACATTCATGGAGTACCTACTGTGTTCCATATCTGTGCCTATACAGATATGGGATACAAAGGGGAGAGAATATACCACTTCTGCGCTAATGTAGCCTTGTAGTCCCTGGGAAGAGAAATATTAATCAAATATTCACATATAAATGTATAATTATGAATTGTGAAATTCCCAGAAGGGAAGGAACAGGGTGTTACTATATATGAAACATCCAGCCTTTGTGGGGCTGGAGTTGGGGTAAAGGGAGAGAGAGAAAACTTACTAAACAACTGAATATGAATCTGACTGATTATTATGTTTGACTGGCCATGGTGATTATGTGGGAGAGTGAGGTAAGAGATGAGGCCTGTTGAGTTTGAGTCTTCATCTTGAGGGCAATGGGTGGCCACTGAAGGGTTTTTAGCAAGAATGTGGTGATGTGTCAGTTGGACCTACACTTCAGACAATTGATGAAATGGAGGCAGGAGTGAATACAGGATATGAGCTGGGAGACTACTGTCCAAGGAAGACCAGGATTTTTATAAATCAAGGCTAGGTTTGGTTTTAGGGTTGCAATGAGAAACTATGCTCTTAGCAGTGCCATTGGATTATGAGAGTTCTATGTAGAGCTGACTTGGAGAGCTTTCTTCCACAGGTATTACTGGAAATCTATAGGGTGGTTTGTTGTAATAATAATTTACCTAAAGAAACATTTTCTTTGGAGTTGCAAGGATCTATTGCTTCCTGTACACGCCTACCACGCCTACCACCACCACCACCACCACCACCACCACCACCACCACCACCACCACCCTTAAGAGATGAGGGACTAACATATGACTTTCAGATCATTATATCATTCCACCTTGGAGGCACGATCAAAACAAATGTAAGGCTCATGACTTCTTTCTCTGCAAGACTGGAAAATTTCTATAGTTTTTAAAAAATGCATTACAATTTTCTACTAATGGTTCTTCAGGCTGCAGGGGTTGCTTTATATTAACATTCCTACTTCTCAGGATGTTAAATCCTTTAAAACCAGGTTTTTGCCTTCTAGGCTGGATCTGAGTCTGTTACAACTGATATGGCTAATCAGATTTCAACAACACTCCCAAACAGTTTCCTTTTTCTGAGGGGTTCTACTGGTTCAGGATCAATTAAAATAGTGAGGAAGATTTGAAAACACAGGGGTGTCTACATCCCATTCCCAAGGACAGCTTTAATTACTTTGGAGTGGGGCCTAGAGAGCCACAAAGTTGAGAACCTCCAAGGTAATTCAAATAAACAGCTAGAACTGAAAATCATTGTTCTAGATCAGCGTTTCTTAAACATCCATGAGCATATAAATCACCTGGGGATTTCTGTAAAATGCAGATTTTGATTCAGCAGGTCTGGGGTGGGTCATTCCCAAGATGACCTTGCTAATCTAAAATGATTACATTATTGTGTTGCTATAAATATAGTTTGAATTCATACTCATTGCCAAATGCCTAGGTGATAGATCTAGTCAGAAGCATTGCTTCCTCTGATACATTTAAATCGATGGGTTCAAACTGATGGGTCCCTCCTTAGTGGCCCCTAATGTGAATTTTTAAAATATTCTCCCTTTGAGTTATCACTGGTACCTTCAAAGTAGTGTCCACTGTTCCTTGGATTCTTGTGTATGTGGAATTGATTCTGCCTTTGCTCCAGGAATCCATTTGGAATTGTACACAGGTGCTTCGATTCATCAGGCTGGCCTCTTGTTCAACAGTCTTAGGGTTGGCCTTTTCCTCTTGGATAACACTGAGATACTGGAAGATCCTGGAATTTATGTGTTAAACTATCCTATAATTGGAATCTAGGATACAATAATTTGTACACTTGACCTAGAAGGATACCCTTCCCAAAGACCAAATTTGGTGGTGTATTCTGTTCTGCTATCATCTTTTTCCCTGTTCCTGGTTCCATAAAGAACTTTGGCTATCACTCCTTTATGGGGTATTTTAGACTAAAGCCATTGAGGATGTGATTCAGAACAGTGCTTCTCATTTTCACCCCTCAGCTTCACTTGGGTAAAGGGGTGTACTTCTGAACAAGTCTAAATAGAGGAGTGAAATCAGATTGCAACATAATGGAGGTGCAGCTCAGACATTCAGGAGCCCTTCAACTCTAACTGCTCAGAATGAAACAAAGGAATTAAACTAAATAACGTTTAATTATAATTAAACTAAATAAAGGTCATTACTATTTTTTTTTGCATAGGCTCTCTTTTGTAGTATTCAATATGTTAGGCATAGAAGATTTACTAACTTGCCCACCAGTATACATACAATTTCTAATTTGGGTTAATTTCAAGCTCTATAATACTATTTCTTTGTATCCCATCATACTCTTTGCTTTCCAAGTGGGACATTTTCAAATATTTCTTTTTTAAAAACATAATAGTGCCCCTGGATAACTTTAATACTAGTTCCAGTTCCTGAACTCTGCCAGCCTTTTCCAGAAAGCATGCACACCATCGACAGCCCTCCACAGTATCTATTTTCCCCTTGGCTGATTCATAGCCAGATGTATATCTTCAGCTGACATTTAATAACACCAGAATGTTCTTATGAGTGGGAGGAGTAGGTGACTGCTTCTGGGGACATGACTCAGAGCACTGGGGAAACCCTCCTTTTACCAAAATGCTTTCCCACCTTCTGTCTGATGCCTAAAATTTTTGCAAGATAGCCATCTTCTTTTGGTTAAGGTTCTAATTCTTATTAAATGCTCTGGGAGTGGGTACCATCTAAATCGGAGCTTCTCAAACTTTAAGAGGCATATGAATCATCTGGGACATCTTGTTAAACTTCAGATTTGGTTTCAGTAGGTCTGGGGGCGGGGCATGAGTTTATTTTTTAACAAACTTCCAGGTGGGGCCAAAGTTGCTTGTGGGTGGACCACACTTTGAGTGGCAAGGTGAGATCAATGGTTCTCAAACTTGGCTGCATATTAGAATCTCCTGGAGGGTTTTTGACAATCCAAAAGTCCAGATTGTGCCCCAGAGCAATTAAATGAGACTGCTGGGGGTGGGACCCAAACATAAGTATTTTTTAAAGCTTCCCAGGGAATTCCAATGTGCAGCCACATTTGAGAACAAGTGCTTCAAACCAGAGGTTCTCAACCCTAAATGCTGATTAGAATTATCAAGGGAGCTTTAAAAAAACACCAATGCCTGAATCTGCCTGAGATCAATTAAATCTGAATCTCAGCCAGTGGGATTTAGGCGTTAGTGCTTTAAAAAAGCAGCCTGAATGATTTCAATGTGTGGTGAGATTTGAGAACCAATGCTCTCTTAAACAGTCTTTATAACTTTGTAATATAGGTAAAATCTCCTGTAGGCAAGATTTAGGTTGGGAGTGAAGGAGACAAGAGGTGGAAGGCTCAGAAAACAGGGGCCCACATGAAGGGCAGGGATGTGAAGAAAGCTGTAAAATGGGGAAAGTGGGGACCTGAGCGTTTTGCACACTGTACAACTTTGCCCAGGGCTACCATGGAGGGTGTTGGCACTGGAGGATTTGGTATGGTCTTCTTGGCTGGTTGGTCTGAGTAGTGGGCAGGATGCGATATGAAAGGTCAGGCTACTAACTTTTAAAAATTGTTCTCTGGATTAAATGCCTCAGTGGGGGTGACCAATGATCCCAGTTTACCCAGAACTGTCCTGGATTTAGCACTGAAAATACTGTGTCCCAAGAAACTCCTCATTCTTGAGCAAGCTGAAACAGTTGGCTGAGGCCTGTATTTTGTGGCCAAGGCCCAGATTTTGGAGTGAGGTCACCACAGAGAAGTGGATGTTTCCTTCTGGCCAGTTAGTTGGAAGAAAACTGGCATCCTTGAGTTAAGTGTTTTTCATTCATTGTTGATGATGAGGGCCAACCATTGTGAAGATGGTGGGGAATTTGAAGAGGCATGATCCTGGATGCATGCTGAACAACTGAATAGTTGATTTTCATTTCTTAAATTTATTTTTAAAAAAGGCCTGTAGTGCCAACACACACACACACACACACACACACACACACACACACACACACACACATCACTCTCATACATAGGCATGGAGGCCAAATAGATTCTGAGGAGATGAGAAAAAATCATGGTCTGTGCCCATGAGCGCCAGTCTGACAGATGAATGTAACCTACTCAGATAGTATTTTCAAAGTACATGGCTTGAATGAAGATTAATGCCATACGAAACGAATATGCAAATGTTAATAGGACACCAAGTGACAAAGTAAAATACCACATCAAAGGAGGATGGGGTTAATTGGGAAAGACCTTTTTGAAAATGTGAATGTCACTTTATGAAATGAGGATAATGTCACATTTCTAAAACACAAAAAAGGCCCAAACACCAAAACTAAAACCAAAACAACTCAAAGTGCTCATTAAAGGAAGAAGATAAAAACTGAATGATTCAATGTCCGTGATCTAGTTTACAGACATTAGAATATAATCTCTGAGGTAACCCACCCTTAGCACAATCAAATTTGTATGATCAGGCTGCTGGTAGTTGGTTTCCTTCACTTAGAAGCCATCAGGAGTTTCTTACTGGAATTGGGACTTCAAGGTAAAAACTCTAGAGCAGTAGTTCTAACATTTCAGTGTCTGTCTGAAGCATCTGGGAGACTTGTTAAAGAGAGGCTGAGTCTTAGCCCCAGAGATTCTGATTTGGTAGGTCTGGGATGGGGCCAGAGAATTTCCACTCCAGTGATGCTGATGCTGCTGGTCCAGACACCACACTTTGAGGAAGAATGGACTAGAAGAGCATTGTCCTTGAGCAGTTTTATGGACACAGTAAGGCAGCTCTTTCTAGAACAGACCTTGCCATTTAGAACATCACAACTAAAACTGAAGGATATAAAAAGGATGAAAGCTGAAAGTTGAGAAAGCTAGATGCCACTTGGGGAAACAAACTGAAAACATCCTTACTTTTGTTTGTGCCAAGAACTATAGCTATCCAGTAGAAGCATGGTGTTTCTGGATTTTGTGTATGTGTAATTAAAGTTAATCCTACCATTGTGACTTAAAAATAAGGAACATCCTACTGTTTAGAATGAGGAAATAAATCTTGTTTTCTCATGTGTGATAACATGGTCACCAAATTCTATTCTAAACATATATATCAGAATATGTCGTAAAGTCCATTCTCTTCCTTGACAGGGTCATCTTATTGGGTAATAATTGGGACCAATGAATTTCTTAGCAGTTTAATGATGCCAATGAGGTTATCTAATTAGTTGCTCAGGAAATGCTGCAGCATGCATTTCAATCAAAATTGTGCATTTTGAATTAATGCAAGATAGAAAGCTCTGTTTACTCTCTCAACTACGATACCTAAAGTAAATGCTTCTAACTTCTGCAGGAGAACTGTAAGCAAAGTAGTAGACTTTTTGGTCACTGATCCCCATTCATTTTCTCATTTATTTCTTCCTAATGGCATCCCAATTTTGTTCAGGTATCTACAAGTCATTTATTTGTGAGGTGATCTCAGAAAACTCCATTAGAGAGTGGAGAAATGACACAGAGAAGGGAAGAAAGCCAATCAAGGGAACGTTATCAAGTTAGTTAGCATGGTAGAACTCAGTCCTGTGGAGCTCAGTGTATTGATGATAGAGGGCATGCTGTTGAGAGACAATTCTACATGCTGTTTCTACATATCTTGTGACAGTTTTGACCTGCTCTATGTCTTCAAGGATGTTTACATAGCAAACAGCCTTGAGATAGAGAAATAGTGTCTACACCCAGGGGCAGAGGGCAAATGTGTTTTCTGACCAGATAATAAAGATAATATCTTTCTCTGGGACAAAAGTTGTATAGATTTGCCTAATAGCCCCTTATAAGACTAGTAGTCTCTAAGCTTTAGGACAGGGTGTCAAACTCATTTTCACTGGGGGCCACATCAGCATTGTGGTTGTCTTCAAAGGGCCAACATAATTTCAACTCCTTAACAGTTAAGGTGTAGTTACATTTATACAGTCCTAAAATTATTTCGGCACAGATCCCCTGGACCACTTCACATCACCTCCATAGGATTTGTGTGTCAAGGAAAACCAATGAGTACATGAAACTCATGCTGCCTGATGTGCAGTATTGAAGTCTTTTGTCTCAGACTCAGAGGCCTCTTGTCCTCTTCCAGCATCCATGGAACTGTGGCAGGTTAACCTGCTAGTTTGCAGGTGGGGCAAAATCTCAGACCCTTCACAGTCCTCAACAGATGTCTCAGACTTACCTCTCCTGAGGGATGATTAAGCTGGGGTATATAACAGCCTTCAGTCATTGACTGAAGGCTGCTCCCAGGAGGCATCAAATCTCTAACATGTCCAGCTTTCTGCATAAAGAAGGCTGAGTGACTTTCTGCAACTTTGGAGAAAGTCTCAGACAAACTGATATAGATGTTGTCATTTAGAATTGACTGTTGCACAGTGCAGTGGTAAGGCCTGAAAGATATAAATAGGTAACAAAAAGGGTCTACTACACCTCCTCTGATGTTCACATACCTCAATTTAGAGACCAGCAGTGGATAGTACAAGAGGTATAAGTTACAAGATGAAGTTGTAAGAGATAAGGGGCACCAGATAATGAAAGATTTTTGGAGCCATGTTAGTTAATTTGAGTATAATGGGGAGCCATTGGTTCTTAAAAGTAGGGTAACTACTATATTGTATGTTAACTGTAGTTGAAAAATGAAAACATAATAAAGTAGGGTAGCTACTATTTATTGAGCATCTACTATGTATTAGGCACCATGCCAGGGAACTTTAAAAATATGTATTAATATAAATATTAATCTTTACAGCACTTTTTCATAATTTTACATATAAGAAAAAATTTAAGAGAATTTAAGTAACTTGCATGAAATTAACAATATTAATTTTTCATTTATTCAAAAAGTGAATGTACCAGCCCTCAAGCTCAACTGTTTTTGGTCTGAAGACAGTGGTTTTTAACTCTACCATAGCTACCTCTTTTCATCAAATATTCTCCAGATATGAAGAAATAAGATGCAATTTGTCCAATGTGAAATGATTCATTTTAGGATTTTGGATTTTTCATTTAATTTTTGAATAAGAGAAAGCTTTTGCCTTCATTAAGCTGGTATACATAATATGACTGAAATAATAATTTATTATTTACTCAATATAAACAATCTTAACCTAAAGCCAAAAGCAATTTGTAGTAGATCAATAAGTTCCCTTAACTCAAATTCAAATATCCTCAGACTTCTGGTCAAGATGGAGGCATAAGTAGAAATGATTTGTCTCCTCACACAACCATAGAAAGAATTACAACCAGATCTCAAAATTAATAATACCCAGAACTGTCAGAAAATGAAGCTGTATAAAAGTCTGATAACCAAGGATTTAAAGACACATTCATCCAGATGGGCAGGAGAGGTGGAGTCGCAGAGATGGGTTAGAGAGGCAGTGTGGTGTGCAAAGGCAGCAGTGGTAGCCGCAGTGGTGATGGTGGAATAGATGGATTGGAAGGATACCTTGGGAATGAGTGATCCCAGACCCAGGCCAGACTGCACAGCCCAGAGTTCCAGCACTGGGAAGATAGATCGCTGTTACCTCTGGCTGTAAAAACCAGTGGGGGTTGGGGTGGTGGAAGAAACTGCCAGATTTTCAGTGCTTAGAGGGCCAGCACAGTCTTAGAACATGTGCAAACCCATCCACTTTGGGACTCATCAAAATGGCAGCAGCTGGAAGAGTGAAGGGAGTGAAGTGATTAGAAATGGGGCAAGTGCCGGACAAACTACCAGAAGCCAGGAGGTGGCATTGTACCCTCTTTAAGCCCTCCCCACATAACCACAAAGTCACAAAGTGGGTTTCCCCACTCTGGCAGTTACCTAGTACGTCTGCCCTACACAATTTATAGGTACCTTTTCTACATTAGGCCACACTACTAAAACAGAGTAAAAGCAGCTCTACCTAATACACAGACACAAACAGGAAGACTGCTAAATTGAGGAAACAAAGAAATATGGCCCAAATGAAAGAACAAAACAAAACCCAGGAAAAAAACTAAGCAAAACAGAGATAGCCAACCAAATAGATGCACAGTTCAAAACACTGGTAATCAGGATGCTCAGAGAACTCCCTGAGTACAGCAAAACAAACAAACAAACAAACAAACAAACAAATGGAGAAATGAAGGTCACACTAAGCAAAATAAAGAAAAACCCACAGAAAACCAATAGAGAAGAGAAGGAAGCTGGGATTCAAACCAACAATATGGAAGACAAAGAAGCAATAAATATTCAACGAGAATAAAAAGAAGAAACACATTTTCAAAAAAATGTGGATACTGCTTAGAAGCCTCTGGGGCATCTCCAACAGTGTCAGTATTTGAATCATAGGGATGCCAGAAGGAGAAGAGGAAGAGCAAGAAATTGAAAACTTATTTGAAAAAATAATGAAAGAAAACTTTCCCAATTTGGCAAAGGAAATAGACATACAAGTCCAGCAAGCACAGAGTCCTAAAACAAGTTGGACCCAAAGAGGACCACACCAAGACATATCATAATCAAAATGCCAAAAGTTAAAGATAAAGCAAGAATCTTAAAAGCCACAAGAGAAAAGGAGACACCTACAAAGGAGTTCCCATAACACTATCAGCTGATTTCTTAAAAGAAACCTTGTAGGCAAGAAGGGGCTGGAAAGCAGTATTCCAAGTCATGAAAGGCAAGGGCCTACCTCCAAGATTACTCTACCCAGCAAAGCTATCACTTAGAATTGAAGGGCAGATACAGTGCTTCCCAAACAAGGTAAAGCCAAAAGAGTTCACCACCACCAAGCCATTATTGCCATTATTACAGAAAATGTGAAAGGGACTTATTTAACAAACAGGAGATCGAAACCATGAACTTTAAAAAGGCAACAAATTCACAACTATCAACAACTGGATCTAAAAAAAACAACAACAAACTAAGCCAACAAGCAAAACAGAACAGAATAATAGATATGGAGATCATCTGGAGGATTATCAGCTGGGGTTGGGGTGAAGGTACAAAAAGAGGAAAAAGGTACAGGGAATAACAAGCATAATTGGTAGGAACAAAATAGACAGGGGGATGTTAAGAATGTATAAGAAATTGAGAAGCCAAAGAACTTACACACACAACCCACAGACATGAACTAAGGGGAAGGGAATTGCTGGCGGGAAGGGGGGGTATGAGGCAAAGGCAGAAAAATTGGGACAATCTGTAAGAGCATTATCAATAAAATATACTTTAAAAAGTTTAAATATTCATATATTTTTGAGAATCATTCCTATCCGAGTTACCTTTTTATATTAAAAAGCCTAGAAATATCATGTATATTTAAATAGAAAAACTCTAAATGTGTCAGTTCTCTTTGTTTATCTAAGTGGATCCTATGCTTTTAGTGACATTTAGCCATATTCTATTTATATAATAGATGATTATGTCCCAAGAGCAATATCCATTTATGTTGCTAATGGTTCATAAATAAATTTCCTCTCAACTCCTAAACACCAAAAGAACCGTTTGAGATTAAATCTGCCATGATTTATCTTCACTCCCTTGTGAGAATATTGTGAAATACTGACAAAAGAATAATCCAGTTATTTTTAAGCTAAATATGGATATGAAAGTAAATAGTCTCTACCTTTTGAAAGTTAGTTAGGTATTGGATTTTTTCTAAACATTTCCTCAAAACAACAGAAATTCAAATGGAAAAATTCTCTATATAAATATGCTTAGTGCAGGGATTTTCAATTTTTCATGAAAGCCTTCTAGATTACAAAACATTTCTTGGAGTGTTTCCCCCTCTATGCCTTTCTTTCTTTTTTTTAAAGATTTTATTTATTTATTTATTTATTTTTGGAGTGAAGGGAAGGGAAGGAGAAAGAGAAGGAAACATCAATGTGTGGTTGCCTCTTATGCTCGCCCTACTGGGAACCTGGTCTGCAACCCAGGCACGTGCCCTGACTGGGATTGAACCAGTGACCCTTTGGTCCACAGGCCACCACTCAATTCACCGAGCCATACTGGCCAGGGCTCTATGTTTTTCTTAGGGTGACTAAATATTAATGCTACATTGAAAAGGAGCATTAACGAAAAAATTAAAGCTTTATAATGAAGCCAGTACTGAATTTATCTGTTTGTTCACCTACATACTTTTACAAAGTCACATTTTTTATTGTATCTAACAAATGATAATATGCCTGGACTCTTACTAGTTTAGGAAAATGATCTATTTTATACTGAAGTATAAAGGCATATATTTATGGCAGCCTCCAGAGTTCCTCTGATAAATATACTTATAGTAGCCAGGGATTAAATTTGACTTAAAAATTAATTCTTAAAATGTCTGTATCTGGCTTGTCATTTTCAGCTTTGCTGAGGTAAGGGCCTGGAAGTGATAGAGCTGACAGGAATTAAACATGTATATTTCATCATTTAATTTAAAAATTAATTAGAAATGCCTATGGAATTTGGTTAAAATCTACATGTACAAGTGATAATTATGTTGTGAAATGAAGGAATGTACTGAATGTCAAAGCTTCTTCAGAAAACTGTTCCAGCCTCTAAAAATACCATTTTTCTTAGATTCCGTAGGTTCTATAAAGGAAACAGGATGGGTACTTTGTTCTGAGGCTAATTCTCCAGACATTGGGATTGTCACCTCCTTGTCTCAAGGCAGGGGAACTAAGGTTCCCTTTCATCTGTTGGGCCAGCTGTTCTGGAAAACTGGGAAGTTGTCTGAGGTGGGGGAAGAGCTGAAGGGTAAATGTCTGACTTTGTGACCTGAGGTCATGTTTGGGGAAGTAGGGTCATTAAGTAAGGATACAAGGTGGGGCCACATGAAGGGCATTCTAGGTGACTATTTTGGGACCTTTGGCTTAAATGCCTGAGAGAGAACTATAAATTCAAAAGAGGCGTCATTACCCAGGGCCTGCTGGCCAGAGCATCCCTGCCATCAGAGGAGGTATTCTTCTACTTGAGGCATAGAGTATTATGAGAGCAGGTAGAAACTGACAGAATAGGTAGTCAGCAACAGAGACTGTCACTCCAAGGAGGAGATAGTGGATTTGGGCAGCAGTGCCTGGTCAAGACTCACTTAGGTGACTAGAGCCATGGAGACTACCAGATTAGTTTGGGCCTCATGCCTATGCCTCACATCCATATATACAACTGCCCAATCCCTCAGAATTCTGAAATTTAGTGTTTCCAGAAAAGAACATGTTGCCCAAATTAACTTTTCATTCTGTATTCTCCAGCTTTGTTGGTGGCTGGATCAGCCATCTGACCAGTCAGCCTGTCAGTCAATCCTCGTATCCAATGAGACAAACTGCTCAATCTTTCCACCCCACACACTAACATCTGCCATCACTGCCTTGGTTCAGACCATTGTCTTACTCTAAAATCCATATAGCTATCAAATTGTTGGATAAAAAATACAAATCTGGCTACATCATTCCATTGCTAAAAAGCCAGTGGCCTTCCCATTACTTCCTATGGGGTATAAAGCATGCTCCTCCTTTGCATGGCAAAGTACTGTGCTGGTAAACAAGTTCTATTTTTAAAAAGGCACTAATGTGTAGTGTTTGCAAATTTCCATAGTTCAAATACTTCCATGAAGGCCAATTTCAAGCTATCACAGTTTAACAGTCAAATCATAAAAATTCTGAATATTTAACAAGTGGCTATTTGCTGGCTCCAGCACACCAAGTGCATCAAGCCCTTGAACATGTGGTGCCTGTGCAGGATCACTGGCCAGTCCTTTTCTCATTCTTTATGCTCTAGGATGCAGTTGTAGCATATTCCAGGCTAGTTTTTACTTGCACACTTCTGTTCATGTTGTCTAAAATTCCTTCTATAGCACTCCCTTTTCAGCCTCTCTTAGGGTTAATCTGTTACCCTTTTCATCTTGCTAAATTCTTCCATTCCTTCAGGACCTGGCTTAGTTGGACCCTTCAAAAAGACTTCTGTTCTTTACTCTCTCTGTCAATTGTAATTGAAGTATAATTGACATACAGCATTATATTACTTTCAAGTATGGAACATAATGACTTGATATTTGTATACATTGTGAAATGACCACCAAAACAAGTCTACTTATCATCTATGACCATACACAAAGTTACAGAATTTTGACTTCTGGCCAAGATGGAGGTATAGGTAGATACACTGTGCCTCCTCACATAACCAAAAGAAGCACAACAATTTAAAAACAAAAAACAACCAGAACTGTCAGAAAATCAAACTATAGGGAAGTTTGAAAACCAAGGAGTTAAAGAAGAAACATTCATCCAGACAGGTAGGAGAGGCGGAGATGGGCAGCTGGGGTGGAAAGGACTCATTGCAAGGTCAGGCAGTCACATATTTACATATGGATAAACTCGGAGGGACAACTAGGGAGTGAGACTGACCACACAATCCAGGGTTTCAACATGGAGAAATAAAGCCTCAAAACCTCTGACTGGAAAAACCTGTGGGGGTTGTGCTAGAAGGAGAAACTCCTAGCCTCACATGAGAGTTTGTTGGAGAGACCCACAGGGTCCTACAATGTACACAAACCCACTTACCCAGGAATCAGCACCAGAAGGGCCCAATTTGCTTGTGGGTAGTGGGGAAACTGACTGAAAGCCAGCCAAGAGCTGAGCAAGCTGTATTGTTCTGTCTCAGACCCCTCCCCCACATACAGCACCACAATGAAACTACATGGGTTGCCCCACCCTGGGGAATACCTAAGGCTTTGCCCCTTAATACAGAACAAGCGCACTGACACAAAATATATATATGGCCCAGTGAAAGAAAAGATCAAAGATCCAGAAAAAAATACAACTAAGTGATAGCCAACCTATCAGATGCACAGTTCAAAACACTGGTAATCAGGATGCTCACAGACTTGGTTGAGTATTGTCACAAATTAGAGGAAAAAGTGAAGGCTAAGAAAAGTGAAATAAAGGAAAATATACAGGTAACCAACAGTGATGGTAAGGAAACCAGGACTTGAATCAACAGTTTGGAGCAGAAGGAAGAAATAAAGATTCAACCAGAACAGAATGGAGAAACAAGAACTCAAAAATAAACAAACAAACAAACAAAACGAGGAGAGGCTTAGGAACCTCCAGGACAACTTTAAACATTCTAACATCTGAATCATAGGGGTGCCAGAAGGAGAAGAGGAAAAGCAAGAAATGGAAAACTTATTTGAAAAAATAATGAAGGAGAACTTCCCTAATCTGGCAAAGGACATAGGCTTCCAGGAAGCTCAGAGAGTCCCAAAGAAGTTGGACCCAAGAAAGCACACACCAAGGCACATCATAATTACATTACCCAAGATGAAAGATAAGGAGAGAATCTTAAAAGCAGCAAGAGAAAAGGTGACACTTACCTACAAAGGAGTTTCCATAAGACTATTGACACTAATTATATATATATATATATATGACTATCAGCTGATTTCTTAAAAGAAACCTTATGGGCAAGAAGGGGCTGAAAAGAAGTATTCACAGTCATGAAAGGCAAGGACCTACATCCAAGATAACTCTATCCAGCAGAGCTCTCATGTAGAATGGAAGGGCAGATAAAGTGATTCCCAGATAAGGTCAAGTTAGAGGAGTTCATCATCACCAAGCCCATATTATATGAAATATTAAAGTTATTTATCTAAGATAAAGAAGATGATAAAAAAATATGAGCCGTAAAATGAAAACAAACTCACAACTATCAACAACAAACAAAACAAAAACAAACTAAGCAAACAACTAGAACAGGAACAGAATCACAGAAATGGAGATCACATGGGAGGTCATCAGTGGGGAAGGGGATAGGGAAGGGATGGGAGAGAATGGGGGGAAAGGTGTGGGGAATAAGTAGCATAAATGGTAGGTACAAAATAGACAGGGGTAGGTTAAGTATAGTATAGGAAATGTAGAAGCCAAAAAACTTATATGTATGACCCAGGGGCATGAAGTAAGGGTGCAGGGGATGTGGGTGGGAGGGGACATGCAGGGTGGAGGGGGATAAGGGGGGGAAATGGGACAACTGTAATAGCATAATCAATAAAATAAATTTTAAAAAATCAAAGTTAATTTTTTTTCTTGTGATATACATTCCCTGTCTTAATCGGGGTACCTCAGAAACAGACCCTGAGATAAGGATTCATATCATTTATTAGTAGCTTTTCCCAGGAAAAAGAAAACAATAGGGGAATGGGGAGAGGGACTGAGAGGGAGAGGGACAAGCAAGGATGCAATATTACCATGAAGAGTACTTTTGGCCCCATCCCATGGGGACTTTTGGAGACAGCATTAAGTTACTCATGAGAGTTATCTTGATCAGGGGTAAAGGGACTGGTGTACTTACATCCTCACACATGTCAGTCATAAAGCTGCCTCTGGGAAGTAACTTTCCAGACACTTGAACTCTCAGTGCATGTACACAATGTTGGCTTCTGCAGCCTGAGAGCTGTCCTCCAAATAAGAGGCCCAGTGCTGGCTGCTGGGAATGAAAGTAGCCTGAATGCCTGAAGCTAATGTGCATGAAAATGGCACAGGGATTCTAGTAGATACTGACCAGTGCCTGGCATATCCCCTGCTTTACAAAACACACATGTATGTACATGGGGACACACACACTCATACACAACCCTCAGGCTGGTTTGGGTTCCCCTCCTCAGTACATCTATAATATCCAGGCTACATCACCATCATTACAGTTACCCCATATTTTAAATTATTTCTTCATGTATCAATGTCTTTCATTTTACTGTGACCTCCTTGACTATATGAATCATTTGTCTTGTAGTACACTGCCAGGCATATAATAGGTGTTCAATAAATATGTATAGATTAAAAGCACAAGGGAGGAGACAATGATAGGGTTGGGGAAGGGGCATGGGTGGAGCAGAGTCTCACAGAGGATAGATGGGAAATTAAGGCACATAAATCCTTGAGTAGCAAAACCTTGCTATTAAGGTTAGTCCCCACCCCTAATGTTTGGTATGGCCTGCAAAGGTGAACATTAACACCAAATAAACTTGGTAAAACTGGAAAATGGTTCTCCAACTCCCTGGAGATTAGATTTTTGCTATTTTTTCCTGTCAAGAAGCAGTCTAAATTATTAGGGACAACTAGAAATTATGGGCAAAATGTTGATATTATAAAAGAACCTATGCCTGGCTCGAAGCCAGAGGCAAGGTTAGGTTTGAATGCATTGTTTGTGGGGATTTCCCTAAAGTCTGATTAGCATCTAAATATACTTCAAACTGTATCTCAACTGCTGGCAACATGTAATTATGGATATTATTGTACTAGCATGTCTAATTTGACAAGTAACGCTGGGAGTAAACATGAAATAGGAACTATATCATTTGGCCAATATTTGCTGTGGAGTTCAGTTTTGCAAACCAGGACTATCTGTGTGTGTTAAACAAAACCTTATGAAGATGACAGATATTAGGAAAGGAATGAGAGAGTAGTATTTTTTCCTCCTTCTCCCTTCTCAAATTAATAGTTGAGTGTAATTGGTTAAACTACAAGATTCATGAGGGAAACCAATTTCCAATTACCATTGTTAAGAAACCATTCACCCTCTGTTCTCAAACATTGGGATGTTTGTTTCTTGCCAATTCTGTCTTCTTGGAATTCAAAGCATTTGAACTAACAGGGGGTAAGTGGTATTTGAGTGGAATGAAATTCAAGGATAACAAAAGGAGGTATGATAATTATCTGGGAAAATTATAAACATTCTAACAAGAAAAGACTAAAAAGTATGAAAAGAGAAATCTGAAATCAGACTTGAAATAGATTACAATATTTTAAATAATTAAAAAAAATTCTACCTTTTGTAAAAATCAATTATCTCCCTTATCCCCAAGAACTCAGGGTTGAACCTTTGAGGTCACCCATTTCTTTTAACCTCTTAGCTAGTTATGGAGGTCCTCTTTCTTATCCCTTCAGAATATCACATACACGAATTTCACCTTGGGATAGATGGAGCAGGTGTGTGTTGACACAGATTTGAGGGGTTTTAGGGGGCATCCTTATTGTGGGTCTGGAAGATGGTTTGGTCTTTAAACAGTACCCAGTCAAATTCAGCCTCCTTAAAAAGGGGTTACAAATCTATTGGTTGACACCTATAGGCTTAAAGAAATTTGTTGGACATATGTTAAACCAGGGTTGGAAGGAGCCAAAAGAAGGAAAAAACGCAGGAGCAGAGATAGGATGCTAGTAGCAAAATATCTATTTCACTCTTTTGATAAGGTCTAGTTCTATGAGTACCATCATCTACCTTGGCTTGTGTTCTTCAAGACCACATCTGTCTATTCTTTCAAATCCACCCACCTGTCCAGAGAAGTTACACTAATTTATCTCCATACTTCTTTCAACCTCTTTCATCATTTCACTCTCATGTTGAATCTATCTGATTTCATCCTGGTTCTTTAACTGGGCCTACCCATCAGGCACTGGATAATAAAGATTAAAATAGTGGCTTTAACCTAGAGTGGCCACCCACCCACCCCACCCCAAGACAATTCTCTATTCCAACCCTTAGTTCCTTGTTGAGATCCCACAGCCTCTTTCCCCTCTGGTCCCAGGTACATGGAAATGTATCGTTCTCCTCTCCTCTGTTGCAGTTTTTTGCCCTTGTGTTTCCTCTGCCATTTGTATTTTGGCACCCCTTTTCCAGTTTCAGTTTTGCTTACTCTTGGCCTCAGAAGCACTCCCTGTTACATGCTCTAACCCCCATCCCTGCACCTTGAAGGAAAGGAAGGAAAATATATTCTTGTCTAATTCCCACTGTAAATCTGGGAGCTAATTATGCCAAAAGAGCCATGTGGCATTTCAGTGAAAGGCTCAAAGTATGAAAAGAAAGGGTGTGGTATTCCATGGTTGGTTTTGTTGAAATAACCATCTTCATAATTAGAGCCACTCTCCTTATAGCACCTGCCTTTTGACCTTGGTACAGGGTATACTAACTTCTATAAACTGCTGTTGCCTGGCTTGTTTTCACTATTCACTAAAAATGTCACATTTTCCAGCTTAGGAGCTGTAACTCTGTTGAGCTTTTTACTTCTCAATCTGTTTTCCATTAAGAATGTGATGAAAATTACCTCCTTAAGAGAGAATCTCAAGCAGTACTTCTTAAGCTTGGGATCCTACACAGATCACCTGGGGGTCTTGTTAAAATGCAGATTCTGAGTCTGTAGGTCTTGGGTGGGGTCTGAGATTCTGCATTTCCAACAAGCTTCCAGATTCTGCTGCTGGTGGTCTAGGAACTACAATTTAAGTAGATGTCAGATGCCATGACTAATGAACAACCATGAAACTAAGGGAGGTTGGGTTTAAGACCCAGAATTTTCCACAGGCATTTCTACTACACGTACCTCATTTTGGAAAGGATTTGGTGGAACTCTGGACCACAGGCAGATAATGACCAACTGGAAAATTTCCTTATGCATCTTCTCAGAGAGCTCTTCTGATGGTGCTGAAAAAGAAGAAGGAAGGTGAGACTTGATCCAGAAACATTTCTGTCTGCAGAAATATTTCAGGTTGATGTTGCCTGGAGAGTTAGAGCTGAACTAGTAACTTCTCCAGGGGATGTGTTCAGGTATTTTAGATCTGAGACTCCAAGAGACAAAGAAGTAATCAGTAGCGGTCAAAGGCTCCTAGATGCAGCATTCTTTCAAACTGCAAATGCATTGATATGTAGGTAACTAGAATTGGTGGCAAAGAAGTCAGTGACTATTTCTCATCCCATTTTTTTAAGGTAACATTGGTTTATAACATTATATAAGTTTCAGCTGTGCAACATTATAATTTGGCAATCTGTACATACTGCATTGTGCTCACCCCCAAAAGTTGAGTTTCCATCTGTCACCATACAATTGACCCTCTTTAACCACCTTCCATCTGGTATCCACCGACGTGTCATCTACCTCTATGAGTTTGTTTTTATTTTGTTTATTTGTTTTGTTTTATATTTTACTAATGAGTGAAATCGCATTGTATTTGTCTTCATTTGACTGATTTTGCTTTGTATAAAGAATTCACAATAGCTGTCATGAAGAAACTCAAGAAAATTCAGAAAGACAGCTCAATGAGCTCAAGAATAAAATTAATTAACAGAAGGAATACTTTACCAAAGTGATTGAAACTCATAAACCAAAACTTGTCTATTTTCAACCACTCATTTCCTTCCTTGAGATACTTCTTTTGATTTCAGGTATTGATGTTTTATCACAGATATTTTCAAAGTCACTGCAGAGAACCTAGTAAATTCTACCTTACTTTAGCAGTAAAATTAGCCTTAGGCATGGTAATTACCTTTGCAACTCCCTACCTGCTGCTCACGCAGGTAATGTAAACAATAGAAATATCAGAACACAGGATATGATTCAGAGATGCCCACTGCGCCCACCTGCCATGACACTGTGTTATAATCAGTTGTCTCCATGAGGCCAAAGTATATCATCCAGTTCCAAAATGTAACCTCTTCCCTTTTCTCTGCCTCATTAATCACTGTTAAAAAGGTGTTTCATAATGGAATTAAATGAGAAAAATCTCTTTAGGTTATGGATGGCAAAAGTGCAAGTCCAGAAACTTGGAGTTTCAGGGAATTTTCTGACCTTTCAAATTCATAGGGGTCATTTAATTTGTTGACCTTCTCCCCTTCCTCCAGGCTGCTTTATCTGTTTTTCTACCTATGTTTTAATCAAGAAACGGAGGCAGTATGGACTCACAAACATTTATTTTATTATTTTCCATGACTACAGCTAAAATTGGTGGGAGATACCATAGGTTTGCAGTACCCAAGAAATTTCCAAGTAAACAGACCCTGTTTAACCCAGATTCTTGCCCTCATGAGCTCATCTTCCCTTTGATGTACAAAGCCTCCCAAAACTTCTACTGAGATCACTGTTCCATGCCTAATTGCTATTTAATCATTTGCATGTAGGAATTCTATTATATTAATACCATGAGGCGTAGGCCCAAGGGCAACCAGGAGTGGTTCCCTCTTTGATGAGGTCTCAGGTTTACTTGCTTAATCTCTAGCTGAGATCTTGGCTCATTTCATTGTTATAACTGCAAGAATGCTATCTTTCTGTAGCATTATAGTTCCTTTTCCTAAATCCCTCTGACCCATACATTTCCCTCCAACAGCTACTTTATTCATACTAACTAACCTTGATAAGTTTTCCTCCTTTAATATACTAAACTCCTCTCCAAATCTTCACTCAATAACATATATTTGGAATCCATCTTGGACTTTTGAACCAAATGCCATTCCCTACAGGTGAGTGTGGGGCCACCTAGCCTCATATCTCTGCAACTCAGAATGCATCCATGATTCTGACTACTGAGTATGTGAGCTTCTTGAAGAAAGAGCCTGTATGTTACTCCTTAATTTGTCCCCTATAGTTCTTCAGCCCTAGTGACCCTTTGTTTTTGTTCCCCCAAATTAAAATGGCTTTATTATTTATTTCTCATTATAAAAATAATCCATCCTCAGTTTAAAATGTTCAAACAGTAGTTTACTATACTGAAGTAAGGAAAACAGTACCTTAAATTTCACCACTCGGAGATAAATCCTGCTCACAATCTTCCAGACACTCTTCCATACATAGACACAATTTTACGCAATTGGAATACACTCTTTTGGCCAAATAATATATTATTATCATTTCCCCAAGCACAGATATCAAAATAAGTATTAGTTTATTTGCATTGAATTGAACTGCAATATGAACAGAAAAGCCTAAGGCTGTTTATAATTCCTATACCTTCACCTTATTTTTGTAGCTACACCCACCCCCATTTCTTTTTCTTCACTCCTCTTCCTCCTCTCTAACCAGGCCCCTCAGCAGCCCTGAGGGGGCTGCTTTGGCTGCTACAGTTGCCAGGGAAAGGAAGAAAAGGAAGGAGGTGCAGGTGGTCAGGCAGCGGGAAGCACGTTCCATGCTGTCATTTCCAGGAGAATTGGCCCTCTTTACTCCTGCCAGGTGGGAGTTGAAGTGACGTCAATCTCCATTTTTATACTGTATCCTTATTTTTTCTACTCCCTCCACCCTTTGCCTCCTTCCTGGGCAGCAGAAGGGAGGTATCTACAGAGCACTATCTGCAAGATCATCAAGCTCCTCAGGCGGTTCTGATTTAGGAGGTGCACAGTTACTCTTTGAGCCATGCTGATCTACTCATTGCAGACCAGGTGCAGCTTACAGTTGAATAGGAATCACCTGGGGAGATGTTTAATAATACAAACCCCTGCACCTCATTCCCGGAGATTCTGATTCTGTAGAGCTGGGATGTTACCCAAGACTTTGTAAGGTTTTTTTAGTTTCTTTTGTTTTAACAAGGTTCCTAAATGATCCTGATGAGCAGGCACGTTAGCCAATGCTCTACTTCCTGATTAGTCAAAGTGTGGTCCATTGATCAGCATCAGCAGTATCATTACCACCTGGGAGCTTGTCAGAAATGCAGAATCTCAGGCCTTACTGTAGACCTACTGAATCAGAGCATGTATGTTAACAAAAGGCCTAGATGAGGGGTGTCAAACTCATTTTCACCGGGGGCCACATCAGCCTCATGGTTGCCTTCAAAAGGCTGAATGTAATTTCAACTCCTTAACAGTTAAGGAGTAGTTACATTTATACAGACCTAAAATTATTTTGGCCCTTTGAAGGCAACCGTGAAGCTGATGTGGCCCCTGGTGAAAATGAGTTTGATACCCCTGGCCTAGATTATTCATATTGCACATTAAAGTTTGAGAAGCACTGCTCTACTCCAGTGCCATAGAATTGGCAAATTATTTGTGGGGTTAAATTAAAAATATTGTAACTTACTTGGTTCCTTCCTATTGATCTGTTGGTGGGATTTCACAAACAATACCTACAACTTATGGTAATATTTTCCTAAAAGAGAGGTGATGATAGATAATATAGTTAATTCCAAATTAAAGGAAACACCACCATTTTGAATCTTGGCCTATCTTTAATTTTATGCATGAAATCATGAAAGAAATTGAGGTTTGCATCAATATTTTAGATTAATAGTTAAAATTGAACCATATTTTTCTCTTCAGTGTCATTTAATCTTTCAGCTCTTAAATAACAAAGCTCTTGGTAAAAATTTCAAGTGGCCTTAGGTTATGTTTGCACCAATTTATGCACTGTCGATGTCCAGCCAATAATAACTGCACTTCAGGAGAACAAAAACAGCAATCCAACATTCATTTTAATCAATGACCTCATACCCCCCACCAGTTCCTGTGGAGCCATCGTTCACAGAAGTCTTTGGCTTTCTATGGTTGCTTATGAAAGCCTTTTGACTAGAATTGTAATTTACCTAGATTTGTCCCAGAAAAATTATCCTTTAGCATTAGCATGTTGAGCATTCGAATTATTATTACCTAAAGATACTATAAAGAAATTCTCCTTCTCCCACTTGCAGAAGGTCATGGAATTATGTCTCCATTTATTTAGTTTAGATTCAGGGTAAAATACAAGTAAAATTGTTCATGATAAACTGATCTTCAGGGCCACATACCTTCCAATTCCAGTTTTGTTTTCTTCTTCAGGGATACCTTTTTTTTTTTTCCTATACAGTTCTTAAAGCTCATAACTTCTTTGTGCCTTCCTTCTTTTTTTCTTTTTGAAAATTGTTGTTCAATTACAGTTGTCCCTATTTTCCCCCAGCTCTCTCCTCTGCACCACCTCCCACCCTCAGTCTTTCTCCCCTTTGGTTTGTCCACGTGTCCTTTATACATGTTCCTTGATGACCCTTCCCCCTCTTTCCCCTGTTATTTCCCTCCCCCTCCCCTCTGGTTACTGTCAGTTTGTTCTCTGTCAGCTGGTTCTATTTTGCCTGCTTGTTTGTTTTGTTGATTAGGTTCCACTTATAGGTGAGATCATATGGTATTTGTCTTTCATTGCCTGGCTTATTTCACTTCTTTGTGCCTCCTTGCTTGTTTCAAAACTCACTTTCTGGATAATTTCCCAAACCTTTGCAACTCTGCATCTGTTAGAGATGGAAGCTCAATAGGGTGCCCCCTATCTGAGAGGGGGTAGGGTGACTATGGTGCCAGCACAGTGGTTCTGTGAGATTATCAACAAATTAGGCTTATTTTATCTTCCTGCTGTGCCATCACTAAGGTGTAGCTCTTGCTTTTGGGTTTGCAAGATGGCTGCTGTGGCTCCATGAATTGTATCCATCTTTTGTGAAGGAAGAATTCAGAGGAGAAAGGACCATTGTTTTTAGAGGTCTACCCTTTTAAATAAGCTTTCTGCTCAGGCTCTCCCAATAATTTCCACTTACATTTCAGAAGCCAAAGCTGGGTCACAGGACTACTCTTAGCTGAGATAGAATCTGGGCACATTCCTAACCCTAACACCCACCCAAATTGAAGTTCTCTAATAAGAAAAAGAAGAGGAAAAATGGATATTAGGTAGGCAGTTAGCAAGCCCTGCCACTATCACTCAGTTTAAGTAACTCATAAGACATTTGTATTTTAAAGGGGGACAAAGCCTTCAGCCAAATAGAATAGAATTTTAGACATTAGCTACTGTGTACTTAGTCTTTGTGTCTAGAGGTGAGAAATTTCTGTTGCCTTTAGCTCTCGCTCTGCAGAATACGTGCCTGCTATGTGAGGGTGTAGGTTAGAGCCTGCTTAGATAAGAAACCACAGACTGTGAATCTTAGAGCCCATTGGCTCAGCCCCAGGTGTGCCTTGCTCTGTTCAGGGAAGTGTTGTTCCTGATCAAAATCTCTAAAACAGAAAGATCCTCCAAATCCCTGCTTTTATTTTGAGAAGGTGTTAGGATAATTATCTTGAATTCTGTCTTCTATGATGAGTTAATTGTTTTTATCTGATTCAAATTTTTAATGCAATACCATACATACTTCATTTTAAAAAATGTCATGTATTTGAGAAAAGACTGATGGTTACCACAGGACAGAGGGGCTGGGGGACTAGGTGGAAAAGATGGGGGATTGAGAAGTACAAATTTGTAGTTGCAAAATAGTCATGGGGATGTTAAAGTACAGCATAGGAAACATAGACAGTAATATTGTAATAACCATGTATGCTGCCAGGTGGGGACTGGGAATTTTGGGGGGGCACTTTATAAAATATATGATTGTCTAACCACTATGCTGCACACCAGAAACCAATACAAAATAATATTGAGTGTAAACTGTAATTGAAAAAATAAATAAATGTCATATATTTGAAGAGCTTAATAAATTAAAGTGGGGGAAGGTTAGGGGGTAGAGAGACTGAGCAAAAAGGAAAAAAGACTCATGGGCATGGACAACAGTGTGGTGATTGCTGGGGGGAGGGGGGTATAAAGGGACTAAATGGTAATATAAAAAGTATAATAAAGATTAAATTAAAAATAAATTAAATTCTTACTAAATCTCAATGATTATTAAGGATGCTCTACCCTTTCTGTCAAGATGGGCCCTTGATCTGACACTTATGTTCTTTGTTGGGGAGAAGACCCTAGAGGAGAAAAGGATGGGTGCCATCCTGCCTTCGTGCTTAGGTTGAAAAAATGGGAGGCAGGCCTCTAGGGCAGGGAGGCTTGGATATCTGTGGAAAATAGTGACTTCAACTTAAATAGGTTTGCTGATGAGGTCTTGAGACTGTCGGCAAGAAAAACTGCCCTTTTTTCTGATTTTAGGGGCCAGAGGGAGAACTATGAGGAACAAACAGAAATCTCAGTGCTAAGAAGGATCAGAAGGGCAAAGCAGGGTCAGAGGGGCAAAGGATGCTTTGTAGGACTAAGACAAGGTACCAGATAGAAAAAGATACTGAAAAGGTCTATCAGCAAAGAGTGATAAATTGCAAAGGCCAGAGTTTTAGAAATAAAGTCCAGATCCGAGTTTGGGCCAAAATCCCTGCTTTCTACTCCCCTGTAAATTTGAGGGATCTGTGTGGCATCATGGAGTCTCCAACAGTCTGTGAGTCTTAAGGGGATTTATGACCCCTATGCCAACACAAGTGCACTGAATGTATAGTTTTGGGAAAGGTCACTGTTAAAGTTAGTATCACTGTTTAACAAACAACCGCAAATTGGTAGTGTAAATGACAACCATCATATTATTATGCTCAGAGTTTTTGGGAACTCAGAGAAGGCACAGTGTGGGTGGCTTGTCTCTGATCCACAATGTGTGGGTTCTTAGCTGGTGTGGGGCGTCTAAAATGGTCAAGGGCTAGAATCATCTGGAGGGTTCTTCCCGCACATGCCTGGGGTCTAAGCTGGGGTGATTCAATGCCTGAGCTCAGCAGAGGGCCTACACATGGGCTTTCTATGTGGTTTTGGCTTCTCACAGTACAATAGCTGGGTTCTGAGAAGAGCCTCTGCATGATAAAACTGCTCTAAGAGAGCCAGGGTAAGCTGCATGGCCTTTCATGACATAGCCTCAGGAATCACATAGCATCATTTTCACCTTTCTTTGTGGTCCAGTTACAAGCCTGAGTATAGTCAAGGCAACTAATCTTAAAGGAGCCCCTTCTTAATAGGACTGTCAAAGAATTTGAGGCCTTTAAATCAACCAACCAACAAACAGATGTCCACTTCCTGACTTCACAATCTTGTTTGTATATATCCTAGCTCTGGTGAAAGACTTAACTTCTCTGACCTCTATTTTTCTCACCTACCAAATAGTAGGTGTCCATCCTGTGGGGTTTGGATGAGGAGTAAATGAGATAAAGTTATATGGAAACATTTAGCACATTGCCTAGAACATAATGTGGTCAATATTGCTGGAGCCTAAATCTGAACAATGTTTGGGGAATACCAAGCCTAAAGTAGGGGTAATTTTCTCAGTTACAGAATCAGGGATTAAATTGAAAGATGTATTGTGCTTTTAACAAATACACACCTATTAAATACTTACTACATGCCAGACAGGTTCCCCTGGCCAGGGACATTCCTCATTGAAGAGTTTTACTTGCATCCAAAAATACCAGACATAATATTTCAGGTGGTTGTGGACACAAATATTTTCTAAGTATCTTCTTTCATCCATAATAAATACTGTCCAGAAGTGAACTTTTGAATGTGGTTCTTCTCCTGTTCTTGATAATTTATGCATAAATTATCTGTAGTTTATGCATAAATTATCTGTGTGGTTCTGTAGTCTTTTGACAGCTCATCTGGGGATGAAGAGGCTCAGAAGGCCCCTTAAATGTCTGGAAGTTACTTCTAGCTATTGGCTGAAGCACATTTTTTTCTCCCCATAATGATCTCTCATCCTGAAATACATGTTAGACTGAGCTTCTTTACAGTCTCAGGGATCCAATGTGATGGCAAGACTGAAAAATGGAAGGTTTCATAAGGCCTAAACTCCAGAATTAGCACAGATTAATTTCTACCACATTCTATTGATCAAAGCAAGTCACAAGGCTATCCTAGCTTTAAGGGGTAGGGAAATACATTGCCTTTTTTCTTGAAAGGAGTATTAAAGTCACATTTCAATGGGGCATGGACCCAGAGAGGTATGATTCAGTGGGAGCCATTATTATTATGCTCTACCACACTTGTTATTTAATTTGATTATTTTCAATTGTGAATGGGTTTTTTTCTAGCCATTTGTATTCCTTCTTTTATTTTTTAACATAAATTATTTTATTATTGTTCAATTACAGTTGTCTGTATTTTCTCTCCACCCCTTCCAGCCACCCCCCCACCCCCCACCCTCAATCTTATCCCCTCTTTGGTTTTGTCCATGTGTCCTTTGTACATGTTCTTTGACAACCCTTCCCCTTCTTTCCCTGTTATTCCTCTTCCCTTCCTGTCCAGTTACTATCAGTTTGTTCTTTATTTCAAAGTCTCAGTTCTATTTTGCTTGCTTGTTTGTTTTGTTGATTAGGTTCCACTTACAGGTGAGATCATATGGTATTTTTCTTTCTTATTACATGTTACTTCTAGGGTAATTTTTAGGCTGTGTTATTGCATTTCATTATGTTTCTAGCTGCTTATTACCTAAACTATTGATTTCTTGATAATTACCCTGCATCCAGTCACTTTTTAGAATGTGGTTATTAATTCTAATAGTTTTCCTATTGATTATCTTGCCTTAACTAGGTGTGTAATGTTAATGTCTGCAAACAATAAAAATTCTTGTGCTTGCTAATAGTCATACCTCTTTTTTGGTTTTAATGTGTTATTATATTGGCCAGAAATTCCAGAACAATATTAAATAGAACTTGACTGATTTTGCAAGCAATAGCAAAGAAGTTCTGTAACCAGAAACTCATTCCAATGTTTCAAATTTTTTTTGCTGTAATATATAATTGGTATGTAATATGGAGTATGTTCTGTTTTGCCTTTCTCAAGTCCAATCCTGTTTACATCATTTTACTAACATGTTTTAATATTCCTCTCAGTATATGGTGAAGAATATTCACAAATTCTCTATAAAAATGACCTATAGTTACATGAAAAGAATTATTAAATATTTCCTTATTTTTCTCTTCTTTCTTTTTCCTTTCACTTCTCTATTTCTTGTTTGTCAAAACTTCTCATAACTGTGATTTTCCCTGGATCATTTCTAAATTTTCCACATTTCTTTGTCTATAGAATCTGGAAATGGAACCCATCTTTTGGGAAGGGGTTGAATCTTGTGACTAATTGGAATCATTAGTTCACAGTTCTTACTAGTTACAATTTCTGTGTTTTGTTTGCTTTTTAGTGTATACTGTTCAGTCCTTTATTGGTTATGGAAATTAGGTCTTTATCTGACATGAAATCACTTCTGGTTCAACTGACAATTACTTCCCAGTGACAATCAGGCTTATTACCAAAAGCTGTCCTTAGACCTGCTGTCACTCTTTTACTTTACTTCTCTGGATTTTACTCTTCACAGCAAGACTCCACTAAAGGTTAGTTTGTACTCTTTGTCTCCACTTCCTCAGTGGAGACACTTTAAGCCGTATTCTCTCTTTAAGCCGCTTCAGTCAGCATTAAGTCTTTAGTCCCTACTGTACCACTGGAACTGCTCTTATAAAGGATCCTTTCACCTCCACATTGCTGAACTTAATCAATTCTCAGCCCTCATCTTACCCATCATTTTAGCAGCATTGGAAACTGGTAATTCTCTGTTTCCCAATTGCTTCAAGGGCTCTGCACTCTCTTCTGGATTTTATCCTATCTCCCTGGCTGCTTTCCCTCTGTCTCAAATGCTAGTTCGCCTCTACCTCCTGACTTTTAAAAATAATCATAGAAAACTAAATATAATACAAAATTTACCATATTAACCATTGTAAGAGTACAATTCAGCAGCATTAAGTACACTTTCAATATTGTGCAACCGTGACCACTATCCATTTCCAGAACATTTTCATCATCCTAAACAGAAATTCTGTACTCATTAGACACCAAGTCCTTGTTTCTGCCTTTCTGCCTTTCCCCAGCCCCTGGTAACCACTATTCTAGGTACTTCATATAAGTGGAGTCATACAATATTCTTTTGTTTCTGGCCTATTTCACTTAGCATAATGTCTTCAAGGTTCATCCATGTTATATACAATGTATCAGAATTTCATTTTTTTAATGATCAAATAATATATGTCACATTTTATTTATTCATTCATCTATTGATGGACATTTGCATTTCAGTTGTTTCCACCTTTTGGCTATTGTAAATAATGCTGCTATGAACATTGGTTACAACTATCTGTTTGGGTTTCTCATTTCAATTTGTTTGGGTATATGCCTAGGAGTCAAATTGCTGGATCATATAGTACCTCTCTGCATACACTTTTGAGAAACTGCCAAATGGTTTTCCACTGAGGCTGCACCATTTTATTTTTATTCCCACCAGAAATGTGGTGTTTTTTTTTTCCCTGAGGGTTCCAATTTCTCCACATCCTTGCCAACATTTGTTCATTTCTTTTTGTTTTATATAGCCATCTTATTAGATGTAAAGTGGTATCTCATTGTGGTTTTGATTTGCCTTTCCCTAATGACTAATAATGTTGAGCATCTTCTTATGTGCTTATAGGCTATTTGTCTATCTTCTTTGGAGAAATGTCTATTCAAGTCTTATGACCATTTTTGAATTGGGTCATTTGTATTTTTGGTTATTGAGTTGTAGAAGTTTTTTTTATTTTTCTTGATATTAATCCTTTATCACATACATAATTTGGAGATACCTTTTCCTCTCTGTGGCTTGTCTTTTCACTCTCTTGTTAGTGTCCTTTGATGCACAGAATTTTTAAGTTTTGATGAAGCCCAATTTAACTGGTTTTTCTCTTTTTATTTTTATTTTTTAATTATTTTATTGTTGTTCAAGTACAGTTGTCTGCATTTACCCCCCACCATTTGCCCCCCACCATAGTCTTTCTTTTGTTGTTTGTACTTTTGGTGCCATATCCAAAAAGTCATTGCCAAATTTAATGTTATAAAGACTCTCCCCTGTTTTCTTACAGGTGTCTTATAGGTTTATCTTTTAAGTTTAGGCCTTTGATTTATTTTAATTTTTGTACATGGTATAGGGCAAGCATCCAAACTCATTCTTTTACATGTGGATTTCCAGTTTTTTTGCTGCATCTTTTTTACTTTACTCCACTACTCTTCTATGTCCTTTATATCTAGAGAACCTCCTTTGGTGATCTAATCCAGTCTTATAGCTTTAAGAGCATACTGGTGTTTTCTGGATTTTGTCCCCAGCCTAGATTTTTCTCCTTGAACTCCAGACTCATAAATCCCAGTTATTATGTATTTTTCCCCTATAACTTCAGACTGATATATGAATTCTACACTTCCAATTTGGGCATTAAAACTCCTAATGTATCCCCGAATTAACTTATTACCCTATTACCCTATTTTTCTTCCCAAATCTCCTCCTCCCCTAGTCTTGAAAGACTACCACAATTAACCTAGTTGCTTAGACCACAAACTAAGATGCAATCCTTTACTTCCCTCTTTCTCCCACATCCCACATATAATCCATCAGCAAATCCTGTGGACTCTACTTTCTAAGTATAATCTAAATCCAACCACTTCTCACTTCTCTGCTATGACTTCCCTAGTTCAAGACTCCATCCTCTCTTGCTAGAATTATGCAGGAACCTCATAATGGTGTACCTGCATGCACCCTTAAAATACTAGTCTTGATTCTTCATGTATCAGCCAGAATGACTTTTTAAGTCTATATATCATATCACAATATTTCTTTGCTTGAAATTCCCCAATGGCTTGCTATCATAATGAGAATGAAAAACAAATCTTTAGTGTAGCCCAAAGGTCCTGGTTACAGTTACTATCACTGTACAGCAAACCACTTCAAAACTTAGTGGCTTAAAATCACAACCATTTTATGACACTTTAGAAAATCAGGCAGGTGTTGGCTCCTTGTTTCTTTTGCATTATCATGGAATCAACTTAGGTCACTCAAGGGGACTCAGCTGGTAAATGGGCTGATCTGGAGGTTCCAAGATGATTTCATTCATATTCCTGGCTTCTTGATGGGGTGACTGCAAGACTGAGCTCAGTTGCAGCTCTTGAGTGGAATGCCTCCATATGGCCTCTCCAGCATGACAATCTCAGAATAGTTGAAACGAGTATCCAAGAGACCAAGTAGAAGCTACATGGTCTTTTTATGACCTCAACTTGGAAGGCATCTAGTATCACTTCCACAGTACTTTCTTGGTTGCAGCAGTCAAAGCCCACCAGATCAAGAAGAAGGAATTTAGATTGCACTTCTCAATGAGAAGAATGTCAAACAATCTGTGGCCATTTTAAACAACTGTCACAGCGCTGTGTGACCTAACTTTTATGATGTCTCTGACCTCATCTTTAGCTTTTCTCAACCTTTCTCACTCTGATGAGTTACACTAAAACACTCCAAGGTGGCTTGTGGTTCAGAGCTTTTGTTCTTGCTGTTCTATCTACCTTATATGTTTTCCCTTCAAATCCTTGAAAAGCTTACTCTTTCATTTCATTTAGACCTCTGCTCAAATGTTCCCTTCTTATACAGCCTTCGCTGACCACCTTGTCTGAAATAGCACTTCTTCCAATGGTCATCTCCTTACTTTTTGTTATTTTTTTTACAGATACATCAGACCCTGTTTTATATTTATTTCTTTAGTTTTAATTGCCTATCAGTGTCTCGTTCACTAGCATATAGTCTCTATGAGGACAAAACTTTAATCTGACATGTTCACTTGTGACTCTAGCATCTTGAAAAGAGACTGACACACAGAGTTGCTCCATCTTACATGTCAAATGATGATTGAATTCACTTGCATGTTTTTCATGTTCTCTTATAATCCATTTTCATTTCACTGAGGAGAGAATGTGTTTCTAGTCTCTTGTCTTTGGGGGAAGTTTTCTACCACTGTGGCTCTTGATCAACTGGCAGGCATTTGATTTTCAAATATTTTTTGTTGCATCCATTAGGCTTTTGGACAAATATTGGATTTGAGCAGCAGAGTCTATTTCTCTGGTCTTTGATTTGTTTTTCAGTCTGTGCTTTTGTTTGGTTCTGTTTGTGCTTCTTCATTAAGCCCCAGCTAGATAATAGCCTTGAGTTTTGTTTGTGCCAAGTAAAAACCTGAAAATGATTTAAAAATTGTCCACTAGAAACATATTTACAAAAATAAAACCTTATGGAAATTGCTTACATAACACTATGTTGGTCTTAGTTAAGTTGCCTCAGGCCCTGTTATAACATGTGTTTTCTCTTACCTGAAGAATCCTTGGAAAGAATGTATATATTTACATCCTGCCTCATTCCAGCAAAGAGTTTGAGGCAGAATATACTCACAATTGGAGAAAATTAGTATATTGGGGCAAGGCAAAGTAAATGTCCAAAAAGTAAAACAAATACTTGCCTTCATAGAAATATGCCAGTTATTCCATGAGCCGTAAAAAGAGAGAAGTTTGCAGTGGGATTTTTTTTTCTGGAATTACAAAAGTGCCATTTGGGTATTTTTATTACAGGAGAAAGACATAATGAAAATGAATATATTTGTGCTCTGATACATTAGGCTGTGAGTGGAGTAGACTGATTAAAAAATGCTTGAAAAATATTGGACCTTTGAATGGATTTTTAGATATCTGTATTTACTTATTTTATGTAGATCAATTGATAATATTTTTGTTAGCCTTCTGAAAATTAGCATTCTGAATATTCTGAGTGTTATCTTTGGATCCAGCATTTTTTTAACTGTCTGTACCAACATTTGTAATTCTTTTGTATGAGTCTTTATTAAGTACTTACTTTGCACCTGATTTGTTGCTATTGCTCTTTTTATGCAGTGAGGCAACATAGAAATTAAAAGAAAATTCAATGAACAAACCATAATGTCAGGAGTGTTTGCAATTCATTCAGTTCAACCACAGTTTGTTGGATACTTATTGTATGAGTCACAAACTCAAGTCCATCTACAGACCAAGCATATAAATTAGTGAAGCAGGGCAGGCATAGAGAAAACCAATTGCCAGAAATGTAAGGAAGCTTTCTTTGTTTTTTACTGAAACATATGAGATAATATAATAAATACAGATATACTAATGAAGATCATATTTTATCATATGCATGGGGAAATGAAAACAGAAAATGGAGGGGTAGGTGGGCTGGATTGGGAGTAAAGGGGAGAAAACTGTACTTGAACAATGATTAAAATAAAATAAAAAAACAGAAAATAGACATAGTTATTGTTAATTATTTTCTTTCATGTTTCATTACTCTTTTGATTTGGAACTGAAAAACAGATACCTTAACTTCTGTGAAAACATGAAGTGTCAGGTCTTATATTTCACATTGTGAAGCACTGGGTAGAATTCAGCCTTGAATCTTCTAACTGATTTTGATATTTAATTGAATTCACTTTCATAACAGAAAGATGCTCTTCATAAATTGATAATTCATTTTAGACACGGATAGGATTGTTGCACAGTGTTCTTGTATTTAAGATAAATAAATGTCATTATTTCACTTTCAGTATTATATTGCACTGCAGTTCAATAACTTTCTATTTGGAGCTCCCAATTCACACTATCAATGCTAGTTAAAGGAGATGAATTGAACAATGCTAGCTTATTTTCATAAGGTTTCAGGTGAAAAACATATTTGGAATTTGGGATTCAATTTCACACTTCTGGGAATGTACATCTGGCTCTGGCTTTCACTTCTTTTAATAAAGGAAAGTAGGTGAGATTATTCTCTGACAAGTGAAACTCCTAAAGATCCATTTTTTTTTTGGTGTGATTAATGAACAAAATGAACTGCTCCATTTGCTAATTCCTTTGGTGAGAAATATTCAAGATATTTAGGAGGGTCATAATGTCAAATCTTTGATCCAACTTTTGCCACTAAGTTGAGATGGACATTTTCCCTTGGGTAACATGAACCAAAGGATATCATCATTAAAAAAATCATTCAAGCCCTGGCTGGCGTAGCTCAGTGAATTGAGCGTGGGCTGTGAACCAAAGCATCACAGGTTAGATTCCCAGTCAGGGCACATGCTTGGGTTGCAGGCCACGGCCCCCAGCAACCGCACATTGATGTTTCTCTCTCCCTCTTTCTCCCTCCCTTCCCTCTCTAAAAATAAATAAATAAAATAAAATAAAGATTGTTTTAAAAAATCATTCAATATCCATCCATAATTAAAAAGAAACTTTTAGCAAACTAGAAAACTATTGAAGCAATACAAATATTCTTGCCCCTGAAGTTCTCTAATATCATTTACATATGCTAGTGACATCACTACATATTAATGATGCATCATCTATCTTGCTAACCATGACTTTTTCAGATTGTAACTGTGCTTTGTTAATGATGATCATAAATACAAGTCTTGCTTAGAGTACGCAGGAAAATGTGAATAAGCCATTTTCTGGCCATGTTAAATTTACCATCTAGAATTTTATAGTGCAAAGGTAGAACAGCATATCAATCAACCATGTCTTTTCTTGAACTCTTTAGGCCATCACCACTGTATTTCTAGAATTCAACCTCTGTCAATGCGGACCATACCTCTGCTGTGTACTCACAGAATGGAGGATAGGTGAGGGGCCAAGGCTGAGCAAGAATAGCAGTCCCATTTGTACCAGGAATGTCTGTCTCTCATCCTACATGGCTTGACACTGACCTGGAAGAGCGCATAATCACCAAATTGATCAGAGGCAAGAGAGGACATGGATGTAGTGTTGGCATTGTGACATGGCCTCCCTTTGTGTAGCATCAATGCTTGTAGACTCTGCAATGTGGGTATAGGGGATCACTTTAGGTTCTAGAGGAAGTGCATACAGGGTAATGGATTCCTGCTACCAATCCTCTCACCCTCAAGTGTTGCAGACTGGAAGATGTATTGTTTGGTGTCAGGCAATTAAATTAATATGTAACTGTATTTCATAGCAGCATTATTGATTTTATTCACATTCTCTCAAAATAAATCCTATGTAAATCACACTCCTTTTCTAGTTCACTAAATGTTTCCACACACAGTATGTTGGTTAAGATTCTGAAACTAGAATGTTTTGATGGAAATCTCAGATCTTCTATCTACAGGCTTGGTGACTTTGAGTGAGTTACTTAACTTCTCTATGTTCTAGCTTTCTCATCTATTTAATAGGAAAAACAATAGTACCTACCTCATAGGGTTGTATTGAGAATTCAGTGTGTGATGTGAACACATGTTGATACCTAAAACCCTGCTAGGTACATGATAAGTATTTTGTAAGTGTGTGCTATTTTTGCATGCCAGTGATTACCAACAGGAGTGAGTTTGCCCTTCAGGGACAATTAGCAATCTGTGAAGATAGTTTTGCAGGTAGGGGTGTGTGTGTGTGTGTGTGTGTGTGTGTGTGTGTGTGTAGGGGTGCAGGAAATGCTATGGAATTTCATTGGTAGAGGTAAGAGATGTTGCTAATTATCTTACCATGCAAGGACAGCCTCTACAACAAAGAATTATTTGGCCCCAAATGTCAATAGTGCCAAGGTTCAGAATCTTCGTTGTATGCTATTGACAGTTCTTACTATGGTCTGTTTCATAATAGGTGTCTTAAGCTATATTCTTTTGACACAGGTACAGTTTCTTTGCAAAATAAACAAGGTACAATCTTCATTTCCACAGGGAAATATAATCTGTCTGCTTTATCTTGAAATAGGCTACCCTCTTATTTAACCTATCATATAAATAGTGGGTACAAAAAATATTTCTTGATCCTGTTTACTCTATTACAAATTCAATAGAGCAGGTACAATAGCAATTATGAGTCAACAATTGGCTTCAGTGACAGGGAGAAAATAGAGTAATGAGGTGATAGAGAGGCAAAGAGCTGGCCTTAGGTCCTTGAAAGCACTCAGATCTTGAAATAAAGTACTTTCTTTCCTGCCTCTTCACTCTTATGTGCTAGAGTGCTTAATGTCAGTTATTGTTTGAATGGGGAATGGGGGAGAAGGTGAACTAATGAACAAAAACTGTATCAGTTGATATTTAAAATAAATTCACTGTTTCATTAAATTACAAAAAAATCATGGGAGTGAATCACAATAGCAATCAAAGACTGTATGTGTGTCAAAAGTTTGGGCAAATTTCTGGGAGCAGTTTGGTACTGAATGAAGCCTCCTTACAGGCTGGAATGTTCTCTATGTCCTGGCTACTCAAAGTGTGGTCCACACACCAGCAGCATCATATATAGCTTGTTAGAAGGGTAGAATCTCAGGCCCTGCCCTGGGCCTGCTGAATCACAATCTGCATTTTAACAAGAATTCTAGGTGATTTATATGCCTGTTATAATTTGAGAAATGCTGGAATTCTATCTCCGTCCCTGGCACATATGGTGTGCAGCTTAGCTTTTAATTCAGGAATGGGCCTATTAATAGGCTAAAGGTGACAGGGGGAGCACTTTTAATCAACAAGAAAGCTATTTCCCCTTCCATTAAGTAATTTATATACCATTGAGTTTATTTAAAGATTCTCAAATGGTCTGATTTTGTAAGATATGATCTTTTCACTAAACTGATGTTATGGTTAATGATTTGTGTCATACTTGCAATTTAAAAGTTAAGAATGAAGAGTTGCAATGCTTTGAAAAGTTAACAAAGTGTTTTCTACTATCTTTGTAATATGCAGACAGGAAGAACCACACTTGCAATCCAGCTATAGCATCCTATATTTCTCATCTCTATAATGTATATTTATTTGCAGATATCCAGATATAATAACTCTAATCTCCTATATACTTAGAGCTGACTACCACAGGATGAAACTGAAAAAGAAGTTACAGTAAAATTAATGGTGTTAGAAGAAAAGGGCATATTACTTTAATTAAGTGCACTTCCTTATTACATAAATTGGACTTGCAGATCAAGAGACTGAAATTGTGTTTACATCAGAAACCCAAGTGTGACCAGCAAAAGTGGGGGCTGCTCCTCCATTCTTATGGACATTTGAGCCATCACCAGATATCTGCCTCTGACTTTCATTATCCTCATTTTTCATCCTGTTCCTACCCAAATGGAGAAAAGGGTAGGTATCTCATTCTCTGGCAAGGAAACCAAAGGGTGGGGTGTACAGATGAGGCAAAGCTCTATGGGCTGCATATTAATAATTACATGCCAAATCTAACATCACTGTCACTTTCTCCCATACAGCTCCTGGTAATTCTCCATAGCCTTTTACTTATGTTACATACTAAAACTATAGTAGATCCCAGAGAACTTGACACAACTACAAAACTTGAGGCAGATATAAAACTCTGGCTTTCTAACCAGAAAACAAAAATATTTCCATGCTCTTCCATATTGGGTAATTTCCAAAGTACTGTAATCCATGTGCCTTGGAAATGGTTACATGTATTGGGCTTCAAGCCACCAATGAAATAAATTTTAACTTTATCTACTGCTGGTGAAGGATAATGAGTGTTTTCTTATGAAATTTGTGGCCTCTCTCTCCCCAGCAGCTTATCCACTTCTATTGTGCCAGCTTCCATGTACTGTCATTATCATTATTAGACACAACATCTAAAACACTATTAAAATAAATCTCATCTCAAATTGCCTTCTCCAAGTGAACTGAGGAGATTCTGGCATCCATAAATGCAGAAACATATACTGTGATGGGCTGTCTGTTGTATCAGGTCAAAAAATATGAAATGACGAACACAGCAAGCTTGAAGGTTCATCAGGAGCTTCTAGATAATTCTGCCACTGTTTCAATTTTAGTAGTCTCTCATGAAACACTGGATCTCATTAGGCTTTCAGCTCTTGAGCCCCAGGATACATTGTATTTAATTAATTCTTCCTGGCATAAAACTTTTCAGAAGCTCTAAGCACTGGTAGCCAAATAAAATTCTCTCAAAGGTAATCTCAGAAATCCCTTGTGATACACACACACACACACACCAGGTCTGGCAGAAGTAAGGCCTGCTTGAGTGTGGTTGGTAGGGTAATAATATGGGTATAATTATTTATAGTTTTCAATTGAACATTTCACCTAAAATGTCATATGGTGTACTTGAGTGTGATGTTGTTATGTTACAGATTACATGCTTATGATTTTGTAATAAGAGGCTTTGTAATAAAAAGGTGCATTATTTGTGCTCTGCCCTGTGTGTGTGTGTGTGTGTGTATCTTTCAATATGCAAACTCAGATCGTGGGGAAGGTATGGGTGTAGACAGAGAGATGTCCATTGACATCTACTCTAGAGCCAATATGAAACCTGGTTTAGAGAGAGAGTGTGCTTTTTAAATATGTAATCTTTATTATACATTTTTATTACCATCTGGTCCCCTTAGTCTTTATAGCTGTTAAGTGATTGTGAGCAAGATGCATGTTCATCTTTAGATAGGAGAGGTGGCATGGCTAAAGCTTATTGAAACCTTTCTGAAATAACAGAAATCTAGGTTGAATATGCCCAAGCTGTGGCATGTCAACTGTTCACAGGATTTTAACAATCTCTTTGTATGGGTTATTTTCCTGGCTTGTGACAGCATCATAGACTGCACTGCCATTTGAATATAGAATTTTTAAAAACTAGTAATAAAAATCAACAGTGGTCATTTCTATCTTTTGAACTTCACAAGATGCAAGACATCAGAAAACTTTTTCTTTTATTTTTTAATTTCTTTTTAAAAATTTTATTTTAATCATTGTTCAAGTACAGTTTGTGTCCTTTACTCCCATCCCAGCCCATCCATCCATCCCTCCCCACCTCCCTCCCATTTCCACCCCCCCCCAGTTTTTCAATCAAGGTCTCTATAGCAAAAGCTTCAAAGAAGAGTTTAAAAATCTGCCAAAATTACCCTGTTTCAACATGTTTATCAATAGGAGATTAAAGTGAAGAGTGGAGTAAAAGGCATTCAGGTGGGGATAGTTATAGTAAAGAACATGATGGCAGTTTTTGATATGCTGATAATGTTCTCTTTTCTTGATCTGGGTGCAGGTAACAGGGACGTGCTCAGTTTGCAAAAATTTCTTATGCTATACATTTATTATCAGTACATTTTTTGATGTGTGTTTCAATAAAAAGTAACAAAGAATCCAAACATGTAATTCATGAAGGTGATCCAGGTAGAACCAGGTGTCATGGAGGCAAAGCCATGGTGAGGGTAAGAGTAGGACAATGCCACTTGAAAAGGATAGAGGATACATTAAAAGGGCCTGACCAAACCAGTAGCTAGAGTTTCTGGAGGAAAGTTTGAGATGAGGAAGAGAGCTAATGGTGGGGAGGACAGGGAGATAGTGAATCAAGATGCTAGAATTGAAAGGGAATTGAAACAGGAAGCCAACTCAGGAGCCAGGTGTTCCTGAATCACACAATGTTGCTGAATGGAGATCAGCAGGAATTAGCATAGATATACCTGAGACTCTGAGGAAGTAGGCGTGGGTCTCTTCTTCCCAATTTAGAAAGTGAAAGAGACCCTATCTCTAGGGTCTTGGATGGGACAATGCTCATTTACAAGGTACAATTGTCAATTACACATAAGACATTGGTTCCCCCGATAGCATGTGCTCGGAGACACATCTGGTTATCTTGGTATCTCCTGGAGCACTTCTAAATGAGAAAAGAATCCCTCTTGGGTACTGTTTCATTCACCAACCAAGGCAAGGATCAGATTTGTGGCCATCTCTACTAAACCACATGGTTGGGTGATTCTGCCAATTTTTCACTACACTAACACTTGTTGAGTACCTACTATGTACCAGGAGCTGTTGTATGTTTTGAGGAGGCAATGAACAAAGCAGGGGAAATCCCTGCCACCTGATGCTTACACCATGTTGATGATGTTTAATATACCATAGCTGAAGGGCTTATTTAATTTAGCACTTTATAAGTAAAGAGAAAAAAATCTGCTGAGAACCATCAACACACAACAATGGCTAAAATATACACAAGTATGCTGAATGGTTAACCTACAGATAAAAATGATATCATATACAAGCATATGATTTGTTAACTGCCAGTTCAGGTAAAGTCTATTTCATAGGGTCAAAAAGATCTATGTCTAAGGCTTAAGGTTTAAGACCTCTTCCTCTTTCTTGCTGGGTGAAGGGAGCAATTTCCTTACCCTCACTAGGTCCTGATTTTTTCTCATTTATGAAATGAGAATAATTTGGTAACCTATATTTGAAGGTTGTGAGGATTAATATGTCTATCTTAGTTACTAACTCATAATAATTATATTTATAAGTATGCAATAAAATATATTGCATTTAGAATGTATGTAATACATTCTAAATCCCCAAACACTTTGAAGTGTTCTAGGTTTGTTCAGCCCTTCTTTTTATATGAGCCCCTCAAAACTTTCTCAATTATCTCAAGCTCTCTTCTTTATGTTGTGGCATGACCAGGGTCTATTGGAGTATTTGTAAAAGTTGTTCAAGTGGGGAGACTTACAGTTTCCTGTGCCTCTTTCTTGTTGAATTTCTACTCCATCCAAATTCTTGATCCACACTCAGTAGGCCACAGTCATACCTCCTCAACCTGTTGCATGCTCAGGCACCTCTGTCTCACCTTTATTCTCTCCAACCATCAGAAATGCAAGGCTGTTGGGTGCAATGGATTGTAAGTGAAAATTTAGAGACACTCAAGGGATCCCTGTTTCCCAGATAGGAGCACCCTCTTCGTGGACAATTCCTTACCGAACATCTTTCCTTCCCTAAAACTTGGATTCACCACTCACTTCTGGTTATATCACTCCTTATATCCAATGCACCAGAAAATCTTCTTGGCTTTATCTTCAAAATATGAACAACAGTAAAGAAATTTTAAAAATATACAAAGCATAGTTCCAGCCAAGATGGAGGCATAGGCAGTCGCATTGTGCTTCCTCGCACAACCAAAACTAAAGACAACAAAAATTGAGAAACAATAAACAACCAGAACAGAGACAAATTAATTGAACAGAAGTTGGGCTACAGTACATCCAGACCGGTAAGGAGCGGCGGAGTCGGGAGGCCTGCGGAGTGGGGTCGAGGGGTCCTGGTGGGAAGAAACACTGGCTGGCAGGCGCGCAAGGCACAGACGGCAGAGAACGCACTGGTGGCAGACGCTGGGCGTGGGAGGTGACTAGCAGACCCAGTGAGGGGCGCAAGGCAGCTGGCTGTCCACAGCCACACATTCGCGCGCAAACTAAGCAAAAACGGGCAGCGCCACCACATTTCAAAGCTTAAAAGCCCCATCTGGGAACTGAGGCTGGGAAACTCTCTCAGCCTCACAGGAGACTTCTCGGGGAAGCCCACAGAGTCCGAGAAAGTGCACAAGCCCACCGCCCAGGAGCCAGCACAGCAAGGGCCCAATTTGCTTGTGGGAGGCAGTGGAGGGAACGGAAGTCCTAGAGAGAGCGGAGCAGGCGCCATTGTTCCCTCTCAGACCACGCCCCCACATACAACGTCACAACCCAGCGACTGGGGTGCCCTGCCCTGGTGAACACCTAAGGCTCCGCCACCCTTACAAAACAGCCGCAACCAAACTAAAGGAAAATAAAAAAGATGGCTCAAACATATTTGAAAGCCCCAGAACCAACTTTTTTAAGTGACCAAGAGATAGCGGAATTACCAGATGCACAGTTCAAAGCACTGGTGATCAGGAAGCTCACAGAATTGGTTGACTTTGGACATAAATTAGATGACCAAATGCAGGCTACAATAAGAGAAATGAAGGAAAACGCACAGGGAACCAATCGTGAGGGGAAGAAAACTGGGACTCAAATCAATGGAGTGGACCAGAAGGAAGAAAGGAACAACCAAACAGAAAAGAATGAAGAAACAAGAATTCAAAAAAAATGAGGAGAGGCTTAGGGACCTCCAGGACACCTTTAAACGTTCCAACATCCGAATTATAGGGGTACCAGAAAGGGAAGAGGAAAAGCAACAAATTGAGAACTTATTTAAACAGATATTAAAAGAAAACTTCCCCAATCTGGCAAGGGAAATAGACTTTCAGGAAGTCCAGGAAGCTCAAAGAGTCCCAAAGAGGTTGGACCCAAGGAGGAACATGCCAAGGCACATCATAATTACATTGGCCAAGGTAAAAATGAAGGAAAGAATCCTAGAAGCAGCAAGAGACAAGGAGACAGTAACATACAAAGGACTTCCCATCAGACTGTCAGCTGATTTCTCAAAAGAGACCTTACAGGCAAGAAGGGGCTGGCAAGAAGTATTCCAAGTCATGAAAAGCAAGGGCCTACATCCCAGATTGCTCTATCCAGCAAAGCTTTCAT
>PVIA01001593.1:0-190000 GCA_004024845.1 Tonatia bakeri
GAGACAACTTTTGAGTTGTAATTAGCACATACCCCATTACAACCATATAAAAATAACTACACCTATACTAACAAAACGGGGGAAATTTAGGGTGGTATAAAATGTTCAAATTTCTTTTGTATGTGTGTGTATGTGCATATATTTAAACATATTAAATTCTTAAAAAGAGAGAGAGAGAGAGAACACACGCCTTGGCCAGGTAGCTCAGTTGGTTAGAGCCTGGTCCCCATGTGCCCAGGTTGCAAGTTTGATCCCCGGTCAGGGCATATACAAGAATCAATCAATGACAGAAAATCAATGTCTCTTTCCTTCTCTTCCTTCCTCTCTCTTTCTCTAAAAAAAATAAAAAGAACATTAACAATTAATGTGTCAGGAGTTATGTAGTTTATTTAACAAATATTGATTGAGAACCTATCATGCACCAGCCAAGAAGCTCCCTTGTTCTCTTCCACCTGGGCAGTAACATGAGCGGCTTCTCCCCAGTGAGTCCCCAGCCTTGACCCCTCAAAGCCTCGAGGCAGATGCTGCTGCCACAGAGCTGAGGCCCAAAGACGTGTCCACAGCCCCCTCCCTGCACTCTTCCTCGTAGGGTATAGGAGCCGGGTCTGCCTGAACTGAAGGAACACAGCAAGTGGTTTCTGTAGAAACATTTTTCTCCTATGCTGTCCTCAGAAAAACCCTTCTTTCCAAATGTAAATTATGAGCTTGCTTACCTCCAGGAAACAAAAATAGTCACAATCCTTCCCCTGCGACATCTCGTTGAATCACTATCGGGTCCCCTTCCTGGGCATCAGTGGTCCACTTCCCCTCACACGGAGTTGCTGCCTCGGGAAGGGTGTTTTCCCTTCCACGATGCCAGAGGCAGACAGATCAGTCCAAACTCGAAATCATGTGAGACACCAAGATGAAGGGACTCCGAACAGTTCATCTGCACCAATCTCTGCAAACACACACACACACACACACACACACACACCACATGCACGCACACACACTTTCCTTGCAATCGCCATGAGGCTTTCGTGTCTGTGGTAGAGAGTTTGATTTCTAGGGTTCAGTTTCACAGGATGTGGCAAACGCTAAAACGTGGCACGGCACTAAAAGATATGCTGGGGCTGCATTTGCAATGTTTCTCCAAGTGTTTAGATCTCGTGCAGCAAACTCACGCAGAAGAGTTGATCTTAGACGTAGTTTCTATTTAAAATTATTTGAGTCCATCTAAGAGAGTTTAGAGGTATAAAACAAGATTTCGGAAGGTATGGGGTTGCAGTTACACCACAGAACTGTCACTTTGAGTAAGTCGGCGGACACTGGCGTCCAGACACGGGAAGGTGACCTGCGTGGCTGGCCACCTCCGTTCACCCCCTCCCAGGAAGCCGCTGATCCGCACTCAGAGCACATCTCTCAAAGTTTCCTTCCACACTCTTCCTCACCCCGCCTCCCATTGGCCCACCTTAGGACTCTCTTGATCAAATTACCTGATTCTGATTTGAAAATTCTCTTCTAAAGTTTTGTATGTTTTTCACTTCCCCCTCACCTCCCAGGCTTTTACCGATTTTCCCAGGAAGAGCTTTAGAAGATGTTTCTCTACACCATGGGGAAAAGGCCCGACCTTGGGGCTGTTTTCTTCTGCATGATCTTCTCACCCTTCTGCCTCCCTGAACAGAGGAGCACAAGTGGACGAAACGGACCTGCATGTCACCGTGGAGGAGTCCATCCAGGGAACTCTCGGTTCACTATGCTCAGTGGCGATGATGTCAATGACGATGGGGACGATGGTTAGCGTTTATTTGTAGGTAATGTTACCGATCGGGCTCAGTTCTGTGGCACTGGTCCTGTACTGTCCAAAAGAGCTGAATCAAGTCAGTGATGGTTATTCCTCTGTCAATGTGCAGAACACGATTGCATTACAGATGGAAGGAAGTGATGCAGTGAGTGTAAGACAATATAGTCCCTGCTGATTTTAAGCTTATGGTACAACTGGTAGGTAATTGTGTGTGCGCGCGCGCTTGTGTGTGTGTGTGTGTGACTATATATATTTATGTGAGTATATAATATATACACTATATTTTATGTTTACTAATACTGTATATACCAAATACTATACACATGAATATATATAATTCACCCTTACATTTTTGGACAGCTTGATAGGAAGCTGGAGTAGAAATGCACTGAAGAGTATTTATGAATGAATGAGTATGAATGCAATCTCTGTAAATAATGATGGTCTGGAGGAAAACACAAAGAAATAATTCACACCATTTAAGCTGAAGGGACTAGCGGAGTTGAATAAATTAGCCTATTAATATGATAGCATCATAAGACAGAAAGTACTCAATAAATATTTGATGACTGACTGAAAAGTTTGTTTTTGTTTTCCTCATTAAAGTGTGCAATAAACAAAGCTAAAAATATATGGCTTTCCCCGTGGGGAAGCCATGGTCACTAAAAATTAATCTGCTTCAAATCCCACAAGTTATCGGCTGCTCTTTAAGGACTCAAGGGATTGTTGACATTAACCAGGATTTCCAGGAAATCGAGATTTGATTCAAATTGAGAGATGTAAGATTTTATGAACTCAAAGATTTAAAAGGCATTAAAATAAATGCTGACTAATCCCTTCAGGAAATCAGTCCAGGATTAGATTTTATTCCTATGACAAATTAAAACTTCTCAAGAAAATGAGTAAAATACCAACAGAAAAAACATCTGTTGAGATATTTATATATGTGTAAATATGTGAGATATTTATATATTTATATATATATTTATATATATATAACAATACATTTTGCTGATATTTTACTTGCAATTCTTATTTGCAGAATTTACTCAATTGTATTTAAATATAGTATCATAGGATAATGCCATGAACACATTGGGTATTCTATTGTTTTTTCAGGGTGGAAATGATGCTTACATCTGAAAATACTTCATCACAGAAGGACGAGGTTACAATGAACTCCATAAACTCTATAGAGCAGCCCCTTCCCTTCTCGAGAGCAGGGGGAAACCAAGCTTAGAGGGAGCTGGGCTCTGCCTGCTCAGGACACTCCCAGGACTCTCAGTGGAGACAGCCTCGGTGCAAGGCCCTACGTCTTCTCCATGGTCATCATCTTTGACAGGTGGTCTTCAAAAAGTAGAAGCAAACAGCTGAGCTGCGTCTGAAAATTTTTCCTGATTATTTGAAGACACCTGGTTGCTAAAAATGTGGTAAAAGAGAAAGAATTCATTCCTTGTCATAGGAAGAACCAACTGTTCACTGAAGCCTGAGTGGGGTTTGGGGGGGAAGATCACACTGAGGGGTCTGGAAAGCTACCAAATAACCCCCAATAATAGTGGTGATCATGGAAACGTTTGTTTGTGAAGTGCGAAGTACTTTACATGTTTTTTAATTTCATTTACTTTCAAAAAGCATGATCTCATTTAGTCCTCCCAGTAACCTTATAACATATATTATTAAAATAATCTGTTGTAGATCAGGAAAGGGGCTCAGACCAGGTGAGTATACTTACCTACAGTTTCATGGTGGGTAAGCCAGAACTTGGAACCGGGCATTCTGACTCCGAATCCCTAACTGGACCAGGAGGGATCCAAGTATTGTAGCAGGTCCCACGGAGGAGGGGAATTTGCTATTTGACATCAAGGAGACGCCCCAGGTAGCAGAGCTCATGAGGGCAGGTCCCGCAGAGATCTCCAGGACTCAAGGAAAATCTGCCCTGAAACTACACCCAGGAACCAAACCACCATTTCTCTTCAGTCTTGGAGTGAAAAGTTCCCAACTCATAAAATACCACAAAAGCTCTTGTGGTTTTGTTTGCTTCTTGTGCTTTTTAAAAAAATAAGACTTCCTTTGTCTGATAATCTTTTTTTACTGGCTACTTGAAGTCTGAAGTCGTCTGGGGAAGGTGATATAATAACAGGCTTTGCTTCTCAGACTCTGGCGTCAGAACTGCTTCACACACTCTTAAAAGCTGTTGAGGACCCAGAGGACCTTTCGCTTACTTGGGTTAGTTCTACAAACGAGTGTCATAAATTAGAATCCCTGAACTGTTTAAAGACGAGAGTGCACAAGCCCACGTGCTGTGGCCCTCAGTGCTGCCGTCAGCACACATCATGCAGCTTCTGGAACACTCGACCGCACGCGAGTGAGACAATGAAAGTGAAGAGAGCCGTGCGTCACGGAGGCAGTCCTGGCCTCGGACGTGCCCACGTGCCCGCTGCTGCTGCTGCTGCTGCCGCCGCGAGAACCTCTGCTGCTGAGGCGCACGTTCTGGCTCGGTCCCTGACGACTGATTGGCCAAGTTACGGGGTGTCGCCAGGATCCAGCTTTCTCATCTTGAAATGTGTGTAACAGTGTCTTTGTAGGTTTGGCGTTAGCATTCAATGAAATGATGCACATCCATACCGTTGCGTACTTCCAGGTAGGCCTTCAACACCCGTGGCTGTTGTCAAATGGGGTTGTATCTGACGGAGGAGCCCTCGCTCGTTAGCATAATTCCATAGTGAAGGGAGATTATCTGTGCCCAGATAATGATCAGTCCTAATGGGGACCTATCAGGCTGTTCTTCCATCCCCACAATGGCCACCCATTTCTGAATAAGATAATACTGTTTTAATAAAAATGCCAGTTTTCTAAAATGACTGTGACTGAGCAAAGAAGATAACAGAATAGTTATTTAATACTTTTATAATATCTGAACATTTTATTGATTAAAGAGGAAGAATGACGTATTTCATTGACATCGCTTAATTTTCATTCACCAATAAAATATATTTTCACAGCATGATCTATTCCATAAAGATAGTATGTGTGCAAGGGAAAACTCAGCTCAAGAACTACAAACACGATTAAAGCTGGCGTCTCTGATCTCCAAAACGGATTTTCAAGTGTAACGTAACTTATTTCAGGCTTCCTTTATATGCTAACATTCTGATGAAATAGAATGGGGAATTTGCTGAGATTTGATTCAATAATTTATGAATAGCCATTGTTTGTGGTGCAGTGCCCATTTTGTAAGGAAATGCCTTGAAATATATGGAAGAGATGTGTAGCTATAAAATTTATCTTGGTTCTATGTATAATTAAGCATAATACAATAATATTTGTAATTGGCCCTGGCTGGTGTTGCTCAGTGGATTGAATGCTGGAAGCAAATGGTCACCAGTTCAATTCCCAGGCAGTGCACATGCCTGGGTTGTGGGCCAGTTCCCTAGTAGGCGGTGTGTAGGAGGCAACCACATATTGATGTTTCTCTCCCTCTCTTTCTCCCTCCCTTCCCCTCTAAAAATAAATAAATAAATAATCTTTAAAAAATATTTGTAATTGAAATCCCCATGAACTCTTTTATCTTATTCTTGCCATTAATAAGGTGTCCACTTCATTAATTTGGTCACCAGAGAGCTATTGTTTATATATATTAGCATTGACATATTAGAAGTGACATGTCCATAGAAACTGAGTTGAAGGGAGGAGACAAGGGTCACAAAAGCATCTAATTTTTTCCTTTTTGAGAAAGTTAAAATAAGCAAACAAAGACAATAGGTTGCTGGAGGCCTTCTTTGAGTTCAAAGACATTGAGACTTTTTCTCCACAGCAGTATCTGCAGTGTGTCAACTACTCACTCCTACAGAGTATCTCCATGGAAACTGAGGCTCAGCATTGGAGCCTGACGCTCTGCAAGACTTGGGAACACCTGCCAGTTCAGAGGTCTACCTGTGTTCAGAAGGCTTCACTATTGAATGATTTTTTCCTTGATTCTACTGATTGGAACACCCATATTTCAAGTCACATGGATGAACCTTGGATGAGGACATTTCCCTCAGTGAAATACACCAGTCATAGATGGTGAATTTCATATCATGACTGGATTCACCATCATGACTAGAACCCATCACACAGGATTCTACTTAGATGAGCAGCCTAAAATAGTTACATTCATAGAGTCGAAGAGGAATGATGGGGGCCAAGGGCTAGAGCGAGGGAAATCGGGAAATTGCTAATCCACAGGCCTACAATTTTATGTGAGAACCGTAAATTCTAGAAATCTGCTGTAAAACACTGTATCCATAGTTAACAATACAGGTTGTACATGTAAACATTTGATAAGAAGGAAAAGTGTTCTTACCACCATAAAACACATGTTTTTAAAAACTACTCCTCTCACTGAACATCTCAGATATCTGTACTGCCTCCTGAACATAAAAGGCATGCAGCCTGCGCAGCCCGAGGCCCATAGCTGAGGCCTTTGCCTGAGACCCGTGACCGGGTGTGAAGGACTCAAGAAGATCCTGACCAGCTTCCCTGGAATGCGTCAGGAGCCGTTTATGTAAAACCCACAACTAATTGTGACTTGTGGAAGTGCAACACTCATGTGTGATCTGAGAGGACATCGTGTTAGTCTTAAAAGCAAACGGCAGTGTTTTCTATCCCTCCTACTTGTTTTTAGAGAAATCTGCAACAGCAGGAAAAACCAGATTGTGACCCGCAGTGAAGAAGGGTCAACAGGGTGCTACTTCAGCCGAAGAGCCTGAAAGGACCCCTGCCAGGTGCTCCAGATGTTTCCTCTCGCCTCGCCTCATCTCTTCGTTTTTATCTGTCCTGCACTCTTGCCAATTTCTTCTACCTAACTGCACACTTCCCCCTCCCCTGACCAATGCTCTGTCACATCTTTAAATAAGCCAGAGGCTCAGAATGGAGAAAGGGCCTGTTGACAGAAGGGTTCAGTATACCCCAAGCAGTGTCTACTTATCCACAAGTGTGAACACACATCCTTATCTAGTCTCAACTCACTGAATGATATTCCCATGCCATCTCCAGGAGGTGTTTGTGCGCCCATGCCAGTGGGCTTTCTGAAGCTACGGAGTAAAGACTTTCCCCGGAGGACAGAAGATTAGGGATGTTGGAGCCAACCAGACGTTTCCCAGGCTCCGGTGTTGTCGCATCAGCCGGTGTCGAGCGGATGTGAGCTTCTTCTGGTCACAAGCAAGAACAGCGCAGTGTCTCCACCTTCCTGATGTCATCTCCGATTGTTATTTTTGCTGTACTTCTAAATAATAGGATTTCTGGCAGAAAGACTTATCTCAGGATTCAGCAGAGTACTGTTCTGAGATCCCCAGGCCCCCGCAATGATGGATTTATGCAGGTTGTGATTCTCTGACTAATTTGCTTTGAATGAGGTGAACACTTGGGAAAACCAAAATGTTATTTCCAAGATTTTTACATCCTAACTGGAAATACACCAGGAAATAGAGAGCAAAAAAAATTTTATTTTTCACCTTTGAATGTCAAAATGAACATTTCATTTGTCATTTAAATTAATGGAAAAAAAGAGATTACTCAGTTGTACTTCTTCCTTCTTTACACAAAAATTGCAAGACCTTGCAGTACCATTTGCCCCCCTTTATGCTAGTGTAAGTGATTTTAAACATTCCCCATGTGGCCTGAAATGGAATAATTTCATGGCTCCCCATTCCCTGCAATGAGAACACGCAGGCGGTTGTTTTTGCTCCCGACGCCAGGGGAGGGGGAGGTTTCCCTAGCTTCTCCACATGCTTCTATTAAGAAGCCCAGAACTGAACCTCTCTCAGAGGAGGTCGCAAGATGGAAGGTCACCTGGAACATCAGTCACAGAAGAGGCAATGCCGTTGCCTGTCTCCTTCACTCCCGAACAGCAACACCCCGTCCCCCAAGGAGGAAGTGGGATCCCGACTTAACAGACAAGGAAACTTTGGTGTGGGGATCAGGGGTAGTTCAGTAATCTGTCTGATGAACACAACCAATTACTGTGGCAACGGGCGTGAGAACCCACATCTGACCAACTGCAAGAACCATTCCTTGCTTCGAGTACTTCGTCATAGCCCGGGAGAGAGGTGCCGTGGAGAGTCCTGAGGACGGGCAGTGGGATTAAATGAAATAAAACCTGTTGAAGGCCTTGGATGACTTGCTGCAAGAAAATTACCTTTTTCTTATTTCTCAGCCTCCAAATTTCCTCAGATAGATCCCCCTTCAAGGGGCTTGCCCTCCCACCCCTGCTGTTCAGGGACTCAGGGACGGTCTCAGTGGGGAGCCCCTCCATGAGAGGAGGGCTGACTCCCGGCAACTCACTGACACCCCCAGGGGTCCATACATCCCTGGCACTGGGCTGGCTGCCCGCTCACGCACTGACCCCCTCATCCTGCTCTCTTGGAGGCTTCTTTCTCCATGTCAGCCTGGCCATGCCCTCTCCCAGACCCCCACTGCCCCACCATAACTGTGTGTTGGTGAGAAGGAAGAAAAAGATGTGATTGAAAACTGGGTCACATTTCCCATTCAACATGCTTGAAGCACTTAAAGGAAGTTAATCTGATTGTTTTAGAATTTCAGTAGGTCTGTACTTGGTAACTACCCTTTAGTTACTCTATTTCCTTAAAAAATAGAATTTTTGCACAAGCAAGTCACACAAACTCTCCAGGCCTCAGAGTCCCCTAAACTTGGAAATGAAGAGGATGAAGTTTGAAATGGAGTTTGAAAAACTAACTTAAAGTTTTTAAAATAAGGGGTCTGCGAAATACAAATTGTACGAATATGTATATATTTTAAGGCAAGCTTGTAGAAGGAGCTTGACAGTGCAGACCACAAGCTCTTCAAGGGCAGGGATCCCCCTTTTTAATTTCTCCTGAGTCCTTTAATGCTCGGTGCTTAGCGCCGGGCAGGTGTTCGGCAAGCTTTCTTGGACTCGAAGCCAAGTGCTAAGAAGCAGAAGCTTTATTTGTCCACACGAATCTCTGCTGGGGGCCTTCCCTGCCAACAGAAGATAGTGAGTTCAAGATTCCATAATTAGACACACACCGTTGCACCAGGCACTCTGTGTCCCTGCTTGTCAGTGAGTCCCAGTGATGACATGGTGACAGTTGCCAGTCTCTCTGGGGCCCTTGTTCAGCTGATGGGAATGTTCGTTTTACTTTATTTTTATTCTTGACAGAGGAAAAACTCATTATTCATGCCCCTTGCTTGAAGAAGGGCTGTCATTTTATAACTCCAGAAAGGAATTATGCCTGCCTTAGACTGCAAGGAATGGGTTTGGGGGTGAAAATGAGAAACCTGAGAAAAGAGCAGTCCATTTGCAAAAATCAAACAGATGTAGTATACGTAGTCGGGAAAGGGAAACGCATATACACTTAGTCCGATTTATTGAGTACTTATTATACATGTCACTGATTTTGTGTAGGATATGTTGTTATCCCATTTTATCTTCCCTAATGCCCTATGACAAAGCTAGTACATTATTGGCCCATTTTAGAGATCAGAGAGTAGGTTCAGAGAAATAAAATAGCTTTCCTGAAGTCAAGTCAGTGGGAACTGGTGAGCTGCCTTTTCTATGATCCCTGAATTGCTGTCCTCTCTCCTCCCCTCCCTCCCTCCCAGGGTGTACGCAGGGAGGGAGCAGGCACTGGGATGTTTTGGCTGTTGCATTTCTCCTGCTTTCTCCCTGTCCACAGTTTGTGCTGAACAGATAAATGAGTACTTTTCTGAAAAACATGTTCTGATTGCTCTTTTTTATAGGGATCTAGAAGCCGGACATATTTTGTAATTTTTTTTCAAGTGATTTCCTCTTCCATCCCTATTACTTTAGTTAACAAAGGAAAAAGAGCTGGGATTGGGAATGACAGCAACCACAAAGACATCTCTACGCCTACAGTTGGGAGTTACTGTTGAACTTGATCCTCACATCACAGCCTGGGTGGCAATCCGGGCAGTATGGCTGTTCCCAAAGTACACACGAAGAAGGGAACCCTGGGTTCTAAAGTGCATGTTCAAGGTCACTCAGATGGTGAAGAAAACACCAGACTCAAATCCAGATGATTGACCCTGTTTAGGATTCTGAAAATACAGAGGGGATGTGGTTTCAATACTCAGTTCCCAGAGATTTCTAGGGGACTTGGGCCCGATGGCCACGTGATGTTATCCCACATCCCCACCATTCCTGACTCTAAGCTTCGTGGTCAGTCCTGACCCAAGCGACTCCGAGGCTAACAGGCAGCTCAGAGCAAGTGAGGCCTTAGGTTCCATGGGAATTCCAACATCTGGGAGAGGATCCAAGAGGACAGAGTGAAGGATAATGTGTGTAAGGGCACCCTCAGCCAAATGGGTGAAGGTCAGACAGAACAATCAAGCAGCGAAGCCTGGGAGATATTTGCTGACTACTTAAGGGAATTCATGGATGATTAAAAAAAATAAATAAAAGACTTTCCAATGAAAAACCGTGATTTGTAAACTAAAATACTCAGTACACAGTTTGAAGGAAGGAATGAACACTGTTAAGATTCAAATTAATAATTTGAAAGACCAAGTGGAAGAAAAAATCTTAAAACAAAAAAGGAAAAAAACAACCCAACTCACCACCACTCTCTCCCTGAAGAGAAAGAAAATTACGAAGGAAAAGGTAAGAGACTTGAAGGATAGACCCTGGATGGTCAACATGCACTCAGGGGCGTAGAAGAAGGAGGAAATAGATGAGACAGAGGAGAATCATAATGAAACAAAGAATAGGAGAGATTGGCTGAGCTGAGGCTGCTGGAGAAATCTAAGAGGAGGCCATGGGTGACAGGCAGCTTGCCTAGCACATGGGATTCAGGCTCTGCCAGATCAGTAATGAGGAAGAGGTTATTGTGTATATATATATACATATATTTATAGTCTAAGGTACAAAGAGACACACTGGGGGGAAATACATACATATATACATATATATATGCACATGCAGTTTGTGTTGCTATATGTGAATATATGTGCATACATAATGTTCCTGCCCTGGCTGGTAGCTCAATTGGTTGGAGCACCATCTGTGTCTCTTTCTATCTTAAACTGTAAGTTTAAAGGCAGGATCTATATGTTTGTGTTCTGAGGTATTTAATTCTGGTGACTGATTAACTTTCGCTTTTTAGTTTTTTTTCTTTCTCTTTGCACTCTGGCCAGAACTTTAGGTCCTTGACAAGTATCTGTTGCATTTGGGCTGCTCCGGAAGGACAAGACACAATGAGAAATGATCTTGGGGGATAGGAGTGGCTAGTGTTTCTCCTTAAAACCACAGTTCCGCTGCCTCCAGGCAAAGTTGTGACGTGCTCCTGGGTTCCCCACCCAGCCGTTCATCCACCCTCAGCTCAGGACCAGGGGCTCCTTCTTCATCCTGCTCTGTTTGTCAGCAGAGTCCCTAGTCCAAATGGGCACTCATCATTGCTTTCCAAGGTGAACTCTCCTGAAGCTGCCTGTGCTCCTTCTTTTGGTTCAAATATAGCAAGAAAAAACCCTAAAAGAACTACTTCTAAAAAGGTAAAGTTTTAGGGAATTATCAAGCTGTGACAGAAAGTATGTGGGGTCAGTAGGACCTCTCACGAGCTCCTTAAATGACAGGGATTGGCCCCTAGAAGATTTATCAAATATGAAACACTAGCAAGTTGGAAAGGCAGACCCATTCAGCCCCCATGACAAGGGGGCTGAGCCCCCATCTGCAGACTGGTGGCATCTGCTATCAAACTGAAAGAGTGCCCCCCCTCCCCGGTGTTGGCAGAGCCAAACACAAACAGCAAGAATTGCAATGGAGTCAGATTGGCTATTTCATTATAAATGGTGCCACCCAGGAAATGGGAAGCTAAGGCTCAAAAGCCTGATTTCCCAGATGGCACGTAGTTACAGATTATATAGGGGGAACCACTGTGGGTCAGAGGTTCGGGTTCATGATGGGGGCTAATTGGTTGGAGGCAAGGTGAAGGTAAGAAATCATTTTTCTCGGTCTTGAGCACAGCTCTGAGGTCTGTTCCCGGTGTCCCCCTGTCCTGATCTCATGGGGAAGCAGCCAGGGGTTGTTCCCCCTTAGGGCACAGGCACGGAAACATAATTTAAGTCAAGATGTTACCTTTTGCCTGGAGAGGTCCGACCTTGTGACCATGACTCAGGTCTGGGCTGCTGTCTTCGGCTGCCTCGGGGGTTGCTGGTTATCTGGGGGAAAGGCTGGTCTCCGAAGGGGCATGGAGAGAAACATAATTTCTAGAGCAAAGATTTAAAGCTAAATTTAATCAAAGTCACAAGGACCCTCGGTGTCACATCCAGATGGCTGATCAGTCAGATTTTGGTGCAATTTCCTGTCCTACTCCCCCCCAGACTTATCCAGTTCTGGAGCGGCAGGCCCTGTGTAAGACGCTCAGGCTTCTGTAAAGTGGATCCCAGGAAGGGCTCTCAGATGAGTACACAGCCCGGATGGAGGAACATTCAACCGGGAGAAACAGCTGAGGGGGGCTTCCCGTTAGTATCAATTCAGGCATCAAAGGGAAACCTGACGACACAATGAAAGCAGCAAAGACCTTGGTTGGAAGAGCAGAGGATAATAAGGCGGCGGAATTAAAGAGCTGTAAAACTCACCATGCAGGTGCCTCCCTGGAGCCAGGCGCAGCTAGGAGGGTGAGGAGGAGGGTGAGCGGTGGGGAGAGGGGGTGGAGAGAGGGAGTGAGCGGTGAGGCCTGCGGGGAGGCCTGTATCGAGAGCATGCTGGATTGCATTGTCTGCAGACTTCCTTTACCCCACGTCCGCGTGGGAGACTTGGGGAGACGGAAGGGGTGAGGGGCCTGAGGGTAGGGCCACATCACCTACTCTGGACAGGCCACGGTTCCTTTCTCGTTTCCCTTGCCTCCCAGACGTTAGGTTATCTGGCCCAAAGAGAGGAGTGAACGTTTGCGCATGCCACTTGTGTGTCGGAAGTTGAGTCCACACTTATAGTTGAGTCTTAACTGATGGTCATTTCTCTGCTTCCTTTTTCTCAAGACACAGTCTGAAGTTGGGAAGTGACAGTCTCGGCTTGACCGAACTGGAATCACTCCGAACTGTCTTCCCAGCAAGGCCTCAACTTCCAGACTTCCACATCTGTCCTGCAGCACTTAGCTTTAGCAAGAACTCTGTCAGATTGGTTGAGCAGAATCCTCCCATCCCTGCTATATGATCACCCTCAACATCGGCCCCAGTTCCTCATCCCCCACTCCGCACCCCAGTGACATGCGATCACCCTGGTCTGCCTTCAGTGAGAATCTCATCAGGTTGATTTAGCCAGATCCCCCTTGTCCCTGATGTCTCCTCTTCCTAATTTTCTACCCACTGATCATTAGCCCCCACCCCCTGTCTCCTACCATGCATGTCCTTCTTACTGGCTATAACACCCCCACTTTTCCTTGTTGCATTCAGAGTGAACACAATCTCTGTCCTACTGCAAAACCCTAATGCAAAACCTGCAGCAAAATCCTAATATAGATCCCAGTTGTTTCCTGATGAAATCTGCCTGTTTTAATATCATAATAATTTTTCTTTGACAGAAGAATTTTATCTTCTGATAATCTGGGAAAGGAGCAAAAGCAAATGAACTGAAATGAAGCATCTCCCCGGCCCAAAATCACTGGACGTGCAGAGTTCAAATCCAAGGGTGTGCTTTATTCTGTGGCACTGCAAATTCCTCTTTTATCTCTCCATTTCTCCCCTTATCAGTCCTCTCTCCCTGAGTCCCCAAATTTGGATAATCAATAAAAGCAAAATTTTGAAGATGAAGGCAGACTTCTGAATTGTAATTAAGGCTTTCATTCCTTCTCCATCAACGCTCCCCCACCTTAATGGGCACTCAGGTTAAATCTTGTTAAATGCAGATTCTAATGGAGTGGGTTTGGGGTGGGACCCCAGGTGATGCCAGTGCTGCTGCTGCATTGTGGTCCCCTGTGAGTCCCTTGGCGGGGTCTGAAAGAATGCTGATGCCTGGGTCCCAGCACCGTAGGTCCTCATTGAAGTGGTCTGGGTGTGACCTGGGTGTGGAGAGTTTTAAAATCTCCCCCAGGTGATTTCCGTGTGCCAACCAGGGTTGAGAACAGCTAACATAGAAGGTGGAGTGGTGGCGTGGGGGGTGCACGGGCTTTGAACCTGGTTCTGCCATTGACCCGCAAGTAACCTTGAGTGTGGTCCTCACCATCTAAGCCTGTTTTCTCATGCACTAGAAAAAGAGGCAGTAATACCTTCTTAGGATTGTAGGGCTTAATTCAAAGTCATTCTGTTCAGTACTTAAAACAATAAGTACTTTCCTTTTGCTTTCTTTCCTCATGTTACTTTCTAGCTCAGAAGCATCTAGAGTCAGACTAAATCTCATGATTTATGGTCCACATTTGGTCAGTAAATGAGTTTTGATTGACCTCAGTACTATATATATTTTTAAATTTAAGCTATTGTTTCAACATCTGGAGAGTTACACAAAAATCCAGATTTTGGCTTCTGTGGGTGAAGACCAAGATCTGGTCACAACAAGTGCCCTCTGGCCAACTTAGAGCTCCTCCAGACATACCAGCCTTCCAGGGAACTAAGGAAGAGCTGGAGGCTCTTCCATGCTCGAGGGCCTCTGGCCTGTTCCATCCTGGGCTGTGCTAAGCTACCGTCCTGGATTTTGTTTTTCACCAACATCATGGGGATTCCCATTGCCTCTTGAGTTAAAGTCCTGTTTTCATGGATCCATTGTCTTTCCTTTCCTTGATCTAGAAATTTCTTGAGAAAGAGTCCATGGAAAGAAAAGTTTGAGGCCTTGAATGTCTAAATATGTCTTTATTTTACCTTCCTATCTGTTTGATAGTCTCATTAGGTAGAGAATTTTGCACTGGAATTATTCCCCCACCCCCTGAATTGGGAAGCGTTTAATTCTATTGACTTGCAATATTAGTCTGTTTCCTGATACTTTTAAAATAAGTACATACTCTGACTTGCCTTATCTCTAGTAGCTTTTAGGATCTTCTCTTAGTCCCAGTATTCTAAATTTTCCTAGGATGGGCCTTATGTTTGTTCAATTCCTTCCACAATCCTGAGTACCTTATGGGCTCTCCACGTGGAAAACTTGTGTCCTTCAATTGTGGGAAATTTTCTAAATTATTTCTATGATAATTTCCCCTGTGAGAGGATGTTTCTGAGAACAGTGGGCTGGAGACTGTTAGTTGCCATAGGGTAAAAAAAATCGTGTTTGTTTAAATCCATCATCACATTGCCAGCATCTGAGCAGTAACACTGGGCGTTTGCCTTGCTCGAATGGAGCTCAATGATTGTTAGTAAGCTGAACACAACTGGGGTGAGCTTCTTGCAAAGTTTGTGTAAAGATTTAAATTTATGACCACACTGCTCACATTTCTCAGCAAAGGCACGTGAATATTGAGTGACTGGCTCCCCTGATGACTCCTCCTTTCTTCTGAAGGGTCAGTCAAACCAAGTTTCAGAATGACAGGCTAACTGTTAGTATGAGCGTTCCCAAACTTTCCACGGCTTTCCCTAGAAGTGTTTCTTGGCTAATTCATGCTTATCTCTTCCCACAATGAGGCTGGCTTTTCCATGCTGGGGGTGGGGGAGAGGGTGGTCAAGGAAGGAGGTGGGACGTGAGTCTATCGGTTTCCTGCCGAGTTGATGGAAGCTTTTCCTGCCTGACCTGCCCTTAGAAAGAACTGCGTGCTAAGGCACTTACTGATGGCTGGGAGAGACTGGGGCTGAGACGGGGCCGGAAAAGATGTGCAAACCTGTCAGAAAAGTGCAAAGGAATGAAGGGTAAGTGCAGGAATTGCTGAATTTAAGTGGAAATCCTTTGGAATGCTTTTTTTAAAAAAATGGTAGTTTATCTTTTCACTCAAGACTGAAATTTGAAAGGTCACAGAGAAGAATGTTCAAATATCTTCTTTAAAAAATGAAAAGAAATATCATTCTCACCCCCACAATTCTGCACTTAGTTTTAGAATTAGTATCACATCTGGTTGGAGCTGAACAGAAGTGTTTCTAAAGAATCCGGGGAGTTGGGCATACGGTTCTGCCAATGAATGGCAGGCTCTGATTGGAAAAGTATTCTTTACTGTCTAACAGGCCAGCCATGGCGTGTCTCCCATTCTCTTCTCCTGGGTGACCTTCCCCAACCACGAACTTAAAAAAATAAAATTTCTTTCTTTTTTTTTAGAAATAATCGCTGTATTTTTTTATTTTTTTTAGATTTTATTTATTTATTTTTTAGAGAGGGAAGGGAGGGAGAAAGAGAGAGAGAGAGAAACATCAATGTGCGGTTGCTGGGGGCCGTGGCCTGCAACCCAGGCATGTGCCCTGACTGGGAATCAAACCTGTGATGCTTTGGTTCACAGCCCACGCTCAATCCACTGAGCTATGCCAGCCAGGGCTAAATGTATTTATTTAGAGTAGTTTTCAGTTTACATCTCAATTAAACAGAAGGTGTGGAGAGTTCCCATGTACCACCTGGCCCCACACGTACACAGCCTCCCCCATTATGCACATTGCTCACCAGAGAGTGTGTTTGTTACAACTGGAGAGCCCACTTCGACAGATTATTGTCCCCCAATGTCCAAAGTGTACATTAGGGCTCACTTGGTGGTGTACGTGCTACGGGTTTGGACAAATGCATAACGACACGGGCCCATCATTACGGTCTCACACAGAGTAGTTTCATTGCCCTAAAGATCCCATGCTCAGCCTGTCATCTCCCGCTCCCCCTGCCTGAAAACCACTGATCGCTTTACTGTTCTCTGGTCTTGCCTTTTCCGGAATGCCATAGAGTTGGACTCATAGGGTATGTAGCTTTTTGGCTTCATTCTCTTAGAATCGTACATTTAGGTTTTCTCTATGTCTTTTCATGGACTGATAGCTCATTTCTTTTTAGTGCTGAGTAATATTTCATTGTCTGAATATACCACAATTTATCTACTCACCCACTGAAGGACAATTTCGTTGCTTCCAGGTTTTGGCAATTATGAATAAAGTTTCTATAAACATCCATCTGCAGGTTTTTGTGTGGACGTAAGTTTTTTTGGTAAATATCAAGCAATGTGATTGGGTAAATATCAAAGAGTGTGATCACTGGATCACATGGTGGAATAGGTTCAGTTTTGGGAGAAACTGTCGAGCTGACCTCCAAATGGCTGCACCCCTCAGCAATGAGCGAGAGCTCCGGTTGTTCCACATTCTCGTCGGCACTGGGCAGCATCAGCGTTCTGGAACTCGGCCATTCTAATCAGAGTGCGGTGGTGTCTCGTTGTTTTGTTAATTTGCATTTCCTGATGACATAAGATGTGGAGCATTTTTTCATACACTTATCTGCCACCTATATGTTTTCTTTGGTGAAGGTAAACACCAAATCAATGCCAATCTTTTAATCAGGTGCTTTATTTTCTTACAGCTGAGTTTTAAGCAGGCACAAACCTTTTACCCACTGTCCTTTGGGACAGCTCCTCACTTGAGGCGATATGGACTTAGATTAATCACTTAGACTCAGCTCCTGAAATAGAGGGTGATGATTTACAACAAAACCAACTTTTTGTGAGACTTAAACCAAAGGTAGAAAGGCTACGGCCATAAGGAGCAGCAGCTGATGGGATTAAGTTAGTCCCGAAGAGTCATCAAAAATGGACAACCCAGTAGCAACTTTTAGTGGTCTGCCTCCTGCTTTCGCAGAAGCCATCCCAGAATCACGGGTGTCAGCGGCCTTCCTGGTCTCACTCAGTTCCCTTCCTCGAACACTAGCAGCACGGCGGCCCCGCTGCCGGTGTGTCCTCCCTTCTTTGCCTTTTTTTGAGCACAAACTCGTGTGGGGGAAACATGGAGCAGAGCTCTAGAATTTTGTTGTTCAAAGAGTTCCATATAATTTTTGTTCAAGCCCATTTGTTTTGTTCCCCAAACCTACAGATGGCTTTGGGGGCATTCACTGTGGGCCTGGCACTGGACTGGCTTCCCACGAAAGGAGTAAAGACGGTGAACAGCAGTGACCTGCAGAAAACGTTGCGGCATAATGGATAGAGGCCCACATGACAAACCCAGGTAAGTGGACGATTACAAACAGGTACGATTTCAGTGTGTACAGAGCTCCTGCAGGGAGAGTCCTCCGAGACTGGCCCCGGGACGCTGCTTAGGGAGGGAGATTATGTTGAAACTGTGTCCTGGTCTGCCTTCTCCCATTTATGCCTCCTCCCTTGGCTGCTGCTCCAGTAGATTCTGTTCCAGAAGGGCCCACGGAGCCTTGACTCTCATACACGAGTGTCTATTTTACTTGTAGAGATCCCCTCCTTAGGTCAAGGGACTTGGCAACAGAAGTGTGGACTTCTCCTTAGAGCCCTTGCGGTCGCCATCTCTGCCACGTGAGAGGTGCACCAAGACTGCTGACTTTCGAGCCATGTTATCTCATGCACATTACCCTTCGGGGATACTACTGTGTAGGGACCACTCTCACACCGTTTTATTGCTCAAAAAGTACTTGTGGTGCTTGTTAGTACTCCCGACCTAGAGATAATCCTTATGTTTGTATCCCTTTACATGTTTAATTGTAGACAGAAAGAGCATTACAGGTAAGTCTGCTACCTGAATGGCCAGGTTGCCCAGAGTCCTGAGAACTGCCAGTTCATGCCACTTGCCCATCTTATCGGTTTCAGAAGTTATTGATACACAAATTTTGTTAATTTGTAAGAGGTCTTAACAGCTTTGTATTTAAGAATATTAGTCCTTTGTCATTATGTTTTGCAATTTTTACTTTTGTTTCCAAAGTGCTTTTTGCAGTTCAGAAAACTAAAATGTCGTGAAATTTGATAATACATGATCCTTTATTGGTTCTGAGTTTTCTTTAATACTTTGAAAGATCTTTTGTAATCTCACAGGACAATCAGATGATCTCAGGGGTTTTTTGGTAATTCTTTTTAAAAAGAATTTACTGCTGGTTTCTTCTATTTTCATGGTAGAGCTACTCAGGAAATGAATCCACAGAACTAACTTCTTTCCTAGCTCAGCTGGCAACCTCGAGCCGCTGGGAAACCAGGAGCAGATAACAGCAGGTCGTAAGCTTTTGATGGAGCCCAGCCTGGCACACAATAGGTGCTTAACACACCTTTTGTTGAAAGAATATATTGCTGGCTTTTGTCTTAACTCATTAGGGGTAGAGGTCTTCCGACTTTGCCAAGTACTTTCCAGGCATTATCTGCACAGGCCCAAGATTTCCTGCAGTAGAAAGAGAGGCTGGGGAGGGGTGAGTGGCTTGGCCAGCACTGGCCAGGGCCTGATGAGAGTTTTATGGAGGAAACGCCTTGCAGACACAGCTGGGGCTGGTCCTCTTCACGGTACTAGGACTTGGTGACTGCAGAATTTCAAACAATGACAGTTTCTACTTGGATCCAGCTTGCTTTGAGAAAGGACTTGTTCCTTTAAACAAACCACATTGGATGCAAACTGCATTTTGTCCCACACACTGGGAGCAGGCTGGGTGCCCTGCTGTGGATTCCAGACCTTTCCTTGTCGCTTTCCGCCATCTACCGGCCACGGCGCAAATTACTGCTGAGTTACTTGAGATTACTCCTGTGGGTTGGGATTCCTGTACCTTCTCACTCTGAAATATAACTCCCCAGAACGGCGGTGCCGTGATTCATCAGGATACAAAATTGATTTGTCTCAAGATCACAGTTCTGAAGGGACTGACTTATCTGAGGAATCACAGTATTATTCTTGTTCTTTTGTCTGAGAAACAGAATTTGAATTCTGATCACTTGAGTATAAATCTGGGCTCTACGATTGTCGAAGTGACTGTGAGCAAGAAACTGTGGAGTTTCCATCTCTTCATTTGGACCAGGGGGATAATACTAGATCTTGCCTCATAGGGTTTAGGCTCAGATGACATGGATTCTCAGATGCAAAGATACAGTCTCTGCCCCTCCCAAGCACTGGATAAAAGGTTATCTATCACTTGCTTGAAGTCTGCCTGAGTTTAGGCAGGCGTTAGTTTAGAACACGCTTCATTTCATAAGTTAGTTATTGTTTATAACCCATGGGCAGCATTTGCATAGTAATTTGTTTCCAAAATGCTTTCATTTTCACTCTCAAGACCCAGCTCAAAAGCAGCAGCTTCTGTTCTGGAGTCTTTCTTAATATGTCTTTCTGGAACAATCCATCTTCCCTCCGAGCTCTGCATAGGCCTCCTTTGAACTAATGATCTTCACCTTGGGGCATAGCCCTGTCTTGCTGTGTACATTGCTCATGAACCTGAGGGAAAGAGACTCATTCATCATCGTGTCTCTCACAGTCTTTCTTGAAATGCGACATTATTTAGCAACTACCCAACAAATATTTGTTGAAAGGAAGAATGAATAATCCCATTTGATGCCCCCTAGGAGTCCCGAGTCAGGTAGAGTGGACACGAACAGTGCCCACTCCACAGAGGAAGAATTGAGAGACCTGCCCACATGAGATGGAACGGTAGAGCTGGGGACTTGGCCACGCCAAGAATGTCCGTGAAGAAGAATAAAGGGCAGAGAGGCTCACCCTCAGCCCACATGTGATGAGAAAGGTTCTCGTCTGAAGCTGGCCTCCTGACTTTCAGGCCTCATCCAGTGTCCACTGAGCTGCATCCTTACAGTTCCTTGTTTCTGCCGTCCCTTCACGGGTTGTCAGTCTCACCTGTGCTCAGGAGATTGGTGCTTTGGGTCTAGGTGTTAAAATAGTTATCTCCAAAATTCACTTGTCATTGTCAAAGAGCCTGAGGGCCCCACCAGAACAACCACGTTACTGTGTACTGTGCAGAGGCCTTAGCTCCACGGAAAGCCGGGGACCCCGGGGCATGCTCGGGCCGCTTTTCTCCATCACTCCTTTATACCTGACTCCCGCGGGCCAAATGGGCCTCTCTGGTGACTTTCAATATTCATTCAACAAAGGCTTATTGAGCACCTAATCTGGGCCACACAGACTGCTAGGAACACAGGGACAATGTGGTCCCTGTCCTCTGGCTTATAAATGAGTGGCAAGCCAACCACACATGCATATGTAACAGTCAGGCTGTGGGGGGTTGATTTAAACTCAGTTGGTTATTTCAATGCACTTCATGGAGGTCCCTGGAGAATGCAAGTAAAACATTTTCCAGGTAGACCTTTAGGTGATTTTCAGATATGAGCTGACTGACCAAGAAATCTCTCTCTCTTTCAGTTCTCTCTTGCATTCTTCCAACAGTGTGCCCGAGTACCAGGGAAAGGGAACCCTTCCCCACACCCCAGCCACTGGCTGTTCATGACCCCAAGGAGAAGACCCCCGCGGAGAGTAAAAATGGTACATCTTTACAGTCTGAGTTCAAAGAAACGTTCTTCCCTTCAGCCAGACGCCCTACCGCAGGCTTGTAAAGAAGTGGAACGCGGCGGCCCGGAGAGGCAGTGGGTTTTGTTGGAACGCCCTAACCCCAGAAGTGCGGGCAGCACAGGCAGTATCAGGACACGGGGAGGCTCTAGCAGGGGTGTCCAGCCTTTTGGCATCCCTGGGCCACACTGGAAGAAGAGTTGTCCTGGACCACCATTAAATACATTGCATCATGTAAGCACACACATAAAAAGTCTCATAATGTTTTAAGTAGATTTAGGATTTTGTGTTGGGCCACATTCACAGCCATCCTAGGCTGCATGTGGCCCATGGGCTGCAGGTTGGACACCCCTGCATGCCTCTGGAAGCTGGGGTTGCTAGAGAAAGTGGCCTGGCTCCCCCCAGGACATCACAGCCATGGATGCTACGTGGGACACTGCTGGCTGAGCCAGCAGATGCTGCGAATGTGAGCCGTGATGCGGCGCCAGCCCTGAGGTGTGGCGGGGGCGGGACAGGAAAAGTGGAGCATTGCCTCCTCTGTCGAGTCCTCTCACATGACAGACTCTGACCCCCCCGATCTGACCCCCACTGCTGACTTTCTGTAACCAATCACATGAGGTGAGACAGAGAGCCAGAAGAGACCAGCAGTGTGAAGTCCCTGCTCCTCTCTCCGCCACTTCTACAAGAGTTCCCTGATTTTTGTGAGGCTGGCAAGGAGATAGAGCTATGAAGGAAGGGGACCCAAAGTAATAATGTAACACCCAGACGTCCTGAGTCAAGGTGAATGTCAAGACCTGGAGAACGCCGGTAGTCTGCTCTCAGCAGGGCAGAGTTAAAAACTAGAAGCGATTCTTATTTTGCATACATCTGAAGGTGAATACATGACTCATGTTTGCTACAAGCACTGAGTTCTAGGTCCCTGTAAGGACACACAGGGGACAAAGGTGGCCATGGGTCAGCGTGGAGACTGCGCTGGCTTTGGAGGCCGACAGAGAGGGTTTGAGGACCCTGTTGCTGGCTCCGCGGCTGACGCTCACCTCTGCACTTGTTTCCTCCTCTAAAGAACGGGGAGAACAACACGGCCCTTTCAGAATGATTGTAAGGGTTAAACGTGTACGTCAAGCACAGCACGGTACCTATTAATATTATAAAGAATTTGTCAGCCCTGGCTGGCGTAGCTCAGTGGATTGAGCGCGGACTGCGAACCATAGCATCGCAGGTTCGATTCCCAGTCAGGGCACATGCCTGGGTTGCAGGCCATGGCCCCCAGCAACCACACATTAATGTTTCTCTCTCTCTCTCTCTCTCTTTCTCCCTCCCTTCCCTCTCTAAAAATAAAAATAAAAATAAAAAAATCTTAAAAAAAAAGAATTTGTTGTCTTGCCCTCAAGGCACTCGTAGTTCACTTTGCAGTGCTAAGACTATCATAATAATAATCACAGTTATGTTTTGTAACAAATAATGCCTTTGCAAGCCACACAGGAGTCTGAAGTAGGGAAAGAAGCACCCCTTGAAATTCTATTGCATCGCAGACTGTTCAACACAAATTCATTAACCACACCATAGGCTCTGTTATCAGGGCAGGAAGTTCCATTCACAGGACCTGGAATCAGGAGGACCTGGGTCGCAGTCCTATCTCTGCTGCTTACTGGAGGTGTGACTTTGGGTGGTTACCGAACAAGCACCTTGAGTCTGCTACTGAGTTTTCTCATTCATCGAATAAGGTTTTTAGTACTGCCTGCCCCCTAAGTTGCGGTGAGGAATAGATGAATTGATACACATGAAAGATTTAGCAACCTCCCTGGCACATTGCAAGCACTAAGTTAGGACTGCTGTCATCACATCGCCTTCGTCATCACCATCATCACCACCACACTACCACCACCACCAGTCCCTATGCCTAGGATTATGGATTTTTTTTTAAAGATTCTTTTTTTTTTTTCCTTTTACACCTCAGTTCATTAGATCCTGAGACCTTTTCTGATTTTTGAAGCCTTTCATAGATATCTAGGCAGACTATAACCTATTTTCCTAAAAACAAAAAATTTTTGCCTGGGTAATTTGCAATGCGTTGACCTAGAGAAGGCCAGCTACCCTCACGTAGCTCCACCCACTTTGGGAGGGTGCTTCCTGAGAGCGCCCCAGGACACGGGCCTAGAGGCTAGAGTCTTTACTAGGTCTGCTGGTTTTTACAGGACTGAAACTTATCTTGCTCGGGCTTTATAATGGTGCGATGGCCAGCTTTAGTGATTAGGAGTCCCCACTTGCCGCATCCTTTGACATATATTTATGCACAGCTGTGGCTGGTGCATCCCAGGATATTCTAAGGTTCCGTAGCATAGAGTGTGACCGAACTGCTGGTACGCTGCGCAGGGACCGCCTTGTTAGCGAAGCAGCACTTTTCCCCTTCGAGGGGCATAGACTCATGAAATGGGCTTCAGAGGAAAGAATTCCCAGTGTCTGAATAAGGGCCTTTGCAGCTGGTTAATGAGGAAGAAAAAGCAAACAAAAACCAACAAACAAAACAGGATGGCTTATTAACTACGTTTAATCTAAGGATTTTGAATGGTGAAGTGTAACTCAGCTCAGAGACGGGGGTAGGCCAGTTGGCCTTAACGTTTCTTTTGCTTTATGCTGTTGAGCTGATTCAGTGGAAGGTGGAACAGAACCCAGAGCAGTTCAATGGGAACTCCCACCCACCATTGCAGGCCACACAGAGTTCTTGTAAGCATTTTTTCAAAGCTCTGCGCTATCTATAACGAGTCAGCCTCCGTGAAGGAGAAGGACATCTGCGTATTTTTAGACAGGAAAGTGCTGTCTCCTTGTCATTTGGTAGAAAATGCTTCTCTGCTTCCCTTTGTGAGGCCTCCTGGTCTCTCGGAAGAGAAAGGAGCTACCTGGTAAATAAAGATAAGCTGTGCTTATTAGCAGAGATTTGCGAGGGAAGAGGCTGTTTAAAAATGGATAAGGAGGTAATTGTGTTCCTCTGGCTCTGAAGCAGGGCCCGGTTTCCCTGTGTCAGGGGCGGGTAGCCGGCGAGGAGCTGGATGTGCCTGCCACCCCGGTGTGACCCAGAGTTCGCAGGGACAAAGCCGAGCTCAGTGGAAGGAACCGCGGGCCTTTGATGGGGCCGAGTCGTCCCGACAGCAGATCTCCTCGCGGCAGGCTGATGCTCAGCCAGGAACGAAGCACTGTTGCTTTAGATAGCCCTCTGGAAGAAAAGAGACCGTCGTGCAGGGCAGCCCGGTGCCAGGCTCAGGTCGGGAGGAGCCACCACAGTGCGTCTCACCTCCCCGCACTCCTCCGGTGACCAAGGATCTCGGACAGAGTCTCTCCAAAGGATCAGGTGAACAGTTGGAGGCAGAAACACAGGATGGTGCTAATGGCACCATGTGACATCCAATGTCTGGTTCAAAACGGACCCACTCAGCTCTCCAGGTGTTTCTACACGAGTAGACATTTGCCGACGGGAGGGCAAAGCGACCTCTTGACTGTCACATTTACCGTCTGATTGCTCTGGAGAAAGCGGTCTGTTTTTTTTTAACCCATGTGCTTTTGGATGGGAAGAATTGACAGAGGCCAAAAGACAAAGGCACCCAAGTTTGCTGTTGAATGCTCATCTCCCAGCTTCCCTAACCATCCCCATCTGGGGTGCAGAAGGAGACGGGAAGCCTTTCGGGAGTGGACAAGTGGGCTCTTTGTGCCCACGCAAGCTCAGCTTACCCTGATTGTGCCAACTCTGTGGGGTGCCCGGCAATAAAAGCCGGGGACAAAACACACCAGGACAAGGACCTGGTGGTCCCCATGTGCCTGGTCCTTTTCCCACATCCCTGCTGTTTGTGAGTGACCTGAAGTGAGGGAAGGCAGGCTTGGAAAGAAGTTATGCTGAGAAATGTGGGTATCTTTGCAGGCCTGACACTTTCTTCTCAGGCTAGTTCGTGAGCATGATGGATGTGTGTGTGTGTGTGTGTGTGTGTGAGAGAGAGAGAGAGAGAGAGAGAGAGAGAGAGAGAGAGAGGGAGAGAGAGAGAGAGATACCTCAGTGTCATAAATAGTGGAACACTAAGGCTGCCTGCTAGTAGTTGGGGATCAGCTGTCAACCTTCCACCACCACGCCAACAATTTTTTGCTTAAGGCAAAAAAACCCCCTGGTTATTTGGATATTTCTGAGGCATAAAGAATAGCTATGAACAGAATGTTATTGAAACATTCCCTTTTGGATGTGATTTAATTGCCTGAAAGTGTGGAAATTCAGTTTCTAAATTTCCAGACACTATCTTTTCCTGGCGTGTTCTCTTCAGCTGTCTTTGTAGAAACAGGCAGACTGCAAACGCTTCCGGAGCAAACCTGCAACTCCAGCATGCCCTCGGCCAGGGGTGGATTGAGCAGGAGCGGATCAAGCTTAAGCTTCAGGCTCCTCACTTTCACAGGCTGTTTTCAAGGTCCTGACAAAGGGCCTGCCACGTGTTCATGTGGTCACGTAGTTTTGTTAAATTTGCAAAACTGAGATCTTTTCAAGATGTAGTTTTTCTTAAAGAAGTCTACCCGCATGGCTTGAGTTCCTGAGCAAACTCTCAGAGTGAGGTGATAATTTATTATAAATCTTCCAGCTTAATAAAAGAATGTGATTAGGTTAACTTAGAACCATTTAGAAGAGGGATTTTTTTGGCAATAACCATTGTCATCTCAATGCACCCAACACCGTTTGTTATAGTTTGATCCGTCTTGAGGACAGCGGCCACGGAGGATAGAAGAGTTCCTGGAGGGTTTCACAATGCCAATGACGTGGCAGAAAACTGTATCTCCTAGTTCACGACAGGAAGGGGCTGCCTCCTTGTCTGGGGGGACGTTCACTATTGGCAAAAGGACTGCATGCTGCACGTGTCCTCTGGACCCTTTCTTTAGGAATGGGAGGAATGGGAGGAATGGTGGAAATGATGAGGAACCCTGGCATTGCCTTTGCTCCTTTCATCTCCCAGTGGTTGGGTGGCAAGCCTGGGGCCTCGGTGTTTCCTCTGGTTGGCTTCCAGAGGAGCTGGAAGCAAAGGGATACCTCAGGGTTGACGGTGGGGTCAGGAGAGGGTTCACAACTTCCTGGAGGCTCTGTGTCGTCTGAACCCCAGCTCTGGTCCTCCTGACTACACAGAGCAGGGCAGATGGACTTTGTGGAGCTCGGGGTTCATCAGTACGGTGCCAGACCTTCATTTACCCCCTCTGTTTTCGCCTTGCTTCTCGCTATGCGTTTTAAGTCATTTCAACAGACCACATGGTTGGCGCATTTCAGCGTGCTCTGTGGGCCTTCTGCTCTCTGACCTCTGATGTGCTGTGCCTGGGAATATATGTGGAGGCTCCCATTGCATCAAAGTAATCTTCCACATGATAACATTAATCAGGGTTATTTACTCTGGTAATAACTGGCAACAATAATCCAATATGGATATTTCTTGTCAGGCAGCTTTCCTGGGTAGCTCTTCTCAAAGCTGACCTCCTTGAAGACTTTGGAATCTTCTTCATTAAACAGGCAGATGGGCAGAGTGAAGAATTACCTGTGGGAGGATTGCATGGACCAGAACTAGAAGTGGCACTCATACTCTCACCCACATCCTATTGGCCAAAACGAAGTCACATGGCCCTGCCCAATTGCAAGGAGGCTGGGAAATGTAGGAAAAGGGAGAAGGGATTGTGAAGAATCAGCCAATGTTGGAATGTGGCTATAAACTAATACTAGCCATGAAGAGAGGGTGTTAGGAATCTTCATTCCTAAAAATTACTATTGCAAGATTATTCTGTTTCTATGCCTTGGTGAAAAGTGGTTGAAGCTGATGGCTTCTTCAGTCAATTAAAAATGACACAAATAAGTAATACCCACTTTGCAAAAATTAGGAAATACTGATTCAAGTGACTACTTAATATACATTTTAATCAATGGTACACTATATGGTACAATTCTGCTGAATAGTAGGAAGGGTGCAGCTTGACCTATTAAGACTATATTGGATCACAGAATAATTTAAAGCAAAGAATTAAATAGAATAATAAAATTTTAGAGCTAGAAGAAACCTTAGGAATTATTTAATTCAAAGCCCTAATAGATGAAGAAACTGAAAGCAAAGGAGAGGAAAGTCCATTTCTTGAGCTCCGACGATGCTGTGAGGTCGAAACTCTCTCCAGCCCATGGGGAAGCGTGACTTGACTTACCCAAGTCACACAGCCACTGTGAGAGTGGGATGGGACCCAGCACTTCTAACCAAGAGTTAATGTGCTCTCCACATGTATTTAATTAGCACTTCTCCCCTCCCTCTCTCGTGTGTACATATAGACGTTTATGCTCTTCTTCCAAGTCATTTATGTGAGTGTAATTTACAGTCTGCTGAATTGGAAGAAAGACTTCATTCTCAAAATGTGAGGTTGGCAGGTCTGTGGTGTTACATCTGTAATAGCATCATTTTCACGGCTTGTGTGATCTTTTGCATATAGCGTCAAAGTATTTTGCGTGCTAGTCACCAAGTTCCAAGAGAAATGGGATATTCTTTTCACTGGTCTGGAAAAGAGCAAGTTGCAGTGGCTGACTTCAGAGGGACCCATTGTTTGGGGCCTAACAGGTGCAGGTTTCGACAGTAAGGGTCAGATCCCATTACCACTCGAGCTGCATGGATCACTGACCTTGAAAGGGGTCTGCACACACATCAGTGTGGGGCCCGGTGCTTAGGAGCCCCAGCCACTAATCTGAGCAGCTATTTGGAGCTGTGAATGGCATTTAGCAGGAGTCCTTCCATTCTTCCAGGCTCATTGAAGAGTCTCAGTCCTTCTCCTCCTGCTCATTAGAACTGACACTTCCCAGGCCAGAGGGATGACCAGGGTGAACCAGAGAAGTGAGGTCTTCATCCTAAAGGACAGGGTACAGTTTGGGGCCGGCTGGGAATGAAAGGAGTCACTATTGGTTTTTGGGACTTGGAGTTTATGGTGGTGTCTTCATTACAACAAACAGTCAGATGGAATATCTCAAAGATACCTCAGTTTAAAAGTTAGATGATCCAATCAAGTCATTTTCTAAGCAGCCCACTAACAAGAGTAAATCCTCTGCTTTTATGCATGCACCACCTGGCCACTCTTGATTTCTCAAATAAACAGGCTTTCCCCTCTGAAGCTGGTTGAATGTTCTGTTTCCATTTTATTCATTTCCCTTAGCGTGTAGTTTGCTTTTGTCTACATGGAAGTCATATTTGTCACTTTGGCTAATTTCTTCAAATCAAATGAAAGGAAAAGATACTATAAGTGTTTCAGTAATTGAACTGAATTCTGAGGGTCTGTGGCCCCTGCATGGCTATTTTATGGGCAGATTGATTTGCTACTGGGTGTGAATAGGGCATGTACCTGATTTCTTTACAAGCTGAAATCAGGTACATGTTTACAACATAGCATGTAGCATGCAAAGATAATCGAAAGAAAAATGAACTAATCATTTTAAATTTTATTGAGATGTAATTGACATATAACATTTTACAAGTTTAAAATGCACATGTTGATTTGATATATACATTTATGTATTGCAATCTGACTGCCATCTTAGCACTAACTAACACCTCTAACATGACGCAGAATTGTAATTCTTTTTGTGATGAGAACAATTAAGATGCAGTCTCTTAGCAACTTAGAAGTTCATAATACAGCATTGCTGACTGTAATCGCCATGCTGCGCATTAGAACTCAAGCATTTACTTACCTACGAGCTGCCAGTTTGTACACGTACCTGACATCTGCCATCCCATTGTTCTCCAGGGTGGATTCAGCTTGTTAGGGTGGCTATGTGGGTGTCCCCTTCTTCCCTCACTGCTCCAGGTGCCCTGCTGGAACCTACAAACACACTTTCAAGGTCTTAGTTCTCTCTGTTTTGCATATGGGGGATGGTGAGGCTGTGTACATTTCTCAAGGTCACTAGGTAAGAAGATGGCAGATCTCTCATTAGAATCCAGTCAGCTTAAAAACCCAGGTTATTTCAAGAAATATCCTTGCTCCCCAGTGACATGGTAAGACACTGTATTAAGTGGATGAATCAGTGAAGAGTTCAGTTAAGAAAACAGTAAAGGAGCAAAAGCTTAGCCCTAAGGACGCGACATACCTCGTTGGCTGGGGTTCCCTTTCCTTTCCGGTGGCCATTGTCATCTACTCCATGGTTATTACTGCCTAGCCCTTTTTTCTTTTGGTGTATTTTATTGATTATGCTATTACAGTTGTCCCACTTTCCCCCCCTTCCCCCCTCTGCCTTGTACCCGCCTTTCCTCCAGCAATCCCTCCCCTTAGTTCATGTCCATGAGTCATGCATATCAGTTCTTTGGCTTCTCCATTTACTATACTATTCTTGACCTCCCCCTGCCTGTTTTGTACCTACCAATATGCTTTTTTAATCCCTGCACCTTTTCCTAGCTCTTCAGGTTTCTCTCAGCGCCATTTAGGAACCAGAACTGAACACAACTTAACATAGTAATTTGTATTTCTCCTACACAAATATAATTATTTACTAAGTGATCAGTTTTTTAACCCACCCTTCCCTATTTCTCCCTACTTATTTATAATAATCAGTTTGTAAATAATTAAATAATAATTGATTTCAGCATATTTTTTGTACCAGTAAAGACAGAAAACTAAGCTCCTCTATGTAAATGAAGTATTTATTTTCTTTACTTGCTACTACCCTGAGTGGGGTTTACATAACTTTTGCTCTCCTCCTAGACTTCCGAGGAAGATCATTATCTTATTTTCACTGTAGAAAATAGTGAAAATCACTTCCATCTCTTTTGATGGCAGTTATCAGTGTTATTCAGATAAAAGTTGTCAATTATTTCCTGAACTGTGACCATTCATTTTCTTGCTTTCTGCCTGTTATTGTTTAGGCCATACGAACACCCATGCTTATTATCTCCATTTTTTTTAAGAGGAGGGTGGACACCATCCCTTCTTCAAAACTTGCTGCTGGATAATGGACTGGCTCAGAGATCACCCTCCACTATTTACTGAGTGATTTCTGGTTGGAGGCAGCAGAGAATCAGAATGTATTCAGAACACCATCGTGCCTCCCCTGGTTATTGCGTGGTCGCTCTCCCCAGCCATCCAGGCCTAGCAGAGCCCCCGGCACAGCTCAGTAAAGGTGACTCTGATCTGGTCTTCGTGTGTTAAAATAAGCCAGGTATGTTTACTCACCCACTGTTGCAATGCACATGTCCTCATCATGCGTCAGGTGCCCAGAGGTCCAGGATTCTAATTGGAGAGGAATTCCTAATGAGTTCCCCTGTCTTCTTCTGCCGTTTGAGCCCTTCATGCACCGCCCTCCCATCCTCCACAGGATAGCGAGTTTTTCTTTGATGTCCTGCAATCTCCACATTTGTTTCATTTCCTCTTCCAGAGCCACACACTTATTTATCTTCCCTGTGTGTGTTTTGGGTGTGTATCTACTTAGTGAAAGAACATTTTTAATAACCTCTTCTGCTTTTATGATGTTTCTATTAGCCTTCCTCTTTTATTACACAAGCTGACCTGGGCCCCATCAAAGAAGGAAAGGGGCCTTTAACGTATGGGTGCCATGAGAGCAGAGTAGAGACACATAGTGTCGGAAGCAAAATTTAAAATTGAGGGTCGCGCAGTTAGAAAGGTGGCGGAAGTGTGACTAGCTGGAACAGTAGTGAAGGTGAACGGTGAGTGTGCAGGGTCTGTGTCTCAGGAGGAGTGTGTGTCTGTGGGTGGAGGAGAAAGAGGAAGGGCTTTAGAGCTAAACCGTGAATACGGTGGTTCATGCAAAGGAGCTGGGCTTGAGAACAATGCAAACACGGGCTTTTCAAGTCTCGGATGGGTTCGCCTGGCTTATTTAGATTTGGCTTTTAGTAAAATCTATTGTGATTGCTAGTTTTTGCTTTTATCTCTTTAGAAGCTCTCTCCGTTGTTCTGATATTATGTTAGAATGCATTTGGATGGCAAGGGAATGGCTTTAAAAATTGGATGACCTGACAGGAGGTTGTTTTGAAAGCTTCATGGTTAGAGAGGGAGAGGCAAAGGGAAATTTGCCGACGTTCTCACATTGGGAAAGGATTATTTGGAAGGAGTGAGATTTCAGGAACGGTTCAAATAAAGGGAACTTTCTAACTTGCAGAGTGTGCAGAAGGAGAGGAGGCGGGGGGGCGGGGGCGGGAACAGAGGTATTGAACAGAGAAGCTGGGCAACGCTGTGAAATAATTGTGAACCTGATGCCGATTTTGTGGAAGCTGCGGCCTTGAATTTGCCCATATCTGACACTCCTGCTGTTCTCGCTACTGTCCCAGCATTGATTTGGGATGAAGGCCTTTCTTCCCTTTTGTCCCGACCCACTGCCATTTCCTTGTCGGTGAATGAGGTCTGGGTCAGGTGGAGTAGCCAGCTGAGACGGCATACAGGAAAATAAGATGGAGGTGGAAGTAACAAAATTGGGATATTGGGAGGCGGTTTCTGTTCTATGATAGATAAACATCCACAAATAGTGCCATTTCGCTCTCCTGCATTCCCATCTCCGTGAAATTCCAGCCCAGCTCCATTAACCTGTCTTGTAGGAAGACCCTTCCATGTCCCCAGTTGGGTGTGACAGTCTCCTGCCTTCACTGCAAGACCAGGCGCCTTTCAGTCCTTCTCGTCCCACTGTGGACAGAGATCACCCCTTACCTCTCCTTCTCGTGCCGACACCAAGTGCCTAACACACATACTTGAATCAAATACGGATGCCAATGCAGGCAAGATATTGAAGTAAGGGCTCTATGCGGACTGAACTGGCAAACTGCTCTCGGTGTGCACTGATTATGTGATATTCTGTGTGCACACGCACGTGCTTTAACTTCTACACGGGAGTGCATTATTGAAGGCAGTGGTGGGTCGAGGTTTGGCATTCAGGCTCTGGATAGATTGAGGCTTATCCTTCTGCAGCTATGTGGTGTTGGGCAAGGTCTTAAAACTACCTTACTCAAATCTTCTGTTGTGTGACCGGGGATGAAACCAGCATCTATCTTGTAAGTTTTCAGAATAAGGTGATATCATACACATAAAGTCTTAGAACAGTTTCTTTTACTAGTGAATATATGATAAATATTAGCTATTGATATTATTATTATTGTTCTTATTATTATCTGGTTTACAAATTCTCTCCTCTGTGTAAGTCTTGTCTCTAATTCCAGATTATAAACTTATTGTGGGTAGAGACTCTCTCTCTCTCTTCTGTATTTCCTAGCTCCACGTTAAGTCTAAAAAAAAACATCTAATAAGTTTGTATTTCTTAATTGTTGGGAATAGGGAGGCACAGCAGAGCTCAGAGGGCGCATGCTGCCTTGTGTTTCCTGACAGCGCTCTAGGTGGTAAAAGTGTAAAGGTAAATTCTGGCTCTGAACCCAGAAGGATCCCATATTTGGTCCGAAAGGCCAGGGGCCTCTGGAACTTTGAGAGTTCTGCAATATCCTTTGCAGCAATTGCCATCATCTACCCCGTTGCATTTTCCTGAATCTCTTCAACAGTCTGAAATCTCTTCCCTTTCAAAGGTGATTTTAGTCTTGGGAAAAGCCAGAAGTTGCAGGGCACCAAATCTGGGTGCCCTGGGCCGTAGTGGGGTCAAATCACCTGGGTCGCCGATCTTTGTTGATCGCAACCCGTACACATTCAACGTTCTCAGGCGTTCTGCTTGTCGCAGGTCTTCAAGAATGTGGATCATTTTCAACAGATTTCTGATCGTCTTTGAAGTGTTTGTGCCACATTTTTATTTGCGTTGCACTCATTGCATCGTCCTGGAAAGCCTTCTGAGTCATCTGAGTAGTTTCCACAGAGGAATGCTCAAGCTTAACACAAAATTTTTCATGCAGATTTGTTGCTCTACTAGCTCAGTCACTTTGAATATGACAGCCACACACTACACATGCCCACACAATGTCATCTACTGCCCCCACTGACTAGCACAGTGAAGTAGTCACCATTCACGCATGCTCATTCCGTCCACTCTCCTTGGCTACCTGGTTATGTCGATGTCACGCAAATCGTTCTTCTTATATGAACGTTGACTGGACTTTTTCCTGACAGACCTTGTATAGCTAGAGGCAAAACCTTTTTCGACAAATAGCATTAAAAAGAAATTATACTTATTCTAACTACTAACGAGTCCCATGTTTTTAGGGGGCTAAATTCCAGCACAGCTAATAAATTGGTGTAATTTTAATTTTTCCTTGTGTGTTTTTTTTAAGTAATGAGATCTGAACTTAAGTTTTGGTTCCTCCCTATGTCCTGAATAAATCTTATCTAGGATAATGTTGGTTTCTGGGAATGTTTAGTGCGAGTTTTCAGACTATATTCAGGAAGGAAAAGGAGGAGAGGACCTAGCTAGATTGTGGTATTGGGGAAATATCTTCATTTCTTTTTCAAACATTTTGAGATGAGTGAGACTCCACATACCTATTGCTAATAAATGTCCCTTCACCAAGAAACCATCAGATATTTCAAGAGAAATTAAATCCTTTAGACTCTGATTCTTTTACACTTGACTCAACAGAATCTTTTGTAAGGGCAACCTGATAGCTAAGAAACCCCAGGAGCCTTTATTCTTGAGCTAGGAGGTCACATTTTTGCCGGTGCTCATTGCAACTTGAACCGAGAGTAGCTCAAGTACAGCTTCAAATTTGGAACCCACAACCTTGAGGGAGTTATAATGCCCGGTAAAATCCATTCTCCTGCAAACTCACTGAGAGGACACACGGGGCGTAGGGTGGACATCCTAGAGAATCATGTGTTCTGGAGAAGGAAAGAATTGTTAGGGACAGTCCGGCTATGTCCAAGGGTCTGGTCAGGGGCAGGAGTCGGCCCCTGCAGTGGCCAGGAGTGGAATTCTGAAGTCATGTACACACATGCCAACATGGGACCGGTGTGGCACCTCGGGGCTTGTGGATGAGGCAAGCATGCATTGTGGACTGAGCTCTCAGTGGAGGCTCTGCAGTGAAAACGACGCTAAGTGTTCATTCATTCCTTTAACAAACACCCATCGAGCAGGGGCTATGAACAAGCATTGTACAAACACTGGAAATACAGAGGCGGCAAGGCAGAAGCGTCCCTTCTGTTAAAGATAGATAAAGCTGGACACCAGTTAAAAGGGGAAGGGTGGATTTTAATTGGCAGTAATTATTGCCATAAGGAAAAGAGTCCATTCTGAACTGAAATCGGCTTAGACCTTAAAGCGGTGCTGGGTGTTTGTAAAGGAGAATGAGGGGGAGAGAGGGGAGCGAGTGGGGGTGCAGTAAGCCACGGAAGTAAAAGATGACACAAAGCAGGAGGTTGGCCCATGTGAAACCCTTCTGGGCTTGCTACGTAGTGTTCGTCGAAGTTACACCCCTGCCCTCCCACAGAGGCTGGGAGATGGCGCCCTGTCTTCGGGTGCTGGCTGGATGAACGAACAGTACATTCTTTGGGTGGACTTGAGTTTTTCGGGCAGACACTCTGAGGAGTCCAGGTTCATCCTAGGGATGCGCCCCTGAGCTGTTAGAAACGATGTCAGTGTTCCTTCACATCTTTCCAGGGCGAGAGCTCCGAGGAGCCGGCTGGAATTTGGTCAGAATCTTTATCACGTCCCTTGTGGAAGTTCATTCATCAGGAAATCAGAGGAAAACACTTTAATTAAATTCTTTAATATGGCTTTACAGTGAGAGTGCTTGTTCTGTACTTCAGGTGTTCCTTGCAGGATTAGTGAAGAGGCAATCTGTTAATTTTCTGGGACATTAACTAACGTGGGACATTCATGCAAGAACTACCCTGAGTCAGGTGTCACGTGTGAATGAGACCATCCTGTCCTGACCTGTCCGTTTTGTCGTCCTCAGAACGTTGACTGAGACGTCGGAGCAGCTCACCTCTCCCTTTGGCACTGAGAAACCGGTGGGTCGGACCGGTCGTTTCAAACACGTGCACGCGTCTTCCTCTCTCTATTTTGATTTTGACGTGATGATCTGGACACCTTCAGGGCCAACTAAGTCTTCAAGTAACTTCTTAGCTCAATCACCCTCTCAGCCCCTCCTTCTCATCGCTTGTGTGTCTTCAAAGCGGGAAACTCCCAGTCTCAGGTCAAATACAAACCTGAGCGAAAGCAGAACCCGAGTTCCGGTTCCATCTCTGTTGCTCACCCTCTGTGATGCTGGCCCAGTCCACCCTCCCTCTGGGGCTTCTCTTTCCTGCTCCAGGCTCAGCAGGACATCGTGAGACGTGCCCAGGGGGACAGTGCTGTGAAGGTTAGAACCTGCTATGCGCATGCTAGTTTCCGCGAATTTCATAAGGTTGGATGGTGTTCCGGAAGCAGAGCCCCCTGGCTTGGGTTCTGTGGGGGAAGCAAACACGTAGAAGATGTGGTTCCTACTCTTAAGATTCTGACAATCAATTCAAGATGATATAAGGAGTTAAACATGAAACATGGAAAAACACTAGCTGTGGTTTGTGTTGTTCTAGTTTTGTGCTTTTCGGGGGAAGAAGTTGAAAGGAGCATGAACACATTTTCCCCCTGCTCTGTCTTAAGCCCCATAAAGTAGTGGCTAGAAAACACATTACACTTACTGTGTTATTGTGGCTTATTAGAATATGGGATGCAAAGTAAGGCAGTGATCTGGCCACATAAGCAAGGGGGCCAGCTACCCGCTTCTCGGATGCAGTGCGTGAGGATCAGGACCACAGGCCATGCAGTGTCCCCCCCTCCCCACAGGGCCTTTGCTGGCTTGACAAATGATAACCCCTGATGGGGAAATAGGACTCTTCAGAAGAGCCTTTTCTCCTGAGACACATTATGTGCCCAAAATGGATCAAGATCTCACTTCTTCTCTCTATCTTTAACTAAAAGGTTCACTTGAGTTATCTGTAAATTTAACAGTGACTGAGGTTCGAAGTCCCATTACTGTGCAGGCCTTGACTTCTTGTCTATGCTGACCCCTTAGCAATACTCCAGAGTTTGGAGTTTGCAGCAATAAAAGGGAACAAGGAGATATTGTCTGCATCTCATCAAGGTCCTTGGCATTCTAGACCTGGGGGTGCCAGGCTGCCTCCTCCAACCTGCTGCCTCCAAATGAAGGGACAGCTTAGTACTGAGTCTGCAGCAAGGACAGGACGGCCGTGGGGACAGGACACTCAGTGATCCTCTGGCCCACTTTCCTCTACTGTGAGAATTATGCTGCTGGGAGAAGCACTCACAGCCTGGTAGGGGTGTTAATAACAAAAACTTTCCCTGGAAAGGTCACAGTGATCCAAATCCCAGGCCTGATTTTCTTTTGGTTCAAAATGCACATTGTTGCAAAGGCAAGTGACAGTCCTTTATTGATGAAATACCTTGAACATTTTTTTCCCAGCCTGCGGCTGCCATGCCTGACCGAGCAAACCCAGCTCTCCTGCTCTGCTCCCTGGAGGAGCGCCTCAGGACCACAGTGGAAAAAGCAAATGATCGATTAATGATGAAATTGGCCAACTTGCCAATAACGAGAAATTGCTTTGTCCTTCCCACTGCAAGGATGCCAGCTCAGCACGCAGTTTGTGCTGGAGACAGCGGTTAGGAGCTCTGGTCAAAAGGAACACAGATGAACTTCTTTGAGCGTTCGTATGGACACACGGACGATAAGAATGATGCAGGCGTCTGTCTTGTTTTTGACCCACCCACAATGTTTCGCCTAGTCTCATGGTCCGATATTTATATTACACAGCCTTATGGTCAGATATATATATATTTGCAGAAGAAATGCAGTGGCAGTCATCAAGTTTTGGCTAGAGTAGGCTTCTCTCCCCTTTGCTGGGGTAGAAGAGTGTCCTGGATGAACGTGCAAACTTTAATGCACATCAAACCCTCCAAAGGCAGTAAGATGACTAGAAGGCCCACTAGGAATCTGCTGTCCCCTTGAAGAGACAAAATATGCACGTGAAATGACTTGAAAATAAATACAAACCACATCAAAAAAGAGAAGTTCAGAAACACAGTCACTGTTTTCATGTAGTATTTTTGAAATACTAAAATTATGTATTTTTATTTTAAGAGAAATACTAATTTTTCTACAAGTATTTAGGAAATGCATAAAATAACACAGATAAAATCATTATTAACTGCAATCCAGAAAAAAAGCAATTGCTTCACATTTTAATGTAATTATTTTTTAAAAAGCTTATAGACTTTGTAAAGAGTAAGTACCTCATCCACATTCTATTTATTCATTAAAAAGATTGTTGGGTGCATTGCACTGTTGTGCAGCCTATTCTGATATTCTTACAAAGACATGGATACATGTATACATAGACACAATAGATTCTTTCATTAAATAGATTAACTAGAAAGAAAACAGATTATTTTCTTTCATGTAGTGTTTTGTCCTAGTATCATGAATAATACATGATCAGTACAGAAAACTTAAAAAATACCCATTATTCTAATACTAAGAAATAATAATTGTTCAGTTTTACTGTTTATCTTTCCAGCATTTTTTGATGCAAAGAAAGTATATGTGTAGTTATGTGAATATATCATTAATATTTTAATTTGGAAAGGCAGAAATTATATCAAAGGTATGCATGCCTTGTTCTTTAGGATTATTTTATGAATTATCTCATGAAAAATATCTGAGTAGACAATTTTGTTCCTTGATTTTTATATATTATTAATTTCACATTGTAGCATGGACATTTTGTGGTTAGTTCCCCTGAAAAGGCCAGAGTGATTTAAGGTGAAGAAAGAAATTTCACTTAATCAGGGAGAACTTTCTGGAGGAAGTGAGAGTGAAGATGGGGGGACGGGTAAAAAGCTCCAGCCTCGCACCCACCTCACCCACTGCCAGCCTGTTGGCTACCTCCCAGGGGGCTCTGGCCTCTGAGGCACTGCAGGTGGCAGGCCAAGTTCCGTGTCTCCCACGGGTGAAAGACAAGGGAAAGTTCTGGGGGCTGCAGTGAAGTGGGCCAGCCCAACTGTCAAGAATCAGGCTTCCTGCTTCTTCTTTGCTGACCAACAGGCACTCTCTCCAGATTGTAAGCCACTGAAGGCAAGAGGAGAGAGAGGGTACTGGATGGCAAATACTTACCTGCTGCCTCTAATATCATGTTTCAAGATACACAAGAGAATTTAAAGGTATTCCATAAAGAATAAAAAAAAAATTCAAACACTTCAAGCAATTAGTAACAAGTAGCAAGCAGGCCAGATTCTAGAGAATTTGAATTGGGTCCTTGGGCTAGACAAATTGAGACCCTGGGTTCATAGGAGTCCTCTTTAATCGGTGATTCATATCAGTTGATAGATATCACTAATCATTTTATTTAATAATCACACAGGCTGCAGACAAGCTGAGAGATTCCCTATTTGGTCGCTGGGGTGGAAATCGTGCATGTGACAGAGGTCATAAAAATGTATTTACTACGAAAAACTCTAAATGTGCAAATTTCTCAGTGGAAAGAGATCTGGGCACTAAACTTAGTTTTGTTTTTGTTTCTGTATTTTGCTTTAACTGATTGGCTGAGTGGTCTCAGACAATCACTCAGCTTCCTCTGTGCCTCTGTGCCTTTTCAGTGCCTCGGGCTTCATAATTTCCAGTTACCTATGATGGGTCTTGTAAGGCTTTACTTGGCTAATAGACATGGAAAACACTTCAAAATTAAAAATGCAATGTAAAGATATTATTGCCTGGGGACCTTTATTACAACAATCCCTTAAAATTCATTGGAAAATGCCCTGGCTGGTGCGGCTCAGTGGATTGAGCGCCAGCCTTGAACCAAAGGGTCGCTGATTCAAATCCCAGTCAGGGCACATGCCTGGGTTGCGGGTCAGGTGCCCAGTGGGAAGCACGCAACAGGCAACCACACATTGATATTTCTTTCCCTTTCTTTATCCTTCCCTTCCCCTCTGTCCAAAATTAAATAAATAAAAATAAAAAAAATTCATTGGAAAGTGAATTAAGATTCACCAATTCAAAACTTGTTTTCTCCATGGACCGAAGTAGGTAGCTATTATGTTTGGAAGTACGGAAGAAAAACCTTCTTTGTTTGCCTGAACTTCTTACAAAAAAAATCGAGCATCTTTGAAGAGACACACTCCTGAGCGCGCACATTAATCAAAAGTCAATAGTTATTCTATATACAGCATGATTTCATCTTTTTATGGTCATGTTTAAATTTGCATTAAGGCATCTGGTTGCTGCGTGGGACAAGGACTGTGCGTTAGCCACGGCCCTGTCTCCAGTGTCTACGTCAGGGTCTGGCGCACGGCAGGCACCCGGTGCTCATTGAATGAATGAGTGAGTGAGGAGCGATGGCAGATACAGTTTCTAGGTGTTCAGGAGGTAATGTGGTAGGTTACGTACAACCATTGGAAAAGTTACTGTGTGCCAGTTAGAGTGCCAGGGCTTCTGCTCCGTATGCTACGATATTTATCAAAAATCCTCGGTAAAATATTCTATGAGCGATTGCATGACAATGACTATGCTCCCAAAGACACAAACGGTGGAGGAAGGGGGAAGACCATGAACTTCTGTAGGATTTACTGAAGTGATGGGCCACACACCCATCCACCTATGCAGCCACCCAGTGAGTCCATGTCTGTGAAGTGAGTACACACAAACACACCGAACCACCCTCCCCACATATATTCCCACTGCCTGGTTTGATTATCAAAACTCATAAATGAATTTGGAAAGAAGAGAATTTCTTTGTGTCGAGTGGTGGCTTGAGGCCACACAGCAGATGAGCGGGGTCTGACTCGCCCCAGTGGCTACGTGGGGCCTAGGCTCTGATGGGGCCGGAGTCCAGCAGCCTGGAGTGGGTGGGTGAGTGGACAGAAGTGACGATAGACCCTGGGTGAGAAGTCTGAGTCCCAGCAGGGGTGGTCCGAAGGGTGAAGTGTAAGAGACAGGGAGGGTTAGGAGAGGGGGGTCTAAGAGGCGGATTTCAGAGGGGTTCCCTCTACAACACCACAGGAAGACTGAAGAGAGAGGGGGGCCCTGCCATCCAGTCCATTAGAGGTGCTCAGCTAGTTCAGTCGGTGCAGAATCACACCCAGAGCTTGGGTGTTCTGACTCCCAAGTGACTTCTGAAGGCCAGCGCAGAAATCAACACATTCTCCCCGCAGGACAGTGTGCTGAGTGTATTCCAGAAGTAAACAACCAAAAGCAAAAGGTCAGTGTGGTAGACGGTGTGACAGGCACCACCCAAGCCCCCCTCAGGAATAGAGGATGCAGTTGCCCAGCTGGAAGACCCCAGGCTGTCATCTGCTTCCCTGCTGAAGGCAACTCCTTCCCGGCAACCTGAATGCAATGACTGCTCAGATAAGGAGAATAAGCTGTGGCCCCCTCACGCCAACTGGGAGCAACTCCGAGGGGTCAGCCCCGCTGCAGAGCCCCAGTGGGACTGGCCAAGGACGGCCTTGAGACAGCATCCCCTCGTCCCTCTGCCTGTTGCTGCCTTCCTCCCGCTCCTTCCCCAGGTGTTGAGCCCGAGGGCACTGCTAACACACACCTGCCAAGAATCTCCATCTCAGAGTCTGCTTTACGGGATCTGACCTGCTTCCTGGCTGACAGTCAGTTTGTCTTTCAGGAGACTGGCGGTGACAACAAGGTGTGAACTAAAGGACCTGAACATTAGATCCTAATTCAGGATCTAAAGAAGAGGTGGGAAGACCAGGCAAGGTCCTGATAGATGAGGAGTGTGCTGTCTGACAACACCGTCCGCTGACTTTAAACTTTCAGAGCCTTTCATCTCCACCACCTGCTGAGACGGGCAGGACAAGTATTTTTCTTTTTGCCCATTTTACCGATTTGGAAACCAACAGCTGAGGGTTAGTGACATGAACAGAACTAGTAAGTAGCAGAACAAGGATTTGAACTCAACTCTTTATTTTTTTAAGATTTTATTTATTTATGTTTAGAGAGGGAAGGGAGGGAGAAAGAGAGAGAGATTTGAAACATCAATGTGCAGTTGCTGGGGGCCATGGCCTGCAACCCAGGCATGTGCCATGACTGGGAATTGAACCTATGATGCTTTGGTTCGCAGCCCGCACTCAATCCACTGAGCTACACCAGCCAGGGTTGAACCCAACTCTTTAGATCTCAGGTTTGCTGCGCTTATAAACTACATGGAAATGGGAATATCCTAAAAGAAATGGGGATTTACGGAGACACACTGAGCAGGCAGGCAGAAGAGTGATGTGTGACCACAAAGACCTGCAGCAACAGCGCTGGCGGGGGCGGGGTGGACTCTCCCGGATGGTGGGGTGGGGGAGGGCGGGGTGGAGGATGCTCCCCTCTCTCTGACGTGAAAAGTGAAAAGTGAGAGACCCGGTGACCCTCTCTGGGATTGGTAGCTCTGGCCCCAAAATGAAAAGCCACTTTTCTGTGCGGGGTTCCATGGCTCCATATGAATCACACCGTTGCTGTCAAGATATTAATTTTTTGACAGAAAAGGATAATTCTCTCTACAGTCACACAAATTACACACATATATTGATTGACATATATAATTTTATATTTTACGTACATATGTAACTTTAAACCATATATGTGTGATTTCCACCCCGCTCTCGCCCCCTGCCCCCGGTTACTTTCTATGGCTGTTGTTTCTCAAACTGTTTTCCAAGCCGCCTGGTTTTGGCAGTGTGGAGGGTTTCCAGCGGAGTCTCGGGTTACATCGATTCCTAAGGTCGATCTGTGCGCTGTAAACACGCTCACCGGAGCACGCACGGCAAGGCGAGCCCGTTTTCTCACGGTTTCTTCCCTCCAGAAGCCTCCTGCTTTTTGTCCCTGAGACGTAACAGGTGGTATCCACGCAGGGGTCTTTGGAGTGGGCCGAGTGCCCCGCCCCTCCCCACCCGGCAGAGAGCGAACAAGCCGCTTTCTGCTGTCTGTGACCCAAAGGCGTCCCCTGAGCGGAGGGTGGCACCGGCTGCACGTTCCCCTTAGGCAATTAGCTGATTGCTGTCGCTGGCAGCCCTGCGCCGCACGTGGGGGCTTCAGCGCCTGCCCACCTCTACTGCAAACAGAGGCACGTCCCCGGACTTCGATAGCTCCCTGGGCTCCGGTGCAAAACAGCCACAGCGTTTCCAGAGCGGATTTCCCAACTACCAGCATCAGGGGAGCGCAGAGTTACAGCAACTGTAACGAGGTACTCTTTCCAAATAGAGATGCAGAGAAGTAATCCAAATACCATTAAATAATCGTCCTCATTAAAACCAAACCAAAGCAAACAATCATTCTTAAAGGGTATTAAAGGGGGAAAAAAACCAAAATGTTTTAAGAGATGAATAATTAGCTCGTTAATTTTATTGGATAATTACACATCATTGGTCTTTCCAGAGTAGTGCATTTTTTTTTTAAATTAAAAACGACTTTCAGATTTCTCCCCTCCAATGGGCACATCAGGAGTGCAGAAAGCTTTTTAGCATGCAAAAGAAATGAATCGCAATATTAGAGAGTGGGCTATTTTTTAATAAGAAGGCAGCCTTTCCTATCACATTAATCTGTTCCAAAAAGATGCTCCTAATTTAGGAGAAATTAGAGGCAGAGTCTACACAGCAAACACCTCCACTAATGCTTCATTAGTATGTATTTTCACATAATTCAATTAGCCAAAAACACATACGCGTGCTAGCCGCGCTGCTCCCCTGTTCTGGGAGTGTCAGCAAGACTTGGAGCAGATCTGAAACAAAATTGCATAAATGGCATGTACAGCTCTGTGCATACAAAGATACCTTCAGGGTTCTAATAAATTCATGAAACTTTTTAAAGGATGATTTCCTAGCAGGCAATCACTTTTAATTAACAGGATCACCTACAGCAACACATGTCCTTCAAAAACTTACATTATTTTTTCTTTTTGAATTTCAAAGTTTCTGTAGTAAAAGTTGAATAGCTGAGTAGCTTAACCTCAAAAGGATTCCAAGCTTTTATGACAGTTATAAATCACTGTGGTGCCTTCTTTATAAGAAGAAAAGATTCTTAACACAACAGAGAAAGAAGGAAATCTCTTTTTAGTCATAGCTAGAAGCAAGCATTTCCTCCAAAGGTCAAAAAACTTTTCCTCAGTTAAAGAATAATTTTAAGGACATTGCAGCTACTTGTACAAGTAATCTCTTCTAATTTACTTTATGAATTAAACATTCAATTTCCAGGACTGTGGTTTGACACAGGATGGACTCACCTCTTTCTGCAGCTGGCTTTGGAGAGTTTTTCCTCTTCGGTTTTTAGTAAACATGGGCCTTGGCTGAATGTGGGGTCTGACTTAATTTAATGAGCCCTTCTGCATGGGGAGAATGAGGCTGTATCCACTCGCCAAAGGGTTCACTTGGGTGGTTCTTGCCATTGCTTTTCAGGCCTTTGTTTGGAAGACAGGGATATGCTCCTAGGCTGACGAGGGCTAATGGTAAGATAGGGAAAATCTGAAAAAGAGACTCGGATGATTCTGAGACACGGGAGGAGGCAGGGACACCTAAAAGAAACCTGTTCACCTTCCCTCCTGTTGTGCTTAAGGCACCGGGGCCGTTGGATAAGAAGATGCTGGGCTGCAATTGTCCCACCTGGTGAGGGGTTCCCCCCACCCCACTTTCCTGCACCCCAGTCCCAAACCCCCTCCCCCAAGACTCTTCTCTAAAATAGGAGGCTGCCTTGGTTTTGTGATTTCCCCAAATGGGAGGAGATAATCCTTGGGAATTGGGGGAGGGGGGATTGGGATGCTGTCTTCTGCTCTTCTGCAAAGATGGGAAAATGCCTGCAAGGTGGGGAGTGCACTGTCGGGACCACCTGGGCCGGCAGTGGGGCACAGGCAGGTGCAGCCACGTACCCACGCACTCCCCTCTGCTGCATGGCCCTTCCTGAGGCCACCGTGGGTTCTGGCCTGGGGGACTGCAGCAGCTCCCAGCTGGTCCTCCTGCCTCTGGGGATGCTGCTCCCACACCCAGTCTCCGCACAGAGGCCACTCCCCGGTGTTCAAGGAACTACCCTGGTCCCTGACTCTGCTAGGAGTTAGGACCACAAGAACTCTCAAAATGTAAATCTGATCATTGATTTCCAAGCTTAATTCTTTCAATAGTTTCCTAGCGTCCTTAAGAAAAAAAAATCTTAACTCCTTCATTGGGCACCGAAAACTTTTCTGTTTTCTCCCCTGCTTATATTTCCAGGCCCCTTTCCTCTGTCAATCTGATTCTCGGCTTTGGTGGACTAGTTACAGGCCCTGTCCCCTGAACTCCAACCAAAGGGCTGTTTCCTTTCTCAGGGTTTTTTTTCTAAACGTGACTTTTTAGTCCAAATCTTTGGAGGATTTCTTAACCCCCCTTTTTTTCAGTTTGAGTAAAAGGCCCCTCTAGTTAATACTGCCTCATTGGTCAAGCCCCCACTTAAAATGTACCCTTTCACGTCCCTTTGGAAGACTTTTCAAATTTCCCAAACTGTAGACCCTTCTAGGGTCTCTCAACGCACGTTCTGTTCACTTCAGTGACCCCTCCTTTACCCAGTGAGTACTTACTGAGCACTTACTATGTACCAGGTACTGTTCTGGGGGTATAATGAACAGACGGGTCTGTGTTCCAGTGGAGCTTGTATTTTAGTGGAGGAAAATAAACACAACATAGCATACCAATAAATAAGTAAATACATAAATTAGCGATTGGGCTCCCTGTGGTGGGGGAAGAGTGGCCCACTTGTAAAATTAGGCTCTGAGGTAAGGGTCTTTGTGAGGAGAGCGCATGTGAGCTGAGGTACGAAGAATGAGAAGAAAGAAGCCAGCCCAAGAATATGCAGCTCAAGGTCACCCCATAGGCAAACGAGGAAAGATGACCACAAAGTCTCTGAGGCGGGAAGCAGCTCAGGAGGTTCAAAGACGAGAAAGAAGGCAGTGTTGCTGCTGTGTGCTGGTGTGCCTTCCATCTTTTGGCAGCTGTCTTAACCGGGGCTCAGGTCTTAACCTGGGGCCTGTGAGCCGGCCCATTTGGCCTTCACACCAACCAGTGTATTTATTATAACTAAGTCTTTGTCAGAAGTAAAGTTATTTTTGGCCTCCACATGCCATTCTTTGCTTTATTTCTCAGTCTGTTGAGGCCTAAGCGTGCTGGAGGACCACCATGTACGGAGCCCCTCGGAGACTCCAACATTAGTATGTGATGTAAATGTTTCTGCCCAGCGCAGTCCGTTTCTTTATGAGGTTCACGGTGTTTTTTTCCCAGGTAGGACTTTTTAGGTTTGTATGCTCAAATTTATTGTTATTCTTTTCCTTTCTTGTTTTTTAGGTTTGGTTCAGAATTAAATGTTTCTCATTTGGAAATTAAAAATAGTATTTATTGTTTCTTTTTATAAGACTATATTTTTAACAGAGCAATTGTGGGTTCACGGCAAAATTGAGGCATAGAGATTTCCCATGTACTCCTCTCCCCCACACATGTACAGCCCCCCCCCCATTATCAACAGCCCCCACCAGGGTGGCGCATCTGTTGCAAGCGATGGACCTGCCCTGAGACAACAGTATCAACCGAAGTCCAGAGTTCACATCAGGGTTTGCACTTGGTGTTCTACATTTTATGGGTTTGGACACATTTTTAGTGACATGTATCCATCGTTACAATATCACGCAGAGTATTTTCAGTGCCCTAAACTTCCTGTTTTTTTTCTAAGACTTTTAATATTGCTTTGTTTTTGCATTTAGGTCTTTGATGTATCTGGGCTTTATATTTGCTGTAAAATGGTAGAGACTCACCTTAATTCCTTTTTTCTCATCGTTATGAGGGTGACATTGACAAATAAAATCATAAGCTGTTTAAAGTGTACAACATGATGGTTTGATGTGTGTATACATTCTTAAAGGATTCCCATCATCAAATTAATTAATACATCCATCGCCTCACAGGTACCTTTATTATTATTGCTTTGGTGAGAATGCTCAGGGTCTACGCTCATAGTGAATTGCAATTATACAATACAATGTTGTCAACTATAGTCTGCATACTGCACATTAGATCTTCTCAGCTTGTGTATCTTATGAGTAAAATTTGCTACCAACCTCTCCCCGTTTCTCCCACCCCAGCCTCTGCTAATCACAATTCTACTCTGTTTCTATGAGTTCAACATTTTTTTTTTTTTAGATTTCACTTATAAGTAACATCATGTAGTATTTGTCTTTCTCTGTCTGGCTTATTTCTTTTACCATAATTCTCTCGAGGTTCATCCATGTTGTTGCAAATGGCAGGAGTTTGTTCTTTTTAAAGGCTGAATGATATTTCAGTGTAAATATACACCACGTTTTCTTGAGCCTTTCATCAGTTGATGGACATTTAGGTTGTTTCCGTATCTTGGCTGTCGTGAATAATGCCGCAGAGAATGTGTGAGCAGAGATCTCTGTGTGAGACGGTGATTTTGTTTCCGTTGGATACATACTCAGAAGCAGGATTATTGGCTCATAGGGTAGTTACATTTTCTTTTTGGAGGCATCTCCATACTGTTTTCCAAAATACCTGTACGAGTTGACGCTCCCACCAAGAGTGTCCAAGAGTTCCCTTTTCTCTGCATCCTCACCAGTATTTGTCATCTCTTGTCTTCTGATAATAGGCATCCTAACAGGTGTGAAGTGACCTCGCTGTGGTTTTGATTTGCATTTCCCTGATGATTAGTGATGCTGAGAACCTTAGATGTGCTGGTTGGCCATCGTATGTCTTCTCAGGAAAAACGGCTATTCATGCCCTTTGTCCATTTAAAAAAATGGGTTGTTGTTATTATTATTTTTGCTATCGTGTTGTATGAGCTCCTTGTATATTTTGAATATTAACCTCTTACAGAATATGTGGTTTGCAAATATTTTCTCCCATTAAGTCATACCTCTCTTACTGCTTTCAAAATCCTCTCTTTGCCTTTAATTTTTGGCAGTTTTGACAATTGTCTCCGTACGGGTCTCTTTGGAACCATCTGGGCTTCCCGGATCTGGATGCTTGTTTCTCTCCTCAGGGTTGGAGAGTGTGCAGCCATCACTCTTTGAATGGCTTTCTGCCCCCTTCTCTTTCTTCCCTCCTCTGGGATACCTGTGATGTGCGTATCGGTCCGCTGAGTGGTATCCCACAGGCGCCTTAAGCTAACCTCACTCATTTTTCAATCTTTTTCTTTCGACTCCTCTGACCGGATGACTTCCACTGTCCTGTCTTTACATTCACTGATGCTCTCTTCCACCCGATCTAGTCCACGGTCAGACCTCTCTAACAGAATTTTTAGTTCAATTATTGTGTTCTTTCACTCTTGATTTCCATTTGGTACTTTTAAATATTTTCTATCTCTTTGTTGAAAATTTCACTTGTTTATGCATCACTCTTCCTAACCTTGGTGAGCATTTTTTTAGAGCTATTTTGAACTTTCTGTTGAGTAAATTACTTGTCCGTGTTTCATTAAGGTCAGTGGCTAGAGATTTATCTTGTTTTTCTGTTTGGAACATATTCCCTTGTTTCTTCAGTGTTCCTGAGTCTCTCTGTTGGTTTCTGCACATTATATAGCTACCTCTCCCAGTCTCACCGAGTGGCTTCCTAGAAAAGATTAACCTTGTCGGTCATCTGGCCTAAGTGGCTGGTTACCTCTTACACCTTTGTGATTTTCCAAGCTATCATCTTTGTTCTTAGTGGTTCATTTTAGCTTAGGGTGTGCCAAGTCATGTCGGTGTCCCATAGATGTAAGAAACACCCACACCTATTTAGGTTCCCAGATGACCCCTAATTTCTACCCCTTCAGCTCCCAGCTGCAGGCTAATTGAGAGCCAGACCTTCATGCAGCTGCTGGGAAATTCAGGACATATATGCGGTGGAGACACTGGTCCAGAAAAACCAGGAGCTGGGTGTTACTGCCTACTCATTCTGTGCTGGGGCAATGTCACTAGGAGGGCTTGTGCACCCAAATAGAACTGCTTGTTGGTTTTGTGTGGTCCTGGGGGATTTGTGAATGTTGAACCCCGTTGGCTACCAGAGCTAGGTGATTTGGGAGCCAGTCCCACAGATGGCAGCCATGAATTGCGGTGGTAGATGTGTGGACAAGCTCCTTCCTGGGAGAAGCAAGAGATAATTTTACTATTGGAGTGATCCAAGATGAGGAGGTGGGCAACATGCCCACCAGTTCTTTTATGCTCCCGGGAGGATGTCAGTAGCTCTTGATGCAAGCTGATTAGAGGCTGGATCCTCAGGCAGCAGCTGGGAAAGCATTCAGTCAAGCCTCTTCCAGGGGAAAACTGGGTGATGGCTGTTTTTGCTGATTTTCTTTGTACTGAGCCTGGGAGAGGGGGAATAGCTGCAGAAAGTATTTATTTAACAACTGCTTCTTTGTTTTTTATGGTTTCATGGGACTTGTGAATGCCCAGCCCCCTTTGGCTATCAGGGCTAGGGGACAGAAGGCCTGTCCCTTGGGTGGCAGCTCTAGAAGTCAGGGCACTAGATGTATGGACAACCCCCTTCCATGAAGTAGATGGTGACTTGGTTTTATTGTTGAAGCAAGAGGGAGGAAGGAGGCAGAGACATGCCCGCTGGCCCTTTAAGGCTCCCAGGAGGATCCCAGTCTGCAAGGAGATGCAGGCTGATCAGCAGCTGGGAAGTACTCAGTGAAGCCCCTCCCAGGGGTGGACTGGGAGACAGGCGCCTGTGTCTGTTACCTCCATGCAGAGCCCGGGGGTAGCTGTGGACAGTCCTCCATTGCTCGTTTATAAACTGCTTCTTTGTTTGCTATAGCCCTGAGGGACTTGTGAATGAAATCTCCACAGGCTCTCAGAGCAACAAGACTAGGGGCCCTACCTTGTGTGGCATCCTTAAAAGTTAGGGCTCTAGTCACATGGTCCAAGCAAGCCCTTTGTTACTCAAGGAGAAGCTGGGAGTTGCATGTTCCCTCCCAATTTTAAGGTTCTATGCCAGAGATAAGGTTAGTGTGTCTCAGTCTTTCCTGTCCATTTTGGTGTGTGTATTTTCTCAGACACTTGATATGTAGGAGTCATTCAGCTAATATCTGGATTTCTCTCAGAAGAAATGATCCATTTGTAGGTGTATATTCATATTTTAATTTTCTAGACCATAATTGACTGCTTATACCAGAAATAAAAATGACCCCATTATGCACGCACCTCTGTGGGAGAAGAGAAAGTCAGGAGCCTCCTCCTCACCCCCTTGTGATGTCACTCCCACAACTCGGTTCGTTTTTGGAATTTCTATCCTGCTGTCATGACAAGTTTACCAAGTAATCTGTCTCTTAGCCACTGGATGTCATGGCCAGCTTCATGTGGAATTGCATTCCTCTATGTGTTTCTGGCACTATTTTCTGCTCTATTTGTGTGTACACTTAATCTTGTGCCATTACTCAGACTTCTAATTGCTATTTTATATTTGGCAATGGTAGTCACTCTTAATTATTTTTTATTTGCAGACTTTTCTTGGACATCTATATTTGTTTACTTTGTCTGGAAATGTCTTTATTTTATGCTTTAAGGTTTCCCCAGTGTTAACCCGTCCCAGTCTGTCTTCAAATATCTTTCCACTTCATGCACAACATAAAACCTTCCACCAGTGTACCTCCATGACATCCTTTCTTTCTTTATTGTAATATTTTGACATATATTTTATTTCTACATAACATATATTTTATGTTATAAACCCCACAACACATTTGTATTTTTATTATAAGCAGTCAATTATGTTCTAGAAAATTAAAATATAAAAAAGCATTTTAGATGTGCCCACATACTTATCACTTTCAATGGTCTTTCGTCTTCCACTCTGAAATGATTCCTTTTATAAAGTCTTTGTTTCACCTTAGTTTCTGATGGTTTTCCCACTGGATATAAAATTACAGGTTGGTAGTATTTTCCTTTCTGCACTCTGCAGTTGCCATTACGTTGTCTTCTAATGAAGCATGCAGTCATTTTTATCTTTGCCTCTTTGTTTATGACTGTATTTTTCCACCGGCTCCTTTTTAAAATTCTTTTTCACTGGTTGTTAGCTCTTTGTGTGAGGTTGTGACATGATTTTCTTTTTGTTTAGAATGCTTGAAGTTTGTTGAATAGATTATTGGATTTAGTGCTTTCATCAAGTTTGAAAATTTCTAATATTATTTCCTCATACGTTTTTCTGCCCTTCCTTAGCACTTCATTGCACGTGTTACACTGTTTGTTATAGTGTCACAGTTACTAAAATTCTGTTTGTCTTTTTTTGTCTTTCTTTTTTCATGTTCCACATTGGATGGTTTAATAATGCTCTGTTCTCAAACTCACTGACTTTATTCTGCAATATTTAATCTGCTGATCACTCCCTCTACTGAATTTTCCATTTCAAATGGCTGTTTCAGTGAGAGGAGTTTTATTAAAAAATTTCATTTATCTGTTTGTTATATATCTTCTTTTAAATTCTTGGGCATTTTTATAATAGCTGTTTTAATGTCTTTTTTGGCTAATTTATTATTTCTGCCACTCCTGCATTTATTTGTATTGACATTTTTTTCTATTATCACTCTTTTTTGATTCTTGGTATGTCTTGTATATTTTGATTGAGTGCTAAACATTTAGAATTTTACATTGTTGAGTGTTTTTGTTTGTTTTTCTTTAAATATATAGTATAGCATTCTGGTCTGGCAATTAGTTAAGCTAAGTAAAGATCATATTGGGTTATTATTTCTTTTAGCTGATATTTAAACTTCTAAAGGGCTGATCTAGAGTGCTCTAAAGGAAAAGGAAGGACTTTTAAAATAAAAAGGAAGAGTACTCTAAGGTAATTTTTAGCTCTATACTGAGGTAAGACATTTCTGGAGTCTACACTACATGAACTAAGTCTTCAATAAGGTCCTTCCATTTTAGCTCATCAGACATTGAACTTCTTCCAACACTGTGTGAAAGCTGGAAATTATTCAGCAGACAGCTCCCAGTTTTTCTGTGTCTGGCCGTGTGCATTTTCACCGATGCGTAAGTAGTCTATTCTTCAGGAGCAGATTCAAGGGATCCCCTATGCAGATGCCTGTACTCCTTTTCCAAGTGTTCCCTCCTCTCTGGTACAGTGCTCTTTACATTCCAGCTGCTCCTGCTTCCCTGAACTTTTATTTCTGCCTCCCCCATTCACTGTGACCACTGTGTTTTCCTTTGGAGCTTGCCTCTTGCTCTGCAGTCCGGAACACTACTATAGGAAGATATCTGGGATTTTTTCTTCCAAACACTCAATATCACACACTTTGGGTGCAGCAGAGGATCCATTCAGGCCAAGGGCTGTGTATCTAGAGCCCATGCTCTCTATCCTAACCACATCACAGGGCAGGGCATGCTGGTCTTCCAGACTTTAAGACTCAGAGGCCACATGAATGGAATGCCTTGTAATCTGAATACAGTGACCATGCAAATTATTTAGGGCTCTCTGGACACAGCAGATGAAAGAAATGAGCTTATAGACAAGGTCTCAGAGAAAAGATAATAGTGGGAAGGGATGGGAATATGCATTATAGGTGGGGTTACCACATTACCTTTTAATACCTCAACTAGTAGACAACACAGGTATATTAAGGTGGCAGGTTGACAAAAATTATGCTGTAGATATTTTCTAGGTAGATCAAATATTTGCATCATAAACTGCTTCTTCCCAAAGAGTTTAAGACAATGATGCCTTTTTGATGGTTACTGACAGTATGCAGATTGCACTAGGAACCAAATACTATTATTTCTCTAGTTTTGTTTTGTTTTGTTTTGTTTTTTTGTTCTCTGCTTTAGACTGGTTTACTAAAATACTCGTAACTGGAATAAGTCAAGCACCCCAAATGGGAAAATTCTGACGATAGCAAAAATGTTTACTTCTGTTTTATTAAAAAGTATTTGTTGAGCAGGTAGAAATACCCATTCCCTCAGCTATTTTTAAATGATGCTTATCTATTTATTAAAGACAATACTCAAACTACTGACACTTGACAATCTCCTTCAGTGAAAACAATCAAAGTATCATTTGTTAAAAATATTCTTACATGAAGACTGTTCACTAGATCATCCTGGCCTTCCTCCCTTATCAGACCACACGCTGGTACTATGCTCTGGCTCGGTCTGCAGAAGTGATTTGAATTTGCATGGTAACATAGCTTATCTCCGAATGCTAACACCTCCCAGTTAAAAGTTCATTCTGAAGGGGAAAGCTGGATTCCGAAAGCTTACCATGGACTTTCAGAGTTAGGTTTTCTTTGCTCTTTCCGGGAGCATCAGGACAAGCAGGAGTCCCAGGGTCTCCCAGCTCAGCAGTAACAATGCTCTGTTCCTGTTGCTCGCCTGCCACAGTCACCTTATTGAAAGTCATGACCATCCAGCAAGACTCACCTGCTGTGTTGCTGAATGGGCAAGTTTTTCAGGACTCTGCTGCTGAGAATTTCAAAGAGCTCTAGAAATGAGAGATTTGTATGACTTTTCAAACTACTTAACAACTCAGATACCAAGTTTGCAAACAGATACCTGAGGATACAAAGGTGTTCCAGTTTTAAGAAACATTTGGTCAAGATATTGGGGAGAAAAAGAGTAGAAAGAGAAGTCAAGGAAAGCATTAGCACAATGATCTCTCTTTTAAATTCCAAAGAAATCATTGAGGATCACCTTCTAAGTGCAGCTGCTTGTGTTCAAAGTCATATGACTTACACATCTGGCAACTGTCCCTATGTTCTCATATAATTCGGGTTTTACTTCCATAAGGACATTCAGATTGTGCTGAAATTGCATATGCAGCTTTTTATGGACTAATAATATTTTAAGTGGGACTGTGTGTGGATGGTGAACTACATTACCTATAAGATGGGTGGCCAGTTTTCTAGGGCTGCAAAACAAACCATTACAAAAGGTAGTGTCTTAGGAGAATAATTTATTATTTCTAATGATTCTGTACTTTAGCGTGGTGGTTCTTCTGTTCCACAAGGTCTTGTCTGGAGATCACTCATGTGTCTGCACCCTTCAGGGCTCAGGCGTCTATGAGCGTGGCGACTGAGTTCCAAAACAGTGAAAGTCAGTGGGTGCCACACTTAAGCTAGACCTGGAAATGGCATCACTTCCACTTGAATTCCATTGGTTAAAGGGAGTCATGAGGCTGGCCTTGGATTCAAGGGGAGGGGAAATAGACTCCACCGCTCCATAAGAAAAGCAGCATGTGCATAAACTATCGAGGGAGACATTGGAGAGGGTCTTTAGAGACTATCTAACATATATACATCTTGGGAACATTTCTGGTTTGCTTAGCATTACCCTGGTTTGTACACATCATACTGCAGTAATTAATAGCACTCCTCTTTACTCTCAAAATTATCTTGGTTTAGATGATCAATTATGTGGCCACACTATCCATAAGATACTTTTTAGACCTAAAATTTTATGATACCGATTCTAACTAATAAGGCTGTTCAACCATGGAGTGAGTTTTGAGACCAGGTTCTACTCTTGGTTTAATATCTAGCAAGGTTTCTCCTCAAATAAGGGCAGTAATGGTTTAGCAAGGCAGTCTTTGTATTTCTGGGTCAACTGCTCAATCAATGGTGTTTGTGAAGAGGACTTTGAACCTGTGAGGACCAGGCAGAATATAATGATCATCACTTCTCTATCTCTCTGAGGTATTTTAGGTTATTTATATCGAACATTTCCCAGCAAAGAAGAATGGAAACAGCAGAACTCAGATCTAACATAGTTGGGGATTGCCTCTGTTTTAGCTATACCTTGCTCAAATCACCTGCAATGCACTAAAAGGATAAAACTTTTCAAAATATCTCCAGGGCTGGGCAAACGCAAAGCTCTAAGGTTGGCCAAGCACGTGTTGATATCCGGGCTCTCCACATCCGTGTTCGGTGTCTTCCAGGCCCTTTGGCTACATCCGGGTTCACAATGCTCTCGTGTCGTGCCTCATCCATCAGGGCCCCCTGAGCAGAGAACCAGGCAGGGCGCTTTTTCCAGGCCTTTGATCTTGCCTCCTATTCTCCCAATACATGGCAACATCAGCTTATCATGGCCCTCATTCTAAATCTGGGGAATGATGAGTCCCTGAACATGAGGATGGAAGTGGCTCTGATGTGTTTGATCTGCTAGGAAAATCATTCCCGTTTCGTCAATAGGCCTCTGCTGAGTAGGCCTACTCTTTTTTGTTACCCTTTCACTCAGAAGGAAATGTCTCACTGTGATCCACACCTTCTTAAAGCTCCTAAAATTCTGTAGGCACTCAGATCCTCCTCTTGTCTCTGGGTATCTGTCACTCTCACCCACTCTCTCTCCATGCCTGTTTCCCTTTCCTTCAGCCCAGGCATCCCTGCACGTGCCAGTCCTAGGTGAACACCTTTAGTGGGAAGCTATATCCTCACCAGCAGAAAGGGTCTGGAATTAATCTTGGTGCCCTAATCCAGATAGCTGCTGTTAACCCATAGATGTACACTCACCACCCTTCTGCCAGGTTCTGTTGCAGACCAGTGCAGTCTATGCATTGGTATGAGTCTGCAAAATGTCCATAGCTGGTGCACAAGGAGGGAAGCACAGAAACCGAAAGCAAGTGTGTCTGCACTGGCCTTCTTCAGACTCCGTAGTTTGTCCTCTCTCCCCATCAGGATCCAGCCTTTCCCGCCTGCTCCAAACACTAAGGAAGTAATGGCAACTATATATGTACACAAAAAACAATGGAACAAATGGCTATTAGTTAACTGGAGATTTCAACATGATAAATTTATTAATTTGATAGGTGTGATAAATTATATTATTTGTTTCTCTTTTTTTCCAACCCTTGCCAGCTTTCTTACAGACAGGGTGTCTGTATTCCCTACCCCACTGAGTTGGAGTTCAGCCAGATGACTTCCCTTGGACATGACCTGTACAGAGCCTAAGCTGAAGTTTTGAGTGTGCTTGTATGGCTTGGTTCTGCCTGCCCTTTGATCCTCTGCCCTGCACCAGAGAAAAGCATGCCCCAGAAGGTGGGTGAGGCTTCATCCTGGGTCCCAGGTGGAGACATTAGAGCTGATCAGACCCCGTGGAGCCCAGCAGAGCTCAGCAGAACTGCATCTAACCCACAGCCCTTAAACAACACGAGCAACAAGACAGTGTTTGTGGTTGCAAGCAACGGATATTTTTGTGCCTGTTGCACCAGTAAAAGCTGATAAACACAGAAATTGATACCCCAGCTGGGGTTCTGCCATCATAAAACCTTAAAACGTGAGCTGTTGCTTCAGGCACTGAGGAGGCTGCAACAGGAATCTGGGGAATGGCAAGCCATGGGCTGTACATTGGTGAAACGCCCGGTTGAACTGTATGGGCAAGTGTAGTGTTGAATGAGAGGCTTTGAGACAGAATGTTTAGCATGCCTTGGTTGTTATTTGCTGCATTTGATAAGAAACTATATGCGAGAGAAGAGCTGGGGAAAGAATTGTCCTCTTTACAATGAAGGGAAGAGTGAGAATCCATAAATTCTGGAATCTGCTGATTTGACATAGGCTACGGTTTCCCATTTCCTTCTGATGAAAAAATTCCCATTTTAACATACAACCTGAGGTCAAGGGCTAGCTGAGGAGGGTTGCCATTAAGACACAGCCTGAGGACAAGACCAAACCAAGAAGGTGGCTCACACACCTTTCGTTCAGATGTCTGACTAGATGAATCATGTGTTCTCCAGTAAATTATTTCAGTTGTCCAAAATAGCTTTGAGCACAAATAAATAAATAAATAAATAGGGGCATGGTTCCTTAAAGCCTGATAAGCTCAAAGTGTTTGTAATTAAGAGAGAGATAACGTGTTGAAAAGAATTGGGAGTGTGGCTGTTAGCATATGAAGTTGCCTGGAAGCAAATAGATACAAACAAAAGACAACAAAAGGGCCACACAACAGTTTAAAAAACTGTTATCCCTGTGTTACCAAGAGTGTAGCTTCAGCATGAATTAACAGAGACTGTGACTGAGACGGAAAATAATCTAACTTTATAGGCTAGGAAGTAGGCTCAGGAAACCGCTTGGCCACCAGGAGAACACACCTTCTGAGGCTCTATTCAGATATGGCCGCGGATGGTAATGGAAGAGGGCAGAAGTCCTAGAAAGTGGAGGCAACTTGTGTGAAACTAATGAACTGGTGTAGACCCCCAGGGAGGGGAAGAGTCCTCCTCAAGGAACATTGCCTATCCTTGGGATGGGGGACCTGCAGTATTTGCTCCATGGGATTTCAGGATGGATTGGTGCCTCCCCTGCCTCCCCTTTCTGCACAGAAGTATTTCCCCGTTGTATGTTGACTCTGTGTGTGTGGAGGGGGTGGGTAGACAATTAGTCTTTTGAGATCATAGGTCCCTGGATCAAGAGGAGCTACACTGGACTTGAGAAAATTAAGAGGCCTTAGGCTTTAAGCCTAAAGACTTGACTGAAAGGCACTTTAAGTCTCAGGAGGGAAGTAAACATTTGTGATCAAGGAAGCAGGCTTGATGGATAATGCTATTTGTTTACAACTTTTCACTGTTCCCCGGCCCTTCCCATGCTTCCCCTTGGTGTGGTGCACTTTTCCACGCTTTTGATTTCTGGCTTTGCTCGTGATTCTCCTTGGCAGGGGGACATGAGTGGACGTGGCGTGTGCCACACCACACAGAAGCTGTAATTGTGCCTGCATGGACTGGCTCTGTCTCCACCTACCCTTGATTTTCTCCCTGTGAAAACTTTATGCCTGGAAAATGGATGTACCTTATCCTAGTACGAGGGTAGGAAGACCTCCGAGACCAAACTGAGCACAGAGGAGGCCAGGACCCTTCAGAGAGGCCTCGCAGGATCACAGCCCTGTTCAGACCTCCTCCAGCAAAAGTGAGTGTTTATTCTAGGAAGCACTGAGATTTCAGGTTGTTTGTCGGTGCAGCAAATGCTGACTACTACAAAGGATTTTAAAATGAGAGAAGTCACTCATGAAACAAGAAAAGGAAACTCTTTGTGACTCAACTAAATTGTGTAAGCAACCAAAATCATGTTGAAATCTAACCTTCATTACCTGTAATTGTTGAACTACCAAGAAGGAAAATTAAAAAATCAAAACGAAAATGTCACTGATTTGGCATCTGAGATACAGGTTTAATTGGAGACCTGGAAGGAAATAGCTTTCAATGTTATTTGAAACATTGATGTTAGGCACTGATTTAAGAGATTGTCAAGGAGAAGCCTACAATCATGGGACGAACATGGTTGGTTAGAGAAAGGCGTACAAGCCCATATTTCTGAAAATCCAGACTCCTTCTGTGTGTCATGTGGCACGGGTAGTGTGAATTTGTCACTAGGAGACATGCATCAACTGATAGTAACGGCACGCTTTGGAACACCTCAAAGATCATGTATCATATTTTCTAGATCTGTCTAAAGATGGAACAGCTTGGTAGAAAATACAAAATTTGACCTTAGATCTACTCTTAGACTCACAAAGGGAATGCTAACTAAATGCTGTTAAAATAATTAGATTTAATTTACACAAGATATGAAATTCACTGGGCATGTTAGGCAAAATAGTAGAAAATTCTCAAATAAAAAGCAAATTGTAAACTTTTCATAATATTTTCTGCAATGAAGATAATTTGTACACATGACTTCATTATAATAATGTATAAAATTCATGGTGCAATTGTGTATCTAAGTATTTCTTTAAGCAATTTTTCTTACTGACAATTGCACTTACTATTTTTAAATTAATTTAAAAAATTATTTGAGGAGACAATGGCTCAAGAAAAGTTATCTAATTTGGTATTACTAAAAATAGAACATAGATAATGTGAAAATCTTGATTATAACAACACAATGCGTGATTCTGCTGAAATGAATGTGTGTGCAATGTGTGTATCTGTGTTACTAGTCCAAATACTTCCGGCCCATCCATTTAGACAAGCCCAATAGTAATTTGCTGCTTGATATTTACCTGGGTGTATATGTGTACATATACATTTTAGCTGTACATATATTTTTTCATTTTGTCATTATGAAGAAATGTTTGCTAGGATAGGAGGCTGGAACATCTTGCATTGACAAATTTGTTAGATTGACTTGTAACTTTTAAGACTTGTAGGATGTGGACTTTCACCTGAACTCTGGTCCTAGACCCTGCAAGTGACAGAGGCGCTGGTGGTCAGAACCACTTCTGAGACATCACTTTGCCTCTTGCTGTGTCGCTTTCAGCAAAACACTGAACTTCTCTGAATCTCATTTTCCCCAGACCTGGATTTATGATAATATCTTAGCCTCTTAACTCCCACGGTTCTTTTGAAAATCAGCTGGTATGATGATGGTAGCAGCAAAGTCAGCACACTAGCGCCTACTGTGTGCTACATATTAACTCTTTAATCCTTGCCAGAACTCTATGAGGGAGTGGTATTATTGTTTCCATTTCACAGATTTAGCACAGAGAGGTTAAGTAACTTGACCAATGGCACACAACTAGAAAACACTGGAGATGGGATTTGAACCCAGGCAACGTGACTTGTACTATGTACTAAAGTACATAGACAGTATTATCACAATCAGCTGTAGTCTAGGAACAAATTAACTCAACTGGTTGTAAGAACAGCTCACACAACATCATTTGATGGTACGTTTTGTCTTCCAACTCCTTATGTAAGAATTTGAGGGTCGTGATTTCATAGTGCCCAAACTTTCCTTCTGGGGTTTATCGTGTAAATAGAAGATTGATCTTAAAGACTTTGTTACCACTTTTTAAAAATGATGAAAAGATTTGGCTGCAGACTGCTATAATCTATGTGTTGAAACAAGGACCATTGGTCACGTAGTTCAATGCAGTAACCCTTTTAAAAATATTCCTAAAAAATAAAATAAAAATAAAATTATTCCTGGCACTTCGAGGTCTATTGACTTGATTTGGTGTGTAGAACAAACAGAAAAATGACAGAAGAAAAACCAATGACAAGTCACATAAATATCAATCAGATAAATAGCTTAAAAGTTGTGATAGAAATATGTAATCCTTTAAAAACTCCAACTTCAAGAATATAGCATATAATGTTTTAAATAAGACATACTAATGGGTAACTGAAGTTCCCTGGAAACCCTTGATGATTTTAGAAATAGACAAGTTATTTTAAAAGCCTGTCCTGACAACTCTACATGATGCTATATTGTTATAGTAGTGAGCCTAAATATACATTCTTCCTAATCTGAAAAGCTTTATCATTGCCATAGAATTTCTGACTCTGGAAGGAAGAGAACCAAACTTCATAGATTCCGGCGGACCTTTGGACACACTCACTAGATCTGAGATGGGCGGCTGGGTTTGCAGTGGGTTTTGGCAGATTGGGAAAGGACTTTGTCATGGACATTTGGGGTCCCTTGGGAATAGCTGAACTGCTCACCTTAAATCCAGGACAGCTGGGGTCCCCTACATATTGACCATTGGATGTACAAGAAAATTTTGGTACAGGCTTTTAGGTAAATTAATCAGAACTTAGGCATTCAAATAAAATTCCTCCTTAAGTAGTTTTCATAGCATTGCATACCTTTATTTCTTACTTAACTTTATTTAAATAATGTTTCTTTGGGGAAAATGATTGTGGAATTCTCCTGGTATTGGACTCAGGTTTTTGGTGGTTTTGTCTTGTTGTGTTTTTACGTTTTTGTGCTGGTGCTCCAGAAACTCGAGGAAAATCGGTTACTATTTCAGCCCCGTTCCCTCTCTCAACCACAACTGTCTGGAATAATGGCACCGTCGTTGAGTGCTTGGCTTCTGGCTTGGCGGCAGGAGCACTGTGCCAGAGCTTAAGGGCAATCAAGAGCATTCCTTCACAGCAGCACCCACAGGCTGGGCTCTGATGGGAGGCTCACGGACGTTACCTGAGAAAAGGGTTCAGATTCAAACAAATTTGGGAAGCTCACTTAAGAAACCCAAATGCGTAAATCTTTCTATGCCGTGGGACTTCCCAGGACATTTAGTATGTTAATGTGCACTGTGATCTCAGCAAAGGGTTACCCAGAGCATCCAGCTGATGAAGGTTGTGTGGGGCACACTTTGAAAGGGGTGCTTTGCCGTAATACTTCATACCTCAGAATCAGTGCTGCCTAAACGAACCCAGCTGTTTGAGAAAATGCAGAGTGTAAATATGAAGGCGGCCCCTGAACACGAAAGGGGCAAAGCAGAAAGTGCGGAGCCCCACTGTCTGTCCCTGTTCCCTTCTCAAATGTAGGAGCACGAACGGCTCCCTTCCTCCAGCCACTTTCTCTCTCCCCAGCCCCCAAGAGCAAGGAGCAGGGCCCTTGGAACAAACAAAACTACTTCTGCAAAGAATCAGACGCAGTGTTTCCGAGTGGCTCCCAGGCTTCTGCCTGAATTAAAGGCGAGGCCACATAAGAGGAAATAAAAGGGTCTGCTCAGAGATCAAATGACACATTTGTATAGAACCTTATTCAAAATGGATACAAATGCATCAATTCTTCAGAATTATAGGTGAATCAAAGGAAAATTACATCCAAGGAGATAAAGCAGCAGCCCGCAGTCGAACCACGTACGGTGCAGAGAGGCAACTTTGAAGCTTCTGGCCTGGCGCGGCCGAGAGCCAGATGTGGCAGGTGGAATCACGGCGGCTCCGGCTCACATCTGGAGTGGATAAATCTGTCCCATGGAAAATTAAGAGGTGCACAAGGAGGTGGTGAGAGTGACCAGTTGAAAATACATTTTTTAAAGAAAAATCACTTTGAAGAACGTTGAACATTCTTTTTCTTTAAAAAAATAAAAATTAGGTCTAGGCTCAATATTATTCTATTTATTGATGGTGGTGTGAAAGAACCATAGAGAAGGATTCTTTAATCTCCAAGATACCTAAACCCCTAAGACTCCGCTCTTCTCTGGCAGAGAGAGAGAGAGAGAGAGAGAGAGAGAGAGAGAGAGAGGAGAGAGGGAGAGAGATGATAGATAGGTGTGTGTGCATGTTGAGGGGGGACCCAAAGTAACATTATATTACTGTGCAAAAGCATGATGCCCTGAGGCTGAGCCAGTCATTCATAATTAAGACCCTGGCCCAGCCACTCTATAGGCCCAAATATGGCTTTTTGTGTGGTTACATTCCTCAAGCCTTCCTTCTACTGGTGGGAGAATTGTGACTTTGTTTTATTACCATAAATATGTGCATATAAATATGTACCAGCTGTCACAGACATGAACAATTTCATAAAGACTATGGCAACACTGCAGCTACGCACACACATTTATCTAGATGCAGAATCCCCTAGCTTGACCATCCTCTCCACCCCGTCATGCTGTAGAAACCATGAGTGAGGAACACCCGCATGAGGAAAGTCCAGTTAGTGGTGCAGCCGGGGTGGGCGTCAGGGGTCCTGACTCCTGGAGCAAGGGTCTTCTCTTTGCCATGCCTCCTGGGTTGCTTCAAGGCCTCAAAATGCTTCCCTAACATGGAGCCCTTCCACACCACACAGTGAGAGGTGGTGTGAGTGTAGACACTCGGTGTCTTCAGTTCCAAGAAGCTGTCCTCTGCAGTGGGAGTGACTGTCCATGGGTTCCCTTTTCTGAGAAGATGGGGAAGGGGTTTAAACCAGAGTGCTGGGGGAGGGTTAGGGTAACTACGGGGAGATACTCGTTCAGGGAGGTTTTCCTGGGAGGGGACAGGGACTCACCCTCTGGCCACCGGCTATCATTGGGTGGAGTCTAAATGCAGAGAGTGGATGGCCGGATGACTTGACAACGTGTCCTGAGTCATCATCCGCCTTGTATTTAGTGGGAAAAAAAAAGGTGGGACCTCCAGTCTACAGATTACAATCTCAGCCGATAATCTCATCTGAACCAGCCCTGCCTTCAGTACCCATTGCTGACACCTCGGAGTCCTGGCACCACCACGATCTTCTGATCCTCACAGCTGGCCCAGGAAGTGAGGTAGACAGGCAGGACAGGGGTCAGGGGGTCTTTCGCAAACAAGCAAATGGAGTGTCTGAGAAGTTACTTGCCTGCCTCGAGGCAGGATGCAAACATGGCAACCCGCCTCCCCGGTCTGTGCTTTGACCTGTGCCGGCAAACACTCCCGGGCCTTGGTGTGATGACGCATGGCTGCGGGCACCAGGAGGGCACTTTCCGCACATGCTGCCCGCTGTGAACAGGGGGCAGGTGAAGAATTCAACCCCTGCTTCTGGAGAGGATGTCTCATGTTAAAGAGATGACAGAAGAAGCGGCAACAACGCGACGTGGCAAATTGGTGGAGGGCTCTCGAGAACAGCTGAGAGGTTGAGACGCGTTGCGACAGCTGACGGAGATGGCTGGGGGGGTCTCGCCAGTGGGATGGACGGGGTGGCCCTCAAGGAAGATGATTCTCTCAAATAACAGCAACAGTGCCACCTGCAACAACCTCAGCATCCTTCTTGTGTCTCATCGCTGGGGCTTCCCGATGCCGCTTGTCACCGTGGGAAGATAAAACGCCTTCTCAGCTGGAACCTGGCCAACTAATCTCGGAGCTCCAGTTCAAGGAGCAGGCCAGATGTGTCCCAGCAAACATGTGTCCCATGTTTGGACAAAGGCTTGCTCAGGTATAAAATACAGCTCTGGGGAGGTGACAATTCCTACCACATGTGTAGGAAGAGAGACACACAAGCTGGTTAACGTCCCAGCTGCCTTTTCCTCCTGTGGGAACAATATGCGCCCCAGTCTGCACATCCCCGAAGCACTGTGTGCACTCCGTGTTCCCAGCGTCCGCGGATTAGCACGTTTTTATTGGGGATCAGCACCCTCTTCTTAACTTCCAGTTAAACCTTATCAACTAGCAGGTACCTTTGGGCTTCCTTGATGTTGTCGAGGAGGGCACGTGGTGCTGAGGAGAGAGTGCTGAGTTTGGAACCAGATATTCCAAGTCTGTAAGATTATCCCCATCTGTGAGCTAGAGTGTTTATGAGACAGCGAGTGTTCAAGAGATTCATGCTTTTGGTTAACGGTGTTTCTAAAAACCAACTCGGGAGCTTTCCCCCCTCTTTTTTAAGCCTATAAACTCACCCTTTTCCTGTCCTTCCACAAAGGTTGTCATGGGGGATGTTTGGAGTGAGACGGGCTTCTGTATTGTGAAAATGCCCTGGGCCCTTTCAGTGAACCATTCTGATAAAAGCCATTACAAAAATATTGTTGTGGTTGCTTTAGATTGTTTATGAAGAACTGAGCTGAGGACTTGGTACTTAGTAATTACCTGCATACAAATCATGTAGCCTGAGCTATTCATTAAAGTGGAGTCCCTACTTGAAAATGATTTCATATTTAGTTTCCTGCAAACATTAATATTTAAAAAAATATTGACATCTCATTCCACTTGAAAAAGGATTTGAGATGGTTTTTGTAAAACCATTTTTTTCTACATAAAATTTGTTCTAATTCAGATTGATCTTCCTACTTAATGAGTTTGGATTAAGGAAGTTTTTTACCATTTTTGAGTGTTAATGTTTGTCCTGAAGTTCAGTTCTCTGAACCTGCTCCCTCTCTTCTTTTAATTTCTCTCCAAGGACAGATATGGCAGAAATGGTGAATTGTAATGGATCTTGGGGTCGTCTTAATGAAAAATAAAGAAATAAAAACCAGAAATCTCCGGTGGAGGCTGTTTCAGATTCCATCCAAGGACGCGGCTAAGCAGTGGAGAGTAAGCCAGCGGAGGCTGCAAACGGGAACACAGATGAGTCATTGTCGAGTCAATTTCCCATCATCTGTGACTGCTTGATTTTCTCAGAGGCCACAGATCCACCAAATGTTCGCCTCTTCATCCTCAGTAGTAGAAGAGGCTGCCAGGTAAAGCCACAATCCCACGATCACATCCCTTCTTTTCCCAAAATACCATTTTGGAAGGGAGGAAGAATTACTGCATACTGAGCACCAGGTATTCTAGGGGTTATATTAGCTTGAATCTTCATAAAGACATTACAGAGCTGTTTGAAGAGAAGTAATACAATGAAATGGACCATGTTAAAGTTACAAAAATGTAACTTAAACACATAAAACCCTCATATGAATACATAAAATTGAAAATAATACTTGGGACTCAGTAGAGTGTGGCCTTGACCACAAGCACAAAAATGAGCTGTTATTATTATTATTATAGTTTTTTGCACACAATGTTTCTCCCTTAAGTTGGCGGGATGAGGTTCAATTTTAAATTCAGCTTTAAAAAGAATTGCAATGCTTTCAATATTTTAATTTGTATATCCACTAAAATTTTATAAGAATTCATGGCTCCTTTCCAATAGTTACTTGATTCTTTTTTCTTTCTTATGAATTATGAAATAAGATATTTATGAATGGCTTGCAAGATTTATTCTGCCTTTCTTTCCCAGATCCCAAATGTCTGATATTTTATTGACGTTTAAATTTTTTCCAAATGGCTTTTTGATGAATAAAGAAAGATTGTTGAAAGGATCATTTCTTTTTAAATTAGGTCCAACTGATTTATTTATAGTCTCAATGTCCTTCTAAGTTTTGTTTTCTTGCATTGTGTAATTACGCAGCAAACCCAATGAGTCTTTTTCTGTGTAACATTTCTCTTATCACCACTGTTTAAAAAGTAGAAATCACTGTCCAGCCACATCTTCACTATCCATCCACACCTACTAGCAACCCCCCCGCCCATTGCTGCAGAGAGAATTCCAGAGGTAGAAGGCACAGCCAAACATTCAACCCCTCCCATCCCAAGTTATTCCTGACAAGGAGTTGCTTCTGTTCTTAAAATCTTAAAAGTGACAAATTAATAATCACCTGTGATTACCTGTTCTAATTAATCACATTTATAATGAAAAAACTTAGCATAATTTTTTTGCCAATTTATAAACATTGTTTTTTCAATCTAGATTGGTGTTTTTCTAATGCAAGTTGCCCTTAATGGCTGGTAAAATCCATTAGTTGAATCTTGATTGGCATTAAAGTAAAAGAAATAGAATAGAATGAAACAGACTACAAAATGCGACACTGTCTTGAGAACTTTGTCTCAGGTGTGCGTGCGTGTGGTATACAGGGAGGAGGAGGTACGATTCCTTGTTTCATGGCAAAAGATATTTGAAAAACACTCATTTAAATGAATTGTTTAAAAATTGTGTTCCTCAGATTCTAGGGTTCCAGAAAAAGTGCTTGAGATGGGGGGAAGGTTGGGCGTCTCCATCACTATGTTAACCATCGGAAACCTCTTTTGTTGTTTTGTGTAATGTGTCTGGGTCGCTGAATAAGATTCCACTGGGAGAGAATGTCCTGCTTCTCAATCCAGACTGTTTGAAGATCACTGGTCTGGGTCACGGGCACGTTGACCATCTCTCTGTTTAGAATTGCACAGCTTCTCCTGGGAAATAATTACGCAATGGCCCTCAGCCTTCTTCTAGGCTGCACACTCCCTTTCCCTTCCACGTCTCCTTGTTGGCTGTATTTTGCAACCTTTCTGTAAATTGTTAGTAGACCTGTGTGGGTCCTTTCTTATTTCTCTCTGTTTCTCTAAATTTGGAGAACAAGTGGACCCAGTTATCACTGTGCTGTTGTTTAGTTCTTTATACCCCAACATGGGTTTCCACCTATCCCTGGGGTAGTAGCCTCTTATTTTGCTTCATCTTCCAAATCAGAGTAAGAGGATCTTTATCCAAATAGCAGTCAAGTAAAGCTGAGCCACGCCCACCTAGCTGTCTCTGCATCTCTCTCTTCCCCAGCTTGTGACCTGAAGGGTCTATAGTCCTTCTGGCTGTTCAGATACTACCAATGATAAGGAATGTTGACTTGAATCATAATGGAATCCTAGACTTGTAAGGGATATAAATATCATTTGCTCAAATGGTCATTTTGCATATTAGGAAACTAAGTCCTTCAAATTGCTTTTCTCTTGGTAGTTTTGTTCTCTGACTTTATTTTAGATGAGTTTCTCAAGTGTCGGGTGACCCTGGGCTGTCTGTTCACTTTCTAGAATGGGCCTGTCCAACCCCACTTGGAAACTGTACATGGTGGTCTTCCCTGTAGGGTGAGCTGGTGGGGACTTTTCTTTGGGGCACCCAAATGTCAGTATCTGTAGGTCCTTTCCCTGCCCTAGACAAGAGTCTCCTAATTTCCTGCTGCCAGAAATCTGGGAGCCAAGTGGGGAAGAGGGAAGGAAGGGTAAGGAGGCAGAGCAAGAGGGTTTCAACATCGATAATATGAACCTTCTCTTATTCCACCTATTGTCCCTAGAGTACCCCCAACCTCGAATGTGCTTATTGTCCCCAGTCCAGGGGTCTTCTCTAGAGAAAAAGCCTTCATCTTCTGCTGGTTGGGGTGGAGAAAGGGCAGTTGCCAAGCTCAGCAGAGTATTGAGGGGACATGTGCTTGTTATGTGGACTTGCGAACAATCCCCCTCTTCTGCCCGTACCTTCAACTCTGCTTCCAGAGGCACGTGGTTCCTCAAGTCTTCATTTAAATCAGGATACGTCTGTGGCTTTCATTACTTTGGGGGCAACAATGCAGTTTTCTTGAATCTGATGTCAGTTATTACTTGGACATCTGCTTTACAGATTCCAAAACATTACTTTGTCTTTTTCCGCCATCATAATTGTCTTTGTGGGTGTATTTCTTTTTTAAAAAAGCACACCTTGTTTTTTTTAACATTACTGGAAATTCTGAAGGAAGCAGAGATTTAATACATGCGTTTGTTCAGTCGCTATATATAACTGCTATAGTTTAGACCTCACTAATTATTTTAAACAAATAGCTTTAACCCTTTCTTTACTTTTCCTCTCCATAATTCTTCAAAAATTATTAAGTAGTACAGTTGTCTAATTTACATGTCATTCCTACAATGGTATCTTTTTTCCTTTAGTAGAAATGCTTTGAACTTTAACAGCTACTACGTGAATAGGAGAGGAGAGGAGGGAGAAAATGAATGGGAAATAATGAGTCCTCACACCAGATTATTATCTCTGGAAATATGGAAAGGTGACTGTATCTAACATTTTAGAGGATGAAAAAATAATCTGAATATTGAAATCTGTATAGCCTGTACAGATTTATGTATTTATTATTATTTTTTTTATTTTTTGCTGGCATTATAAAATATGTAGGGGAAGAAAACTGGCAACTCTGCTCTTTGAAGTGTCTGACTTTGGCTATTGGTTCTGAAAATACGTGGATAGAGGTTGCTGTGTGGTTCCTGGGCCTGAGAGAAAACCTGGCAGTGGGTGTGGGGCTTTTCTCCTTAATGAGAGGAAGAGATAGGCAACTTCGGATGAAGTGGCACCCACATTCCAGTGTTCGCACTCTCACTGAAGTGTCCCAAGGAAATGTCATTGCCCTCATAATATTTTTCCAGCCAAGAGAGGCAGCAGGGGGTGGGGTGGGATTGAGAAGTGTGTGAGATCTGGCCTCCAGCAGACCTAGAAGGCCTTGATACAAGCCCTGGCTTTCTCATTTTATAGCTGCGTGAATTTGTACCAGTAACACAGCGACTCCGAGCTTAGTGCCCCATCTGTAATTTCAGGCTGATAACATATTCTTTGAAAGTTTAGAGACAATGCTGGAAATCTCCCAGCACCATGCCCGATACTTCTTAAGTGTCCAGGGACAGGCGCATGTTGCTGTGGACTAAAACTTGGAGCTGTCTCACCAGATGTGAGTCGATTTCCCCCTGGTGGGCGAGAGAAACAGACAGACCAGCTGGGGGATAAGGATAAGGAGGAAAACAAGAAGAAAAGAAAACAAACAAACAAAAAAGCCAGAGAGAATGGCAGAGGGAGCCCTAGGGTGCAAAGGACGCCTCCTCCCCTCTGGGTGAAAGTCTCTGTGTGAACGATCCAGATTAGTGAAGCAGGGAGGTGAAGCAGGGCGGATAATTCGCGTCGCAGTCCATTGGGATGGGTAGGCTCCCCTGCCTCACCGGTGCTCCTCTCGTGAGCCCCATCTAAACGCTGTGCTGAGCCCTGGGGCAGGCGAACAATCGTGTCCCTAGTCACTGCCAGCAAATAACCTTTTTTCCAGCATGCAGCTCCAGAGCCTCCAGAAATTAACGTGCAGTTAATTTTAGCAGAGACAGAACAAATGAGGCCGCCTGAAGGACGGGAGGGAGGAGCCTGCACACGCGCCGGTGGTGACATGAAGTAGGGCAGAAGCAGCCACCAAACGTGCCAAGAGATTGGAAACCTCTCAGTGGTACAACAGCATCGGGGGTGTGTGCGCGTCTACGGTATACAATCTTCGTGTGTGGGTGGGGGCGGTTGTTAAACAGACGGAGCCACACGCGTCTTCGCTACGGGCAGCTTTAGCAGGACTGTCCCGGGAGAGACTGAGGCGTGAGTCAGGGTGGAGGGAGTGATGAGACTGTGCGCACCTGAATTTTGGGCACAAGTCTGGGACCCAGACTTCCATCCTTCTGCCCTTTCTCTTGCTCCTTGACTTAGAGCGCCTCCGAAACAGAAAACTCAGGTCTCCTACACTGTTCTGAACCATGAAAAGTTACAAGACAGCCTTGATCTTTTGTTCAGAAAGCCTTGAAAAATAATCCATTTGTGAAGCTGAAAACCAGGAATGAAAAAAGAGAAAAAATAAAGGAAAAAGGAAAAAAAATCCTGGGTGTTCCTCTGGCCAAGGATTAACTCTTGTCTCTCTTTCTCATAGTCATAAACTCAGCCTCCCCCGGATGGAAGTCCCCTTGCTCTGAAGCCACTGGTTTTAATGAGAGGCAGCTGCTTCATAGAGAAAGCGGGGCACTCCTGAATAGCTTCACTTTTATTTGTTTCTGATTTTACGGACTGCCCCAAGCAGGCCTTCTTTTTTTATTGCTTGCGATCTAAGGCTTTTGGAAGACGTCTGTCCCTGGAGTGACATAGAAGATGGCCACAGCCTGTGCCTTCAGGTCGAAGTGCACACTGTGTTTGTTGGGTTTCGAGTCCTACTTCAAGTTCCCTCGAAAGGCTGGAGCATTTATCAGAGTAAGTGCAACCCACGTCTGATAAATGGGAACACATCTGGCCGTATCGCGGACGCAAGCCTCACAGTGTTAATTACGCTGAAACCTAAAGCTGAGAAGGGAGTAGACCATTATTTATAGTGATCTTTGCTAAGTAAATCATTTTAAAACATGGCTTCCTAAATGTAATATTTGCCTTTTAAGAAGCCCTCCAGAATTAAAGGGGCTTTACAATGGAACATGAAACATATTGCAGGGAGAGAGACAGAAGCTATCTTGATTAATGCCCACGATTATCAGCGATGCAGATCACTTTCACTTATTAAGTCTTGTTTAATATCTTAATGAAGGCTTCTGAGCAGATTTGGTAATTCCAGAGAAAGTGACGGTGGACTAATGCCCTTTCAGCACGTTGAGAATGAGCAGTACTCTAAAGAAAACCCCATTTACCATAATTCCTCCCCCTGCCCAGGACCCCTTTCTCAGCTTCTACCTCGCAGCAGGAGACAATTAACCTTTTCAGTGCCAGAAGCGATTCTGGCACATTCCAGCTGCGAAGGCCAGTGGGGTCAGGGGAGATGGAAGTTCTCTTTAGATTCCACTTTCCCAGACTAGTTCTAAGAAACTGGACTGCAAAGTAGGGATTTCAAATGTAGCATCTGGTTATGTTACTTGATGTGGGCACATCTGGTCCCTTGCACCCTATCAGAGTCTTTTAAAATGCCCACCCCAGGCAGTGTGGCATTGCTTATTCGGCTCAAATCCCAGTGCCAGAAATGAAGGCAGATATGCCAAAGAAAAGCCCATTTCACCCAAAAGGCTGGGCTTCCTTTGTGATCTGTGGGGAAGCATGTTCTACTGAGGTTGAAAGTCTGGGAGGTCGCACCAGCAGCTGGGGATTTAGGGATTTGCCTTGGCTTTCTGTATTTCTGTGGCTCTGCTTGCATGTGGGGCTGCTGACAGGGTCCAGGGTTGAGCCTTTCTCTATCCAATTGGTGCTGCCCAGCTGTGGACATGTAGTGACTTCTCAACATCCCCACTGGAGAAGATAGGAGCGGACAAGTTCATGGTTGGTTGGCTGGTTGGTTGGTTGGTTGGTTCAGCATTTCCTCTACTCCTGCCCCTCCTAAGGCTGAACTGGGGTGAGCATCTACCTCCACTGAGCCATCCCCTCTGACTGTCAGGAATGCCCTTGTGTATCTCCCCCTAGCTCAATCTGGATGTGTCAGCCCATGTCCTGATACAAAGGAAGGCTTTGTGTTTGGGTAATGACAAAGAAAGACAGAGGCAATTTCCTGGTCCAAACTTACCTAGGGACTAACATGACCTCCTCCTTGTCCTATTGCTGATAAAAGAAAGCTGTCACTCATCTTATTCTTCCTAAAAATTCCAGGGCAGAAGAAGGTCAGTAGGGGTTTAGGCAAGAGGGGAGGAAGACAGTCAGGGTTGAGAGGATGAAATGCTGATTTCAAAAGCCAATGAATTGGGAGGGGATTGTGGACCACTTTGCACCCTACAGACTCCCGGTGGGAAAAGACGCTGCCCACCGGGTCCATTCTTTGGAAGTGGAGGTGGGATCCATCCCACATGGGTGCTGGCAGTGGGAAGCAAGAAGGCAATCCATAGGTTAGAGCACAAATTTCAGAACTCAGTGAAGTCATCAGGATTGTCTGTAATCTCACTTCTCACTCTGGCCTCCTAATCCATGCTTCCAGCGGCCCTTCCCCTCCCCTCACACCTCTGTTCTTTTCCTTCCCATTGCACTTTGCATCTTTTAGCAAACTAGGTACTTCACTCACTTAATTCATTCACTGCTGAAATTCCAACCACAACCACCCCTCTCCCGCATGGGAAGCACCACAATGGATCTTTGTACACAGAGTGTTTGAGAACAGCGCCCCTGCTGGTGGTCAATAAAGACTCAATGAACAAACGGACAGGTCTGGGTAGCTGAAGGCTGAGTTTCTCTGCGGCATAATGACAAGGTCTAGACTAGAAAGAGGGAGATGCAGGTGTGTGCTGGTCGGCCACATTGAAGCCACTACACATTTAAGTCCTTTGACCGGCTGTTTAAACTTTGAGCCGACAGATCCTCCTCCCTAAAATGGGAACTGATGTGACCTCATTTGGCCTGGCTCACCTGCCTGTGTTTCTCACTTTCCACACTCTCCCTTTCTGTACTCAAGGCTCATATGTTCCCTCCTGTGCCCTGATGTTCCCAGGCAGAACTCCTCTGAGATCCCCTAACCATGGCTTCATTCTCACCTCACCTGTTATCCTATCTATGTTGTGTGCCTCTCTGAATCCTCAGCAACCATAACTCAGCTAACATTCATCTGGGACCCACTGCACGCCAGACACTAGCTCTGGATGTATTACATTAACTGAGTCATTTCAACCTCAGACAACCCATTTTATAGACGGGGAAGCTGAGGCACAGAGAATTAAGTCAACTTGTCCTAAGTCTTAGAGCTGAGAAGAGGGGTGGTCAGGGTTTGAACTCAGGCAGTGGGCTCCAGCCTTACCATTCTGTGTCCACGGCCTGTCCGGAGGCACAGTGCTTGGCACACTGGAGCAGCATGTAAATATTAGAGAAGTGTGCAAATTAGGGAGTTGGACCATGCCTTTTGCCTTTTGGCCCCTAAAGGCTTGTTCTGAGAAGAAAACAAAAATGAATGTGAGGGGGCTTTATAAATGCAAAAAAGCACTGAGCCCTTGGAGGTTATTGCTATAATTAAATCTTTTTTAAAAATTATTTAATATGCATTGAAAAATTTTTCTTTATTTTATTTTATTTTAATTGTTGTTCAGGTACAGTTTTCTGTCTTTTACTCCCATCCCAGCCCACTCCCTCCCATTTCCATGCCCCCCCCCCAGTTTTTGTCCATGTGTCCTTTATACTTGTGCCTGTAAACCCTTCCCTTTTTCCCCTGAAATTCTCTCCCCTATAATTAAATCTTTTTAATGCAATGAAAGTAGAAATGTCTACAACATAGCTAAAGAAGCATCTATGACAATATTCACCTTCTATTCTTTGGCAGCTTTGTAAATGCCTTGTGAAACGACTTAGAGATTTCGAGAATTCTTTCTTGACCCTCTACCAAACTTTCAGGTTAATGATATTTGAGCAACGTCACTTCAGCCTTCTTCTGAATCTCTTTTTTAATCTTATATTTCTTTTATTTTTATTCTTAAAAATCGTGGTGAAGTATACCTAACACAGTTTACCATTTTAAGTTCCTTAGGTGCACCCACGTGTTTGTGCAGCCATTACCACCATCCATCCCCAGAAATATTTTCCTCTTCCAAAACGGAAGCTGCCCCAGCCCCTGGCAACCACCGTTTTACATTCTGTTTGTATTAATGCAACTGCTCTGGGCAGCTCCTTCAGGTGGAATCACATCGTAGTTATTCTTCTCTTGACCAATCTATTTCACTTAGCATAATGTCTTCAAGATTTACCCACATCAGTGCACGTGCCAGAATTTCCTTCCTTTTTGGGGCTGAATAATATTCCACTATGTGCACAGACCACATTTCATGTGTTCATTTGTCAATAGACACTTGGGTTGCTCCCACTTTTCCGCTGCTGTGAACATGGGCGTACAGCTAGGTTTGCATCCCTGTTTCAGTTCTAGCAGTAGGCCTGCTGGATCCATCACACTGCTTCCCACAGCCATTGAACCTCTTTACATTCCTGCCAGCAGTGAACAAGGTTCCAGTGTCTTCCCATCCTCACCAACAGCTGTTATCTTTTGCTTTTCATGTGTTTGCATAATGTTGTCCCAATGGGTGTGAAGTGGTTTGCTTTGAATCTTTGAGTGGTTCAGTTTTTCTTGTTTTTCTTCCACATCGCTGAATTATTTTCCATCTTCAAAACACAATCTTTGCCATCTTCAGAATCAAGATGACTTGATTCTGTCATCTTGCATTTCTTCATTGCTTTATCTATTCTTCAAATTGATGGCTCAACATCTGCTGGCTACTTACTGTCCTATGTGCTGGAAAACCCTGATGAGTAAGACCATCACAGCTCACTAGGAGTTCAAGGTTGAGTTTGGTCATAAAGTACATGATCCTGGTGGTGTGTTACTTAAAAGTATAAATTATCTCATTTATCACTGCACTTGAAGATATCATCATGTAAATTGTATATGACAAAAGCTTAATTACCCAGAACCCTGAGATTCTTATTTCTGGAGATCCAAGTTTTCTGGATGCATGAGGGCTTTATTTTGTTTTAAATCAACTTTATGTTTTAAAAGTTTAAGATTTACTACAAAGTTAATATAGAAAGTTTCCATAAATCTCACACCCTATTAACATCTTACTAGTAGCATAGTATATTTGTTATAATCAATGAACAAATACTGGTACATTGTTATTAACTAATGTTCATAGTTTATTCAGATTTTCTTACTTTTTACTTAACGCATTTTTCTGGTGCAGGAGTCGCATCTGGGATGCTACATGGGATGTAGCTGTGTTTCCTTAGGCTGCTTTTGATTGTTACACTTTCTTGGGCTTTCCTTGCCTTTGATGACCTTGGCAGTTTTGAGGAGCACTGGTCAGATGTGTCCTAGGCCAGTTTTCTGTTTGGATTTACCTGATGATTTTCTCATGCTCAGGCTGAGGCTATAGGTTTTGGGAGAAGGAGATCAGAGAGGTAAAGTGCACTTTCATCCCATCGTATTGAAGGTTCATATCAACATGATTTGTCACTCTTGACGTTGACCTTGGTCACCTGATTAAGGTCATGTTTATCATGTTTCTCTACTGCAAAATTATTTCCCACCAATCTTCGAATACTGTTCTCTTCGGAAAGAACAGTGTCATATCATTATATGCCCACACTTGAGGAACAGGAAGGTATGTTCCCGCTTTTAGAGTGGTGTCTCTGCATAAATCATTTGGAATTCTTCTGCATGGGAGACTTGTCTCTTCTCTCCCCTTTGTTTATATATTCAGTCTTTCATTTGGATCAGTGTGACTCATGGATATTTATTCTATACCTTGGGACATAATCCAATACTACTTTATTTTGTTGCTGAAATTGTTCTAGCTTTGGCCATCGTGAGATTTTTAGTTGGCCTCTGTGTCCCTTTGACACTCTTCCATGTCACTGTGTGTTTTTTGGTTTGTTTGGTTTTGAGCACTTCCTTCCATTCTGCCGGAACAATTTGTTCCAGGCTCATCTCATCTATTTCCTGCCCCAGGCCTAGAATCAGCCAGTTCTCCAAGGATCCGTGGCTCCTTTTCTTAGATGGTATTAGAAACCAAGATCTGGGTGCTAAGAGTGCTTATTGCTATTGGGGTGTCATGGCATTTGGGCCCTCTCAGTTGTGTGTAAACAGATCCTCAATTTTGATTACTCTTTTTGTTACTGGGATGAAAATACTGATGGAATACTGTACAAGTTCTCCTGCATTTAGTACAGAATATAATCAATGTAATTTAACCTGCTCTCGGGAACTGGGGCATTGTCCTGAAAATGCTGGTTGTTTGGTCATGATGAATGATCACCCTCAGTGCCCAATGAGCTTTGAAAGACAGTCAGTCACACACTGTGGTGTCATGCCGTTGTGCTATTTGAATCTGTTCTGGTTTTTGCTCATCTTTCTGAAGTTTTTTCCTCTTGGTGTCTTTAGCAACCCCCTCTTCTTCCTCCTAATTTACTCTTTGTAATCTGCTGTCTCCTACTAATCAGACAACCAAGTCAGGTCAACCTGTCAATAAAGTAAAAGCAAAGAGGTGTTGAGTAAGACCTGAGGTCCCTACCAGTAAATAAAATGGACCTTGTAACATCAATCTTAAATTATGTAGAAAAACCTCCTTTTCTTTTTTTCTTATCCCTCTTTTTCTGCAATACTCTAGCTGGAAAACAGTACTGAATAGGTTAGGTCAAACCTATGTTTCAAATATGAGTGCCAAATGCATATGAGATGCTTGTTTGCCTGTGTGCTCTGTTCCCAAGCCCTCAAATTGCATTTGGACAGCTCTAAGTGCAGTGGAAGGAGCAGTAGATTTGAAAGGCATTTGAGCCTTGGCTTTCTTGCTCTGACTCAGGCAAGTCATCAACCTCTCTGGGCCTAAGTTATCTGATAGATAATGAAAAAGTTAGCCTAGAATCTTTAGATTCCTTTCCAGGTTTGACATCCTGTGACTTCTGAGTGAGATTTATTAATCTTAGGAGAGCCACAGGATCAAATGGGCTTGAGAGCATCTAATCTCAGTTAAGCTGCCTTCACACTGAGTGACCTTGGGAAAGTTACACATAGGCACTTATTATATAATAAAGGAGGTGCTACAAATTGAGAGGGGAAATATGGATTGTAGGTGGTTATATTAGGAAAACTGAATCACTATATGAAGGAGAATAAAACTGGATCTTCACGTAAGGTCACTAGCTAGATTAAATTCCTGAATGAGAAAGACTAAAGTATGCATTTACGGGAGAAAAATTAGGAGAATATCTCTCTGGCAAAGGGTAAGGAAGGTCTTCAACAAATGTTAAAACACAGAACTTAAGGCCCGCCCCCTGCAAAAGAGGTGACATTGATTCCATCAAAGTTAGATGTATGCCAGCAACATGAATGGATCCAGGAAGTGGGAAAAAGGTGGAAAATAGAGTATGATTGGTAACAATATCACATGCAAAATTAAAAACATATTCACACATTTTGCGAGCACACATTCAAATGAAAGGACAGAGATTAAGAAGGTTGCCTGTGCAGAGGACAGGGGAGTGAGGGTGGGAAACAGAAATAAAGGGGAAGAACACCTAAATAAACAAATGCAACCAGCGAAGGCCCTTGCTTGGTTCTCTAGTGACCTTGTGTCATATATGCATGTGCGTGTTTGCACACATGCATGTTTTTATTATGTGTTTGTATAAACGTCACCCTCCCTGATCTGCAGACGACAAGCCCCTGATGGCAAGAATTAGCACATAGCACACACCAAGCATTTATGTTGGTGGGATGAATAATGAAGGCACACGGACTATTTTTGCTCTAGCTACTACACTGCCGTTTTGTGGGCATAGTGTGAAATACCAGGCACAAATACTCATTGAGACTTTAGAAGCTGTTGGCCTGGAATGGTCCTTGAGACCCATCTGGCCCAATGTTTTTCAGATTTCTAGACTTTATAGATAGGTTAAGAGGTAAGTGGACTGAAAAAATGAAAAGCTAAAAAAATAATTTCTTCAGCCTACGTATCTTTTTCTGAATCCATGTATGTGCTGAAAAACCCATCACTATCATCTTACAAAAAAAAGTGGGGGGAGTTTTTTAATGTCTTTGGGTAATAACTATCAAGTACTATGAAAATTAAAAGAGCCATTGAGATAGATTGAGAATATCAAAACAGGCTTCCGAGAGAAGGTAATAGTTGAACTTGGCCTTGAATGCTGGTTTTTTAACATCAGAAAAGTAGAAAATTCAAATAAAGTTTGGCACTTTCGATGAAATAATTTAGTGTAATGAAAACTTTGCTACATTCTTCCCATTGTTTTACCTTTTTATGCCAACTTTATCGTAACCTGAACCAGAACCATGAGTCGCTGAGCTGGTCTAACTTCAGAGAGGTAGCGTTTTAGCTCCTCTGGTAGGTCCTGGTAAATCTAGACCTACAATCCAAGCTTCTTACTCACAAGAAAGCATTTTCCACTGAACCCACTTAGTTCTTCTGGAAGAAGCTCCCAAAGTCCTACTAAGTCCTGGTGGAAAATTCCCTCTCATTTTGGCCAGCTCTGGGTCAGCTGGCAGATACTTTAAAAGAAAATTTCTTCTGATCCATTGAAGGGCAAGAGGTGCTTTGAACTTAGTCTGGAGAGGAACTTGAGTTCATCATGTGCACATCCCAGACCTGTTGCTATAGCACCTGAACTAAATGAGTCACAGGGGAAGCACAGTCAGGGGTGGTGACAGCTACATGAGCAAGTCAGGGACTAGTTACACAGCCAGTCGGGAACGATAAGCTTCCTTTTCGGCCATAAACCCGACGCAGCTGTGGGGTGTGAGCAAACCTGTGTAAAGGGAGGGAGATGCTTTATTTCCTATTGGCATCGAGTCCTTTTGAACCTTGACCTTCCTCGAACTGTCCTTATTTGATAAGTGCAGGGTATCAGAAGCTGAAAAGAATAAGTAAAAAATGCCTGTGCCTCAGCCATCTAAAATAACAGACCTCAGGATGAGACAGGGAACAACAATGCCACCGCAAGAAAAGCAATAAGGACAGACGTGTCCTTTAGAAAATGCACCAGTTCTGCGTCCTCCGAATCCGTTTAATGTGGGTGAACAAAGAGTGGAGGTGATTCCTTCATCTCCTTTGATACCCTTTGGAATGTTCCAGTTTGTCCGTAAGTACAAAGAGTAAACACACCAAGTAGACCTTCAGGTATTGCTCCTGGTTCTGACACATCCTGATGGGGCCTAAGAAGGAGATAGCCGAGGCAGCCAAGCAAGTGACATTGTAGCTACTTGTCATGCTGACGGTGGCCCCAGTTCAAGGTCACAGAAGTAAGGTGGCCAACAGTTTTGAATTCCGGGACACTCCAGTAGGATCAAACAAAACCTTAAAAAGAAGCACCAAGAACTCAGAAAGAGGCATCGTGGGCGCATGGGACCACTTGCATGCCAGCTCACGTGCAACCTCCCAGTCATAGAAACTGTGTGGACAGAGGAGAGGGAAGGGGTAAGTTAAACCCAGGAGCAGAAAGAAGAACAATAGCATTTTGGTCTTGCATTATTCAAATTGGCTGATTATATTTGTAACTTCCCTCTGTAAATTCACTTTTTTTTTAGGGAAGAGTATGTATTTCCCACATTCAAAGCTTTTCAGGGTGGGAAGAATGAATACAAGAAAGATGTACTAGTGGACGGGAAAGACAGCGTCAGTGAGGAATTGATTTTGAAAGGGGCAGAGGGATGTTACAGGAAGGAAGGAACCCAGGCCAATAGGGACCGAGAGCCCTGAGTTCCTACAGGCCTTTGCAGCCACCTCTTCCTCTCCGCCCCACCTTGGCGTTCCGAAGGCCAAGGGTTATCAATAAAACGTATTGGCCTTCTTGTCACACACTGCCTTCCCTTTAATTCACCCAGCAGATTACTGCCCATTAATTCTTCTAAATGCAGTTCAAATACGTGATGTTTTCTAGCTCACAATTCTTCTGTGGTCTTCCTTTATCTACCAAGTAAAATACTTTTCTACTCTATGCATTCTTCTCCCTGCTTTAGTTAAACCACTGCTGTCCTTTGATGGAGGGGGCCCTCCCTGGACTCTGTTTTTCCAGATCCTCCTTCCTGCTCAATGCCTGCTGCCCAGGAGCTCTGCTCTGCTGTGAAACTCTTGCCCACATTTCAAGGCCTGTTTCAAGTATTGCCCTACCTATGATGCCTTATCTGATAACCTGGATCTATCCTGATGGGTCTTTCAATCCCTGTAGTAATTTAGACATAGTCCTATAGTAATTTATATTTATATAATTATGTAATATGGATCGATGATTACATCTACCTGTAATTACATATCTATACCCAGCTATAATTATCATTGCTGTAGAAGTCATGGCATTCATCATACCTCCCCTTGCATTATAAGCAAGATAACTTCCATTGTTTTGAGTATTTTAAACTATTTTTTCTACTAGATTGAAAACTCCTTGACTGGACCTTCCATATTTGTTTCTCTTTTCTTTTTTCTTTCACTTTTGGGGTTGTGAAAAGGGGCACTATTATAAAAGTGCACACAACCAAAGTACACCGGTTCACAAATCATCACAAGAACAGCAAGTAACCAGCACCCAGGTCCAGAAGGAGAACTTTGCTAACTCCTCAGAAGCCCCGTCCTTTGCCCCCCTGTGCCTCTTCCCTTCCCCCTCCACCATATTCACTTTCCTCTCCTTTTTAATCCCTGCCAGAGAGGCTCGGGCTCAGCAAGTGGCCAGGAGACGTTAGCAGGCTAAAGGAAGAGAGGTCGGTGCAGCCTAAGAAAACATCAGCTGGATTCATTCTCATCACTGGCAAAAGAGCCGAAGCTGTATTCACCAATGATGGGTCAGAATTCTCTTCATGTGTGAAAGATGCACATTCTGCCATCCCAATTGTTATTTAAAGAGCATCTACGGGGCAAGAACTCTGCACTGCAGGCTCAAAGTCCTGAGCCAGGAAAGACAGTGCTTGGTTACCTGTATTTTGAACCGTCAGGAAGTTAGGTATGGTGGCTGCTTTTGTGGGGTTCGAACAGGGGCCTAACAAGAACCACGCAGGCCTCTGGTTCTTGGGAACTGTCCAGGAAACACTGTTGTTCACCTAGTAAAGTCGGGATCCTGAGATCAAATCCGATTTTCAGGATTTCTCAGAAGCCCCAAGGTGGGAGAGTATCTAGAGCAGTCCTAGGGTAATGGAACCGGGGACGATAACAGTGTCTCGTGCTTTCTTATTGCTGTGACCGGTCACCTTTTCAATATTTATGCTTTATTTTTATCTCTGTATTAGAGAAGCATTATGTGTGCACAGGCTGTTAAAAACAGTTCTGAGGGAAACACACTTGCAGCTGCTTCCTCCTGTTTTCCATCTGCTGCAGTTCTGCGTTTCTGTGTGCGTTGAACTGTTGCTTGTGGATGTAACTGGGACCTCGCTGAGGACTAGGGGGAAAATTCCCTAAGGGCGAGTCGTCAGTTCAGTTGATCTGAAAGAGATTATCTTGATCAGTCACTAACACACATTAAACTTCCAAGTGGAGCAATCAAATAAACACCGAGTGACATTAAGTTTAAGGAGTTAACTTGCTTCAGTTTTATCTTTGCATCCCTGTATTTATGCTAGTCTTCCTCCCACTTAATCTTGAATATGTAAATCCTCCATTGATCTGGAATTACTCAGTGAAAGGCTGATGTGTGAGTGTGGAGATTATAATATTCCATCACCACCCCTGATCCTCTTTGCCTCTTATTCTTTTCATAACAGATCAAAAAAGCTACGTGCATGCTACAAGAATATATTATTTTAAGAGACTTGGACTTAGAAATTGATTTCCTTGATGACAAAAAGCAAAGTCTCTTTCTGACCCAGAGGGTCACTTCATAATCCTGTCACTCGACATAAAAAAGCTTTTTTTTTTTCTTTTAGGAGAAATGAGAATATTTCTGAAAAGGAATTATTTTTTCAGCTACAGTAAAAAGTGTGACTTACAGACTTAGCTATTCCAAGAAGGGGGCACTGTTCAGAATTTATCCCCTATAATCAGAGTAAATTGCTGTTATATTTTAGGGTCAGGCAGTATTGGATGGAAATTGGGATTTGTACCATGGGATGAAATTGATACTATATTTTATTGATGATTTTAGGCTTAAGTTAGATTCTTTTTATTTCTTTTTGTAAAGGGATTCCACTGCTTTCAGATAAATGATAATGACAGTTGAAATGAGCTGACTGTCCTCCTTGGGTCTGGATTTTGATTGATAGGCTTCTGATTGAGGTTTGAGCCCCAACACTTTAATTTGCATTTCAGGAATGCCTGTGCCTGCCACTGAACCTGGTCACTGAGGACGGTGATTCTCCACATTCTGCTGCCCCGGCCACATTTCCGGAAATTTTGCTCAGCTGGTCTGGAGCCCTGGCCTCAAGAGTGTTTGAGAAGCTTACAGAGTGATTCTAATGAGCAGACAGCCTTGAGAACCACAGAAACCATGTGATTTCTGTGATTATAAAGTACTGGCTGCAGCGCGTGGCATTCTGTGGTTCTGAAGCATCGGCTGTAGCAGTCTAACATTTGCAGGTCTGGGGTCCACTGTTACAGTGGCCTCCAGACAGGTGTTCTGATAGGAGATTTCTAAAAGCTTCAGAGCATCTATTTGAATTCCCTGAATTAATATTTTAGTGTTCATTTTACTGTTGGATATAATGAGATTAGAAAAAAGTCTCCTCAGTCGAAGATATGCATGTATATACTTTAAATAAGCTCACATATGATGTGGTCTGCCCAAAAAGTATCCAGCCGCGTACTAGGAAAAATAGAGACATTTACTGAAGAAGATACAAGATACAAGGAGCACTGTACATAGGACAATGATGCCTCAGTCCCCTTCAAAGTAGGTACTTTGGGACCTCACACAGTTCTCCCAGTCACCATCAGCTGCCCTGTTGTATTTTCCTGAATGTCATTGACAGTCTGAAATCTCTTCCTTTTCAAAGGTGATTTTAGTTTTGGGAAAAGCCAGAAGTCACAGGGCACCAAATATGGGCTGTAGACAGACTGTGTCACCTGGGTGATTTGATGTTTCATCAAAAAACTGCATGGGACGTGATACATGAGTGAGTGTGTTGTCATGGTGAAGCTGCCAGTCACCAGTTGCCAGTAGCTGTGGCCTTCTGAATCATCCAATAGTCTCTGCAGAGGAATGTTCAAGCTTAACGCAAAATTTGATGTAGATAACGTTCTTCTTCTCAGTCATTTTGAATGTGATGGTCACACAGTACACATGCTCACTCAGTAGCATCTACCATCCCACTGATTAGTGCAGTGAAATAGTCATTGTGCACACATGTGCATTCCAATCCACTCTCCTTCGCTGCCAGGTTACATGAATGTCATGTAAACTGTTCTCACTATATTAACAATGGTTGGACTTTTTCCAGACAGACCTCAGTATACTAAAATGAAAGGCTAATGTGTAATGAGGTAGCAGCAAAATAATGGAATTTAAGGTTCCTGTCAGTCTCTTTAAGCCCCATCAAAATGATCTCTACCACAGGGCCAGAAATTCCACCATTACGAATTCATTTCTTAGTTTTAATCTTGTTATTTCAGTTGGTTAACTTTAAAAGTCACTTCATTCCTGTGGAGATAGCACTGGATAGCCCTGGTTCCTAGTGCCCGAGAGGAAAGAGTATGTCAGATCTTCTGTATACATGGAGAAACGCGTGACCAGTGTGTGACTTCAGGGGACTGTGACCTGGGCAGGATACTGTGCTTAAGAGGAACCCATGATTGGCTTAAAGCTCTGCTTTTATGCATTTTTAAAAAATTCTCATTTGTTTAGAGAGAGTGGGAAGGGGAGAGAGAGAGTGAGAGTGAGAGAGAGTGAGAGAGACATCGATTGGTTGCCTCCTACATGTGCCCTGACTCAGGGTCGAGCCCACAACTTATGCATGTGCTGTGACCGAGAATCGAACCAATGACCTTTTGGTGCACGTAACAACACTCTAACTAACTGAGCCACATCGGCCAGGCTACTTTTATCATTTTGATATTCTATACAATAATTTTTAAATAGGGATTCTGCTGGTCCTGGGCGTGGCCTCCAAAGATAAACTGCTCTTTGCTCACTTACCAGGGACTCAGAGAGAGAGAGAGAGAAGGGTTGAAGAGTGGTGGGGCTGTAAGTCACTAGGGATGAGTTTAAGAAACATTCACCATTATGTGGGCCCTTAGGAGGACGTGTTTGGTGCCATCTCTATTCCACAATGACATTGTGGACAATTGCTCGTTTACAAATATTTACCAAGTGTGGCTATATGCCAGGCACCAGGCTAAATGCTGGGGACATCATACTAAGCCTTCACAGAGCATACTTGAGGAAGGGATCGTTGACAACAATCACAGGGAAGAGTGCTATGGCATAGGGGTACGTGAGGTGCCATGGTGACACCATACCAGGGCACCTGAGTCAGCTTGCTGGAAGACAGCATGTTTATGCTGTGAAAGATGGAAAACTAGTAATCTTGCCCCTCTTTACTTTCTGCTTCTTGCACAGGGAGTTCCTTACCTGGCACTTTCTTTCCAAACCTCCATGAGGGAGTTTCCACCCATCTGCCCCATTTCCTCCCCTTCGTTTTTTCCCGGAGGCCCTTGTCTTTTCATCTCTGATACCCTACATATCTGATGTTCTCAACTTTTGTGCTCCCAGAGAAATACCATGATCCATGGAAAGTGCTTTGGGGTCTGCCATATCGGGGTTCAAATCTCAGGCATCTTCCACCTGAAGACTCTTAGCCTCCACTTCCTCATTATAAAAATGTAAGTTGCTGTTATCCCTGGAGGTTTGCTGGGGAGGGAAGGTGACGAAGGAGTTGAGAGGACTTGGTCTCTTGTAAGGTTACCTGTTGGTTTCTTTTCCTTCCCTCCCACTGAGACCTCAGTGCAACTGACTTGTCCAGCTAACATTTCCCTCAAATCCAACTGTCTGTCCTCATGAACTTCCTGGACCCAGACTCCTCCTAACTTCCTGTCTTTCTGCAATCAGGGGCCCTGCTGTAATGCCTGATCCACTTTGCAAAAGGTTTACTCCTTTGGTGGGTATAGCAGAAGCCTCCCCAGTTGGGTTCCTTGTGGACTGGAGCCAAGTCTGATAAATTTTTTGAACAGTCCTATGGTGTCCACTCCAGAGGTCTGTACACAGAAGGAAAGTCACAAATGTAGCATTCGTTGGCCATCAGACTAAAAGGGTGCATGCAACATGGAGGGGACAGAAAGGTTTTCCACCATTAATGTTAGTGAAATAATAATTCACCAGAATTCCTTAAGCTTTTTATTTTATGCTTATTCAGGGATAGTGGCTGTGCCCACGGCTTCTTATTTATCAGTTCATGTGTCACTGTTATCAAGTTCCTTGAAAGCGTGTTGAAATACAAGCTTACCGTTCTTGGTTCCAGAAGAGGCAGATGTGGTTACACTTGACTTTTATAGAAGAGTCCTCAGCAAATCCCTCAGGATGTGGGGCTCTCATTAACTCTAAAATAGAGACATGCAATTTTTCTTTTCCTTTCTTTTCTTTCCTTTTTTGCTTTCTTTTCTTTTTCCCTCTTCTCTTCTCCTCTCCTCCCCTCCCCTCCCCTCCCCTCTCCTCTCTTATCTTTTTTCTTGCACATAATTCTATTAGAAAGGATAAACCGAAAGAGGGAGAGTGGAACTGTTGCTGAAGTGTCTGACAGGCCAGGCCCTCAGCAAACCCACTGCAGCCACAACAGCACTGGCGATCACACACAGGGGCACTTACTAGGAGCCAGGCACCGTGGGAATCCTCTTCACCTTCCTAATAATCCAACAGGTAGGTGCTGTTCTCCCCAGTTTACAGATGAGAAAACGGTGGCACAGCGAGGTTAAGTAATTCACTCAGTTCTTCCCAGTCACAGAATGACAGAGCCGGTGTTTCACCCAGACAGTTGGTTCCAGAACATGAGTTTGTCATCTGTGTCATGCTGCCCGTGCGGCACAGAGACTGATGCTAATAAAGACTTTTTGGTCATAGGTATGCACTTGTGAACATGTTGACTGAGGCTGGCCCCTTGTGTCACTTGAATAAAGACCGTGAAAGGGAAAGGCCAGGTCGCAGGAAGCCATGGGCTCTCACGGGGCCTCGACAACCACTTCTCTGACCATGCCAGCCCTTGCATCTGTATGTCCGTGGGAGGGTGGCCCGAGAGGATTTGAAAGCCTTTGTACAGTGTTCGGTGCTGCCGGGGTGTTCAACCAATAACTGGGAAGCGGGGGAGTGGAGTGGGCAGTGCTCTCCGTCATTAGTGCTGACGCTGAAGAAAGTGGGTTCTGCTGCTTGTGGTGGCTAAAGCCAAACTCACAAGACAGGTGCTGGTGCAAAAAGAAAGAGGTTTTATTCAGGTGCGGCAAGACCTGGGAGAATGGTGGACCCCAGTCTCAATGGTCATCTCCTCTTCCTGCTCAAGCCCGTGGTTCTTAGAGGGATAGGGAGGGGAGGGCTTTCTTTCTGTATCCAATCATCCTGCTAGCTTTTGGCATGCCCGGGCCTATCCATTCATCTTTGTAGTCTGTGGCATGTGGGGTATAAGAACCCCAGCCTGCACCTTCTTGGCCGCTGGGGGAGACTCCCTGGTGCTCCCTGACTCTACCATATCAGGGTCAGAGGGATAGTAGGAAGTAGCAGGACACGCAGTCAGGTCCTCCAGCAGCCCTCAGCTGCCTCTTGATGCTGGACGTGGCTCTTGCACCTCTGGGGGAGCAGGTTGGAGCCCTCAGGGCACCCCTGGATCCTGGTGCACTCGCATTCTCTGCCCAGTCCCTGCGTGGCCCACGCCTGTGACTGCCAGTCTGCGGTAATAGTATGCCCCACCGTCCTGCCTCCTTGATGGATGTCATTAATCCAGGAAAGCTCTCCTTTCCCTTAAACCAGCAAATGGCCTCAGATTGCTCTAGAAAATCACCTCCAATGGATGACAGTTGGCACAGAGAATGAAGCCTGTCTGTTATGCTTGCCCCAGCCCCCAGGGGTAGAGATCATGTCATATTTGTATACAGTGCCGGTATACGGCTATCCTCAATGAATGAATGACCAAATGAATGAACACTTGGGGAACGCAAGCACATTGCATTTCCCATGGATTCTTCTGTGACTCCAATTAAAACCAAGGGTTTTAATCAAGGCAGAATATCTTCTTTAAATACAAGGATTAGCCTCTATGAAAAGAGAAATGTAAACAGGACTCTAATTAGAGAATTTACCAATTATTCTTCCCTGCTGAGGACATTAGCTGGGGTTTAGTCTTGAGCTGTGACAGCCATATGACTTTCTCTTTATCTCCAGAAAGGGAAAAATTGACTGGAAAGATTCATTTCAATACCCTGATTCCTTTCCCACTTCTCTTTCACCCTCAAAAAAAGATATTCCAGCATGAAAGATCACAGACTCAGCCCAAAACAGTGAACCCAGGTTGATGGTATTCAGGAGCCCGGACGCTCCTGGAGCCCCAGCCGCTGAGGCAAAGATAAATCGGCAGGAAGATTTCTTTGGAATGATGTGAATTTAATGAATCATGAAAAATATCCCCAGCTGTTCTTAAATTTAAGGGAGATTGAGTGATAACAAAAGATAGTTTCCCTCCCTCTTAGATGTAGGTTGGAGCGGAAAGAGCCGTTAAAGAAAAAAAAAAAAAGCCCTGAGGGCGAAAGCTTGCCTTTTCTTTTCCATCTCTTCTATTGTTGAAGGGGAAAAAAGCCGACTGCAGTCAGCAGCCACTGCAGGGCACGGGGAAGAGTGTTTGCTGTTACCAGACTTGAAGAATTCTCCACTCTGGTTTCAAACATCAGGCTACCCTTTGCAGGCAGACGTTTAGAAAGTGATGGACTTTTCTCTCACCGCCCTCCCCCTTCCACCCCCTAACCACCACCATCCTCACATTTCCGCCAACCCCTTTATTAACGCATTGACTTGCTGAAATTAAAAATAATGATTCTCCCTTTCCTCATCCCAGCTGCTGCCATCCTCACTACCCTAGGCCCGGAAATCCTTATTAACCCATTGATTGGCGTGGTCTCCCGGGCGGGTCCTCAGCTGGGAGAGCTAAGCCAAGCCATTGTGGGTCTGGCTAAGCTTCGGGGAGTCTTGATTTAGAGCCCCGGAGATCTGTGCTGGAGGGCACGGAGGAGGGCTTCAAGGGCAGGCGGAGATCTGTGCTGGAGGGCACGGAGGAGGGCTTCAAGGGCAGGCGTGACTTCTCTTCTTCGCTCTTTCTTTCCCCTCCAGGCCCTGCCTTGGCTGTCATGGGTCCCCTGAGCATACCATGCACAGGCCCACGAGGCCAGGCCCTGGGCACGGTATCCAGGTACCCATCTTCCTCTTCTTACCTGAGAAAGCACAAGGCAGCGGGGTAGCTGTGATGGTCAGGAGGGAATTCTACTCATCTTGGCTATCTTGGGGTCTCTTACCCATCTGGGTAAATTTCCCTTTCCTTCAAGGTGGGTGAGGAAGGCTAACAGGTGTAAGTGAGATTTTTTTTTTCCTAAGGCAATTTTTAACTGCTAAGTAGAGGGGAGAGAAGTACTTGAGAGATAGAAATGCTGGCCTCTCTGTGTAATTACTAGAAACAGTTCAGAGAGGAACACGTGTGATGAGGATGATGATACTTTGTTTGAATTTAATGACAAACAGTAAAATTCAGGACTCACAATGTACCAGATACATTGTTAAATGTTTCTCATATGTAATGCATTAAATCCAACAACAAAAAAATCTAACCTTTCAAGAAGTGGGTAATTGGAATTGCCTATTTAACAAAAACAACTTGGTAAAATTTTAGCAGGTAGAAAATTTACTTTTTTCTGCCACACTCTCCAAACCCCTTTGGATCACTTTCCTTTTTATTAGAGGTGAAGTTAGGCAGGTCTGCAGCCTGAAGTAGCCACTTTTACACATTAAAAATAATACCCGTCAAGACGTGCAATACCGGCGGAAGGAGAGGAGCCTAGAGCAATGGGCCGATGTAGTCCACCCAGAAATAGCCCCACAGAAGCACAACTGCTGATTTGGGACAAACATGCAAAAGCAATTCGCCGGAAGGAAGACCTTTTCAACAAACGGTGTGGAACAATTGGATATCCACAGGCAGAAATTAAGCTGGCCAAACTTCACACTTTGTACGAAAACTAACTCACAGTCAATCATATATTTATTTATTTTTATTTAAGAATTTTTATTTTGTTAAATTTATCAGGGTGACTTTGGTTAATAAGATTATATAACTTTCAAGTGTATGATTCTATATTGGAGCATATATTTGAATGTAAAATGAAAAGTATAAACCTTTTAGATGAAAACATAGAAAACCTTTGAAACCTGGGGCTTTGTGAAGAAGTTTTAAACATGACCCTGGAGCATGATCCACAAAAGAAAAAAAAATGATACTTTGGATGAAAGACAAACTACAGGCTAGGAGAAAATATTTGCAAAGCACATATTTAGAATATCTAAAAAACTCTCAAAACTCAATGGTGAAAAAAAGCAAACAATTCAATCATAAAATGGACAAATAATATGAAGACACGTTCTATCAAAGAAGATATCCGATGGCATATGAGAACATGGAAGATGTTCACCATCGCCAGATGTCAGCGAAGTGGGGATTCAGGTGATTGTGTGAGATCTCGCTGCACACACACCTGGTAGAACAACAAAATTTAGAAATGGTCAGAATGCACAGTGAGGGCGAGGACGTGGGGAATCTGCGTCTCTCGTGTTGCTGGTGGGAATTTGAAACGCTTACAGTTGTTCTGGGAAGTAGTTTCGCAGTTTTTTAACAAACAAACAAGCAAACAAACACAACCCAACAATCAAACTCTTAGGCATTTACTCCAGAAAAATGAACCCCATCATTATAAAATGTGTACATGATCGTCCGTGGCAACTTTATTTATTTATTTTTGCTCCAAAAGTGGAAATGACCAAAATGTCCTGTAATGAGTGAGTGGTGAAGCAATCTGTAGTGCCTCCTTGTTGATTTCTTGTTTAAAGAGCCAGTCTCAGAGGTCACAAGGTGTATGTTTCTATTTCTGTAACAGTCTTGAAATGACAAAATGATAGAAATGGAGAACAGACTAGTGGTTGGTGGCAAGGGATGTGGGTGTGACCAGAAAGGGGTAGCCCCAGGGAGATCTTGGGGGTGGTGGGCCAGTCCTGGACCTTGATTTCCCTGGTAACCGGTATTTCCATCAGTGCACATGCATTATTAACTGATGCAGCACTGTACACACATGATGTTCGGAGGCCAACTTCCCCGCTGGGTTTGGTACTGCAGTTGTGGGAGATGGGGCCGCTGGGGGAACCAGATGAAGAGAGCCTGAGAGCTCTCTGTACTATCTTTACCACTTCCCGTGAATCTATAATTACTTTACAATTAAGAAAATTAAAAAATCATATTAAGCACTGTTTCGCAACATAATATTAAAAAAAAACCTCTGATATCTTATTATAGTGTCTCCCCTCCCTAGCCCAGCCAGATCAGAACTGCTCCAGGCATAGAACTCTGCTACATTTTTAGGGAAGACTAAGCCATGCTGTAATAATAAAATCATGACACGACAAAACAACAATCCCTGAAATTCTCGTACCTTAGCATAATGAAATTGTGTCGCTTACATCCATTGAGACCGGGGCAGCTCTCTTCTGAGCAGTGACTCAGGGACCCAGGCTCCTTCCATCTTGTGGCTCTGCCACCTTCCCTGTGGGAGGAGCAGATGGATAGTGGAGGATCATGCAGGGGACCTTGTCACTAGACCTGGAAGTGTCGCACAGCACTCCCACCTATTTTCCATCGCCTGGAAGCTAGGCATTGGAGCCCAGCTTAGCTGGCAGTGAAGCTGAGAACTACAGTCTTCCTGCACGCCCAGGAACAGCATGCGTGGGTAGTGCAATCTGGGGTTGGCTCCGTGCAGGGCCCAATACATGGGCTCTTTTCCTCTTTTGGCATCTTAGTGGGTTGTCTGGAGACGTTACTCCCTCAGCAGGGACCTTTCACAGTACCACTCCTTGATTCTCTGAGTCACCTTTCAGATGACTGTACGGGACACTCACTGTCTGCATCAGTCGGCACACCCAGACAAGACAGGCATGGTAAGTCCTCTTGGCCAGGAAAACTCTGTGTGTTTGCTCCACCAAAAGCTGGAAGTGCAGGCTGCTCCGTCCCTCCCTCCCTGGTCCTCTGCACTTGCTTTACCAAGAGAAGCAGCTTCGACTGTTCCTATCTTAGGTGTTTCAGGCCATCCAGGCGACACAGGCCACTGGCTCCCAAGAACGCTCTCTCTTTGCTCTACACTCATGCCACAGGGTCCCCCACTTGGTTTGAGGAGGGAAACCCCCTTTCCCTCTCTGTGCAGGTGAGTGGGAAGGAGAAAAAAATCCATCCTCTCTAATCTTATTGAAATCGATTTAATTTTTCTGGCCTCCTGTTACAGAGCAGCAAGAGGGGGTGAACGGCAGGACGCATCCCCACGTTTGCCCTCATTAGTAAGCACTGCATGGGTGATTGGATTCCTTTCTTCAGAGTGTCTTGCTGCTTAACACCTATTGTTCTTAGCTTTGGGGCCTCAGCCAAAATACAGAGCGAACTGGAAAAGATGCATTTAACACCCTGTTAAATAATGTTATTCCCATTTTTTAGTTGTAGATCCTGACATTGAAATGGATAAGGAATTTGCACAAATCCCCATGGCCCTACACCGGTGTGTGGCTTTCAAGAGCTTTGGGGTGTGGTGGGTGAGGTGTGGTACCCGGGATAAAGAAAGAGAATACAACTACAGAATTAAGTCAATGTGCCCCTAGAGCGCACAGGAGAATTGGTTCAATGCGGTGCCAGTTGGGGATTAGAAAGTCAGTAAGAAGTAAGTTCTCTTTGTAGTTTTTCTCCCGCAAGTCTCTTCACCCTCCCACCCTAACTCCCCCAGTTTTGAGAACTTCTTTATCTCATTAACTCGGGAACACCCAGGCTTCCTGAGCAAAGCCAGCCTCACCGCCACATCCTCACGGCCTCAGTGTATTCCTCGCAGAGTGGGATGACAAAATTCTCACTTAAACAGTCCTTACCAGGGGGCTTTGTAAGGAAGAAACGTTCTTCAGGGAAACAATTTGAAAACTTGAGGGTATGGGTTAGACAGCACCCCAAAAACAAAGAGAATTGCCAAAGCGTCACGTGTAAAAGATGGGACAGGAATCTGAAGAGTGAAGACAAGAGATGAGGGGAGGGCGATAGAGAAGAGGGTGGGGACAGCATGGTGGGAACGTGAGTCTGCAGAGACGACTTGAAGAACGAAAGTGGCTAGTGGCCATTTTTACGTCACTTGGGGTGTAAACTGTGTCCATCTCCTACCCTTCAGTTATGGCTTCTGAACACCTGTGCCTTTTGTGCACGTTGTCGGGGAGGGGAGAAATCAAGGGAGAGCAGCCTCTCTCAGACCAAGGTGGTGAGGCGTCCAGAGGAGAGGAGCTGGGTGAAAGGAAAGGAGTATGGCCACGAGCTTATCGAGCACAAGCTGGGGGGCCGAAGTGGCCTTGAGAAGGACACCCCAGGAACGTGCAGCCATCTTGAGGAGGGCATTCAACTTCCTGTAGGACGGCGCAGGGTCAGCGTGAGCCAACCCTAATTGTCACGTGACAGCGGGACTGCAGCTGGCACCTGGGATGCACGCAAATAACCCAGGAGCCTCTTAAGAATGTGCTTCGTGAGTCCTGTCTCACTAAACTCTTTCCCCAACTTGCTAAAAAGAATAGTTTTGACTCTATTTGGACTCAATTTGGCATTCCTAGCTTTTGAGAGGAGGTGCTTCGAGAATAAAACAAACTGACACTAGAGCGAGTCAGACTAAGGAAGAGAGACCCAAATAGTGTCATTGAATGAGTTGATGATCAGGTCACAATGATCAAGTTCGATCTGTGAGTTAGCAAGTGATTTTATCTGTTCTCTGAGTGTCTGCATTTTGGAGCAGTGCTTCCTGAATTTTAACTTGCCCACCAGCTCTTAGCCTCCCTGGAGGGGCGGATGGCGGTTAAGGGGATTCTGCCTTGTCAACAGCTTGCAGGGGACACCTCAACTGCTGGTCTGAGTTACAAGGTTTGAGAGCACCAAGCAGCACCTGTCTAACCCAGAAGGCTGTTCATGGGGCCAAAGGAAAAGGGGCAGATGGAAAATGTAAGAGTGTAGATGAGGGGAGAACAGTGAAAGGAAAACGGAGGAAGAGAAGATTATAAAAACAGCCACAACAACAGAGAACCAGGAATCTAGTAAGGGAAATAGGAAGTCACCAGTGATTATTCCAGAAACCCTCAATGTTTGTTTCAGTAACACAGGTCACTTGGCCCTCTGTTCAATAGCATTCTTTGTGCCCTAACAGTTCTTAAGTTTCAAGGGTGACAAAGCAAATATCTGATTTTCTAGTCATTCACTAGTGTTTATTCATATGAATTACATAACACCAGTAACTAGTATTAATAGATATCCCCACCAGTATAGGCAAGGCCAGGGCTATGATACACCTGTTTCCTGTATGGTTGGAATTTACAATCTGGTGAAGAACATAAAACACAACACACATGGAAAATTAAATTGCAAGTCAAGTAAATAATGCAGGGATCCTAATACTATACATTTGATATTTAAAAAGGAACTTTTCCACCCATTTCACCATTTTACCCCTACCATTTGTTGATGTAGGGAAAGCAGATTTATTACCACGATTTGATGCAGGAAGAAAGGGCAGCTCAGAGAGGGAAGGTGACTTGCCCAAGGTCATACTGCTGGTTAGTGGCAGAGTCCACACAAGGAGGCTTCTCTTCTGGTGGTGTTTCCGCTACCCCCCCAATGCAAGGATTGTGAAGTTTACTGAATTTCACTCCACCCACTGGTCTGTCTTTCTCTACTTCAGGGAGACAGGGCTTCTCAACTGGCTTTAAGTTTATAGTTTCCTCTCTCACTCAAAATCTGAGTCAGTTAAACAGGTTTCCCAGAAAACCAAAGTAATCTTTAAACCTGGCAGTAATCTCCACTGCCAGGTCACCTGTGTTTGAACAGAAGTTATTTTCAGGGTACAAGTCATTGAAAACAGTGGGGAGTCATGACAACCTCTTTGCAAACTTCATGTCTCCATTGCCGACTGCTTGGGCTCCCAAACTCACATATCGCCCCCCTTCTCTTATAGATGTGCACGTTCCTGGGGCATGTGTATTTGCGCATATGCATACCTATCGGGGACATCATTTTGCTAATTGGAAACCTGTTCTTCCTTTAATGACATCACATTAATTTGGCCTTACTGTTACTGTAACTTAATTGTGTAGTTCAACCCTAAACAAGTCTGCAGTCTGACAGACATTTTGATCAGTGTGATGCCGCTGAACTCCCACCTAAATTGCTCATGCTGGGTAACACACGTGTTCTCTGATGCCTGCTTGCAGTAACTTACCATGCTTAGTCATACAAGTTAACTAGTCAAGTGGCATTTGCTTTGGGAAGAAGAGCCCGGTGGTGATGGGGGTGGGGGCAGAATGGGTGACAGTGAGCCAAGCTCCATACTTAGTGAGGTTTTGTTGGGCTTCCCTGGGGCTCACCAGTAGAATAGACCAGGGTCATGGGTCCCTGCTGCCTCCCGATTTTACAAGCAGTGACTAGGCATGCTGCTGGTCATAGCATGGGCTGGAGAGTCTTATTCTCTCTCCTCAGTCCTGTCCGCATCCCCGAAATACATTTCTATCTTCTCTTCACAAGCCCTTTTCTCCATGTTACCAATGCTCAGTTTTTCATCAACTTAATGCTTTAGAGTTTAGAATGTATATGACTGAAGTAACAGTTTTTAAAAGTCCAGATGTTGATTTTGTTTCTTTTCCATTCCCCATCTGATGCAATAATTTCTGGAAGGATCAGCGAGTTAGCCTATTTCCTCAGAGCTCTGAAATGCATAGTTCAGAAGGAAACAATTCTTGACTTCTTGAGAAGAAGGTGGAGGTTGAGGGCATGCTAATCGGTCTTCAGAGCTGTCCTCTCTTAGTTTTAACCAACTGATAATTACACATAAGGAGGCAAATGGAAATCAACATGTGTTTTCTGGCTTTCCTGATAGCAATGTTGGACTGGAGGACACAGCAGGAAGTGAGTGATCTGTTAAAAACAGGAAGGTCAGAGAGAGCGAGCGATGAGACATGGCAGACAGTCTGCAGCAATGTTCTGCCAGCCCCTTTCAGTAGGCTTGCCCATTCTTCCCTCTTCTCACACTGCTGCGGGAAGATGTCAGGTTGGATACGTCTTTCCTGACCTGCTCTGTTCTGAGATGGGGTCAAGGGAAGGCTCGGGGGCATTACTTTCTTAGGCCCCTGCCCCAGGATCTGTGCTCCTGAGGGCCCTGCTCTGGCCCTCCTCTGGCAGTGCCCTTCCCCACTGGGCAAGATGAGGGTCTCATCCTAAGACCACACCTTCCGTGGGAATATGCACACCCCCAAACATGTGTGGTGGTGTCTTCCCTTCTTCTTGTGCTCCCTGCCTTGAGGATGGACCATGTCACTTGTGTGTCAGCCTGTGGGCCTGAAGGATGGCCAAGGAGTGAATAAATGGAGTGGTGGAGGGGATCAGGGCGTCATGGAGCTTGGACATTCCAGGTGGGGTTGCAACGTTGTAGTGTAGGGTGGAGAGGAAAGATGGAAATGGGTGAAGGGACAGACTATAGGCGGATAGCCAGTTCTCCTAGAAGCCCATGGTCTGGTACAGAGCTCTTAGGGTACAGGAATTTTAAGTGAGAACCTTTCATGTTGTTATAAAGGTATTTTTATCTGTGTAAGACAATAGAGCAAATTTTTTGCAATAGTTTGTTAGCTTGGCTTATAGCTTTTAAAAATTCAGACATGGTGTGTGGGCCTCTATGTGTACTCTTGCCACAGGGCACAAGTGTTAGGAACAGGAATAAGGAAGTCCTAGGTCTCGCTTTTGTCTAGGCTCTAAGGGAGAGTGTAGAGCCTGAAAGGAGGTATAACAGAACGACCCAAACTTAGGCACCCCAAAGCACAACTCTCTTGTTATGCTCACCACTTCCGTGGATCAGGAATTCAGAATGCGCCCACAGAAGGCACAGAGCTGTGATGTATGGAAATTCCACTGGTAAGACTTGAAGGTTGGTGGTGTCTCAATGGGTGGGGGTTAGAGTCACCGAAGACGCTCGCACTCACACACCTGGAAGTTGACGGGGTTGTTGGCAGGGAACTCTGCCGAAGTTGTCAGCTGCAGCATTTACACAGGGTTGCTCCCTGTGACCTGAGCTCCCTCACAGCCTTGAGGCTGGGTTCAGAGTAAGCATCTCAAACGGAACCAGGCAGAAGCTTGCCTGAATGTTGTGACCTAGTCCTGGAAATCATGGAGTGTCACATCTGCCATAGTTTTCAACCCCACCCAGATTCGGGTGGAGGGAACATAGACCCCACTTATTGATGGGAAAAGTGTCAAAAAAACACTGTATGAAGGGACTGTAGGATAGAGAACATTGTTGAGGCTACTCTTTGAAATGCAATCTGCCACATGTCCTTTGCCCAAGAGTACACAACAGAGAGGGATTGGGGAAGAGACCCTTGGTCTAGGATTTCTATGAGGACATTGTGAATAAATATAAGTCAAAGGCTTAGAATAGTGCTTTGGCATGTAAGACTAAATAAACAATAGCTATTTCCACCATCATTACCATCACTGCCATCGACATCGTCATCATCATCATCATCATCATCACTGAGGAACCTGTGGAGATGGCTCAATCATCTGCAGGAAGGATGAAACTGAGATTGAACAAGTTAAGTGATGTTTTGGGTGTCCTCAAGCAATTCAAAGTGAGTTCTGTATTTGAACTTGAGCTTGTGACTCCTTCCTATCAAGGAACTATATAGTGGTGGTTTGAGGATATTGGAAGGAGAGGATCTCAGTCGACACTTTTGATGCTAAGGACCCCAGTGAAGAATTAACAATAGGTTTTGAAAGTATCCTTTAAAAAAAAGAGCAAATAACCTTTAAACTAATGACCATAAAGCTTTAATAATAAAATGTTGGCTAATTTTGATGATTTAGACGTAAAGATCAGACTTTTGTTGTTTATTTTGAAATAATGTCTCCTAGAGCAATTAGCAAAAGTTCACGGTAGTCAATGTTTAACTATCTGAGGAACTAAACTTTATTTATGGAAACATTATATGTATGGAATAGAGTAATTGTAGGATTCTGTCCGATGATCAAATTTTATTTTTTTCATAAAAATTCGAAATTATAAGCTTTTGTGCAGTCTGAGTGTTTTGTTTGGGGATGGTGTTTAAAGGTCTGGTCTTTTCTTGAGGGAACACAGTAGCAAAGTCAAGCCAGTCAACAGCCACAAGCCAGGCTAATGTCAAAGCGTGAGAGGGGTCGCAGCAGATTAGACACCAGTCTGTGCTTTCGGGCGAACCTCAGGGCTGGCTCTGGGGATCGGGATGCAACTTAGAGCGTCAAGAATGTAAGTCAGTATTGCTTGATATAACTGCCCCCCTTGTTGTTTTCAGCTGGGAGTCCAGGGCAAGGGCAACTATTCCTGGAGGTCACCCATCTAGACCGAGCCTGGGGCCTGTCCAAAGGAGACAGAGTCCAGATGACGTTGGACCTTCACAGTCTGGTGCCAGCAGAAGAGGGGGATAGTGATGAAATCTTCCACCCAGGTGTTTAGGCAAAGTGGCATCTCTGTTATATAGGCTGACAGGTAAACTGTCCTTTCTGGGATGGTCTCTGGAGCTAGACAGCCCACGTTCACCCTTTGCTCACTGTAAGATCACGGGCAAGTCTGCCTCAGTCTCCCCATGCACGTATATAATGTGAGAGTAAGAACAGTGCTTACCATATAGGATTCATAAGAGGCGAAAAGGGTGATATATGCAATGAGTGTAAAACAGTGTCTTGCCCATAGCTCTTGTTTCTCTGCACTCAATATCAATAGCGGCCACTTATTGAGAGTTCGCTACACGGCAGGCAATATGTTCAACTCATTGTGGATATTTCTTCATTTTATTCTCCCAACAACTCTATGTGGTAGCTACGTCCATTCCCGTTTCACAGATGAGAAAAGCGACCCACAGAGAAGTTCCACAGTTCGCTCAGGGTCACACACGAGTGGATGAAAAACTGGGATTTGACCTGGTTTTGTCTGACACAAAAACCTGTGATCTTTGCCACCACATGGCACTGCGATAAAAACACAGTAAAACAAAGCAAACATAACCTTGTTATTAGCATATTTGATGTTCCCTGAGAAGGCTATTAGGTAATTCTTAGACTGTGGATTCTATGGTGGCCGCCTTGCGGCTGATTTTCTCCATGTCATCGCCCATGTCACTGGGTGCAGAAGACACTTAATGAAGGCATTCTGTTCTGCCTTTGTCACTGCCTGTGACCCTCTCCATCGGAACCCTGCACACAGGGACCAGCCTGAGTGTTACGGAAAGCTCCATGAAGGTGTCGGTGGTATTTTGGGCGGGGGGAGATTCAGAGAGCCCCCACATGAATCTTGAAAATCCCCAAATTTCCATCCAACTTTTTAAGAAAAGTCAGACCACGTTACTTACTTTAAGGGCTGCTGAAACAGAGCCGAGTTACCTTTCTGATTATGCCTCTTCCCTCCAGTACTTCTCTGTCTTCTTCCCTCAAACCACAAACAAGGGAAGATTGATAACTGGAATGGAAAAACCCGTGGTGTGGTCTCACAAATACAGGTCTAGGCTGGGAGGGCAGGAGGGAGCCTCCTTCCTCATCTGTTTGTTTAAAGATAAAGAGGCCCTTTCAGTCCACATGGGGTACAGCAATTTAACTATAAACTATGTTAATGGATGTCAGAAAGTACCTGCTCTGCTGGGCTGAGTGGGCAGGGACATGAACCCAGGCTTCTGACTACTCTGGTCCCAGCCTCTCCAAATCCCTCAGTTTAAAAGCGTTGCCTTTGAAGTGTTTATTCTACGTGCCTACAACTCCACTTAAAAAACATTTAAAAAAAGAATTTTGTGCTTTTTTATACACAGAGATCCTAGAATTTCAGGTCTTCCAATAACTCTCTCCGTTTTCCAAAAAAAAAAAAAAGTCATTTTTTTTCCTTACTGGAATTTTTTCATTCCTTCCTACCCACCCCACCTCCATTTCTCATTTCCTCAGGAAACCATTTAGTTGGAGACAGAGGGAAAGTTTTCCAACACCCTTCCCCCTGCCCCCACGGACTCATGCACACCCAGAAAGCAATTCAGCACCAAGAGCACATGGTACAATATACTCAGCCTTGTCCACAAAGATTTCTGCCTGCGGTTCCTTGGAGCATCTATTCATAAGGCCTTGTGGGGAAGGCAACCTTCGTCCCTGACACCAGTCACACTCCAGGAGCCCTTGGAGGGGGTCAGGCTGGCCTGCAGGTGTCTGTCCTTTGTTCTAGGTGGCCAACCAATGAAGCAGATATAGATACATTGTGGCGCTGCCATGCTATGCCTGGACACAACCTTCCTATGGGTTTTCTAGAGAGAAGGAAGGCGAAGTAGGGACTCCTGCTGGGTTTAGGAGGAACCGTGGGATTGTGTTGTCATTTTTCTGATTGAACAAATATTTGAGAACATTGCCACGGACTGAACAATGATTCAGGTGTTGGGAATAGAAATGGCGAACGCAGCAGGCAAAGTTCCTGCTCTCAAGTTTACTTTCAGTTGAGATGACAGACCAATAGTAGACAGGGAAAAAAATACATTTATTTAGTGATAAGAGCTGTGAAGAAATCAGATAGCACTTCAGGGTAGCGGCTGTCTCGTTTCTGCCCGCGACTTTGTGAGGCCTTTCTCCTGGGAATAACCTGACATGCTTCCTGGCTCCAAGAACATCATTGGTGGGTGCCTTTGACCCATCAGAGCAAAAATTCCACATTTCTCTCTGCAGATGGAGTTCAAAAAACTTCTGTGAGCAAAGAGCTGGGCTCCATTGCACTTGCAGAGCTCCTGGCCTCTCTCAGGGTGCTGAGAGGCAGAAGACAAGGGGAACCCCAAGTAGAGAGCTTTCCAAGATACTAGAGTGGCAAATAGCAACTGAACACAGGGGAATTATTTCCAGGTGCAACAGAACTGTTACCTTTAGCCAAAAGGGATTCCCCAATGTTACTCACCTTCCACGACTCATCAGGTATGTTGGGACCAAGTCTAATCTGCGTCCCATCCAAGGAGTCTGGATCGCTCCAGGAAGGCTGATTTTCGTTGTGGTGGCCTGTGCAACCCTCCTCAGTGCCACGGGAAATTCTTTCTGTTGCCTCTAGGTCGGCATTCTTGCTTTCCCTTTGCATACAAAAATGCTCTTAGGTCAAGAGGAGGCCTCCAGGTAGGGGAAGCTGGGGAGTTTATTGCAATCTGGGGTATAAATCCTTCTAAAACCAAGTTTACACTCTGCTTCTCAACCACCAGATGTCAGCAGCTCATCTGGTTTCAGTTCCCCAGCGAAGAAAGGGAAAGGCAGCCCCTAAGGAAGGGAAGGACAGCCCTCCGCTGACATCCGTGTTTCTTAACTTTCAGGTGGGACTTCTGGAATCTGTCTGCCAGGAGGAAAAGCACCGGTGGCCCAAGTGTATCCACGTCTGAGGACAGAAAACCACTCGGACACATTCGTGGGATGGAATTCTGGTACTAACACTCTAAGTTGATTTTTCTTTGTCAGAACCATTTACAGGCGGCTAAGAAATTTGTTAGGAAATTAAAGAAGATTCACTGGGAAGATTTTTAAGGCTGAAGGCAACTGAATGGGCAAATTTAGTTTCAAGGGTTTTTTTTTTTTTTTTTTTTGGAAGTGTGCTGGACTTTCAAGAAAAACTCTAAGAAAGGAAAGAGACATCTGAAAGTACAAACATTATTTAAAAGAGGGGGGCATGAAAAAGGTATTTAAAGGGCAGGACAGAATTGGGATCGGCTCCTGTGACGTAGTTAACATCAGCTCCTGGTTATTTATTTTGCAAAGCCAGGGTAAGCGGCTGTCAATATAATAAAAGCTGAGACAACATGCCTTTGGTGAATTAAACATCAATACAGCTGAAACTGCCTCTAGTTTCGTGGAGGAGGCTTCCTCACTAGTTCACGGGTATCACAGACCTATCATAATGCTTTCTTCAGGAAGCCAAGTTCAGGACACAGCCACCACAAGATCACGTTTGTTAAAAGTCCTCAGACCCCTCAGAACCCGAGGAGCAGTGATTCCCCGTGCGTTCTTTCCTTAGTCCACCTCCGGTGTCTCTTCTCCCACTTCTCACTTGTATTCTTCTTGTTCCCCATACTGATTCTGTATTTCAAGGGCAAATACACATCGCACACTCCATCGTGGGCAAGTCTCTGGGTGGTCAGAAGCGCAAGGGGAAAGGCAAGGTGTCCTTGGCCGCAAGTCTCTCCGTGGGAAGGATGGTTACCATAAAATTAAAGTACTGCATTTTGCCCCATATAATGTGCCCCCATGTATAATGGGCGCCCACGCTTTTGGCCCAAACTTTCAGGGAAAAAAATCTTTCATTTTAATTTTTTAATTCAATTATTTATCTATTTATACATAGATACTTGTGTTTTTTTGAATTATAAAGGAATTTTAGCATATATATTTGGACATATTATGGTACAAGCAATTTTATGTAACAAATAATGACAAAACATAACAGATATAAGGTATTTCAGGTACTATGTGTGTACAATGCACATCCTTGGGCAAAAAAAGTTAGGGCAAAAAAATGCGCATTATACACAGCAAAATGTGGTGCGTGACCACACTCCTGGAGCCTGGCACCTGTTCAGGCTGCGGCAGGGTCCTCTGGGGGCTCTGCAAACGCCGTCTTCTCTAAGGCTCAGGGTAGGGCTTGGCAGGGAGTGAAGAGTAAAACCTCCCATTGACAGAATAGGGCACAGCCCACTCTCCTTCCTGCTTCCCACTTCTCTTCAGCCTCGCCCGTTTCTTGAGTCCCCTGGACATGCCTGACTTTTCTCCTGCAAAGTCTCAGCTCCAGCCACCACCCACACTCTCCTCTGTCATTTTCTTCCATCTCACTTAAGTTCAACGGATGTTTCAGACTCTGCCTCCTCTCCGAGACCTTATTTATCCTTCCAGCCTGATGTTGTTTCCCACCTCTTCATTCCTAAGTACTTCACAGCAAATCTGTATTTCCTTTCATTAACAATCTTATGTGCTATGAATAATTAGCTATCAGTCATGAATATAATATATAACACATATCACATTGCCATCTACATTGTGTTAACCTACTTCTTCCACATTTTCTTCCAAAATAGATTGCAAATTTCTTGAAACTCACAAATAATTTTTAGCCAAGCATTTTACAAATGGCAGGACGTGTGACAGACACCTGTTAATTCAAAGTGACAATGCTCTCTTCGTTGATCTCAGTTTTGATCTAACTTTCGGAATTCCTCTGCCAAAGTCAGTTTCTAAGGGAAGGGAGCTACAGAGGCTGGGACCCTCCTCGCCTCCTTCCTTCACTGCTCCACTTGCGACCCTTAATTGAAGAAAGGCCCAGAGAAATGTAGGTGGTTCAGTCTCCTCGCTTCTCAGAGGCTGTGGTTCCTCTTCACAATGAAGAATGCCAAGCCTCAATTCCCTGAGGGTAATTTGATCTGCTAATTATATGCAAAGACTCAGATCCCTAAAAGAGAACTTGACTTTGTTGTCACCTGGGAAATGTCAACAAATGACATTATCTCCCTTTGAGCAAGCACTGTGGCTTCTGGTCGGGAAGCTGGGTGAACCCGGACCTTGAAATCACCAGGGACTGGGGTGGGTGGGGCACTTCGTGATTCTCTCAAATTTGTTCTTGCTGAAATTTAAAAAAAATCCTCATTGTTCCTTTACAAAGAGAATCTTGGAAGGAAGCTCACCTTTTTGTTTTCTCCCTTGGAAATAGAGGAAGAGCTGTGCTAAAACGTTGTTGGGCACCTGTAGCATCAAAATACTGTTCCCGCCGGTTAGACCAAGGTCACATCCAAAGCCAGTGGTGTACACTGGGAGGTCGCCGTGTGCTAGATGAGGCTGGGGTTGGATTAAGGCAGTGTGGTTGGTGCAGTTGATTATAACAACATTACTCCCTTTAGCTGACGATAGCTGTGGCCTAAGTGCTTTATATCCATTCCCTTATTTAACCCTCAACAAAACTCTTGGGAATGTATTATCATTTCCGTTCTCTAGAACAGGAAGTTGAAGCTCAGAGAGGCAAGGAAATTTGCCTTTAGCTGCACAGCTAATAAAGGGCAGGGTTGGGTTTTAAACTCAGGTGTCAGGTGCCTTGGATTCTGGTCCTGATTTTGCCACCCGATAGCTATGTGACTTAGAAATAACAATTCACAAAACTTTGTTAAGCCTCTGTGTCATTTTCTTAAAATGAGGGGCTGGGCTAGATAATCTAGAACTATTCTATTTACCAGAGTGGTCACTTACCACGCGTGGCCAGGGAGCGCTTGGTGTGGATGGCCTGAATTGAGAGGTGTCATAGTATACACTGTGTACTGGATTTCAAAGACCAGAAAAAAGAATGCAAGACATTTCAATGGAATTTTAAATATTGATTGTATTTTAAAACAATAATATATATATATTACATATAGATGGTTAAACAAACTATATTGTTTAAATTATTTTTACCTCTGTATTTTTACTTTTTAAAATGTGACTAGTAGAACTTTTTAAGTTACATGTATGGTTCACATTAAATTTTGTGTCACAGACAATACTTTCTAGACTTTTCTGATAAATTGAGTCTAGTGGTCATGTGTTTTGTGTACCAACATCTCTTTATGACTCCTCAGGTCTGGAGTTGGTGACAATAGGAGGGACGGAAGCTGAGGAGGAAAGCTCAGACACAACTGCCACCCATGGAAATGGCACAAGCTCTGACTCTTGGGACCCCGCCTGGTCACTCTGCTTGGTTACAAACTGCAAGCACATTGACTGGACAAGCAGGTGAGAAAGTAGGCTGGCACTTTTAGCCAGAACAACCACCATCACATTCACAGGTGCCAGGTGAAATTCTTTACCACAGGCATAATTCTTTACCAAGTGGATACTCTCACTTAATCCTTATAACAGCCCTGTGGAAGTAAGTTCTACTTCCCCACAAAAGTGCAGCTTTCACGGATGATAAAACTGAGGCTCCAGAAAGTTTGAGTAACTTGCCTAAGGTATAGAGCTAGTAGTGGTAAATGTGTGTAATTCAAAAGTTTATAGTTAAGATGCGTTGGTAATACTATCTAATGCAAGGGGCCACAGTTGCTCTAATTGTAATGAGGTGAAAAATGGGAAAAAACAAAAACTCATCTGCTCTGTGGGAAGGATATTTGCATATTGCTACTTCCAGATGTGTGATGTTGCATGTATCAGTCAGGGTCCAATCAGAAGGGAGAATCTACCTCTAAAGATATAGTAATAGAAGACAGACGGAGTAGCTACTACATCCAGGGCTGAGATAAAGGCCTCAGGGAGCTCTCTCCTCTTCCCCAAGCCAGGCTGAAATCCAGACATTGCCGGAGAAAGCATGGCTGTGGCCCACTGGATGGAAGGGGAGTAGCTGTCTCAATGGAACTTGCTGGAAATTACCCCTCTGAAACTTGCTGTATATAAGCTCTCTAAGGTGCAGGAAAAGTTGTCCAGGAAATGGTTTCTCTCTGAAGGATCTTAACTATGAAATTACCTGAGGTGCTAGGTGAGGGAAGCTGCTGACTGTGGGTGCTACAGGGTGCTATGCATCAAGAAGCTGGGTGCTTGAGAGGCCACCTGGCTACTACCTGAGAGGTCACAGGGGCTGGCACTGGAGAAGCAGCCCCCTCTGCAGGAGCTGCATGCTGGAGAAACCCTGCATGGTGCAGAGTAGGCCAGTGGAGAAGCTGCTTGTGCTGTGAGAGCGGCTGAACCAGGACAGCAGACCCAACATGAAGGCCGCTTTCCCACTGTGATGTCTCTCCAGTGCTCTCTGCTGACAAAGCTTAACATTGTGCCCACTGGCAAAGGGAAATTATTTAAAGGGCTCAGATCTATTTTCACAGAGCAGGTAGTGAAGGGTGAATTTGGAGCTGAGACATAATGATAATGACACACTATAAAAGAACAACTTTTAAACCCTAGCATACCTAAGCAATTACCTGGGGGTGCCTGTGAAAACTTCAGAGTCCTGGGACCCCCCACCTTCTAGTTCAGGGGATCTAAGGTTGCCTCTGGAATTTGTAGTTTGTACAGGAGCTCCAGGTGATTTTGATGGATGATCTGCTTTCATCGATAGTCCCTTGGATTATTGCAATAGTCTCTTCACTGGTGTCCCTGATCGTCTTCTTATTCCCAATCAACTACTTTTCACATAGCAGCCAAGTGATCCTATTAAAACAAGTTGGAGTATGTCCCTCAGCAGCTGAAAATCCCCCAGTCAGCCCCCATCTCACTAGAGAAAAAGCTCAAGCGTCTGCAGGAATTTGCATGATTTGGACCCTCACTGATTCACCCCGGCCAGTCTCTGTCTATTCACTCTCCCTGGGCCACACTGGCCTTTTCATTCTACGTCAAACATTCCAGATACACTCCAGCCTCAGGACTTGTTCTGTGCAGTTCCCTCTTCCTGATGGGCTCTTCTTCCAGATTTCTGCAAAACTCACACCCCCTACACCTTCTAGTATTTGCTCACATGACACCTTTTCAATAAACTCTTCCCTGACCACCCCTTTTCAAATTAAAACCCTCTTTCCACCCCCTTCACTCAGGGCACTCCCTCTCCTCCTTTTCTGGCTGTTTTTCTCCAAAGCACTTATCACCATCCAACTAATTATATGTTCCACTCATTGGTTTTGTTTGTTTTCAGTCTTGTCCCACTGGAATGCAAACTCCATGAGAAAAAGAATTTGTATCTGTTTTGTTCATTGCTGTACTCTCCCTGGCCTTGAATGGTGCCTTGGAATATTTGTTGAATGAATGAATGCAGCCCGTGCTCTGAGAAACTTCTTCACAGAGCAGGTAGATTGTGAAGTTGAACTAATGGGCGGCTGCGGTTCACAGTTGCTCTCAAACATTTCAAAGGCTTCACTTATATAAATAAATACTAACATGGGTTAAAGGAGCTGCCCTTCATGAAGAAAGAGCCTTCTAAAGCAGTGTGGATGCAATGGGTGAAGAGAACCCTTCTGTGGCTCTCCAGAGGGTGGAAAAGCAGCCTAGTTCATTGAAAAAGCACGTGGAGTTTTAGAGGGACAAAATTGTAATTACTCTAAGTGAATTTTTAGAGAAAAGTCTGTATTCTTGTTCTTAGTGCTTCTGGAAAGTTTCTAGAGGCCTTTGCATTTAGAAGATAAGGCTCCAGATAAAATAAGGCAGGTCTGTCTATCTTCTTTTCAGAACCAACTTTTCTTGTGTTGGGAGGGAGGAAGTATGCCTATGATTGGCACTTCCTCCAGGCTCTGGAAATTGTCCTCCATCACCATCCGGATCAAAGCTTGCCAGCCTGCTCTTAGCACTGAAGGACTGAGGGAATTCCAAGGGTGGCCTTGCTGAATGAGTCATATCCCCATTGCCTGTGGTGCAGACCTGATTTAGCCAAGGACGTTTAAGAGCTTCGGGAAGAATTATTTAAGGAGAAGGCAAAGGAAGATTGGGAGGTGGATCCTGAGATACAAGCTGGACTCTGCAGAAAGGGTTAGAGGCAAGAAAATGGGCTTAGCACATCATGCACATGTATAATGAGAGGGCCAATGGTCTCTAGGACTTCTGATGTATTTTAACGATGGAATTGGACAGAAAAGGTCAAATCTTGTAATTGGCAAAATTCAGAGAAAAAAATGAAACAATTAGAGTTGGTTTGCAGTTTGGGGAGTCATTAGGTCTATTTATGGAATCCAGGCAATTTAATTCTGGTGTGACAAGTTATCACCCACGTGCATGCTATCATATTCTGCTGTTGAGATAAATCCTCTCCAGTGTAGAGGCATGAGAGCCTGAATACATTCTGCTTTATAAGTTCGTGGAAGGCTAGGAAATGTATTCCCTCCTGAAATGGTCATCAACTCACCAAAGCTTTCACAGGTGCGTTGGGTCCAAAGCGTTCAGATGAGAAACTCACCACCAGTCATTACTAACTTTGTTAAAACTATTAGTTGATCATGATTCTACCGTCAGTATTTCTAGGATGGTAATGACATTGCCCATCACATAGGAAGCCAAATTAGACTAGTAAGAACAGTTTAATTAGGCTAACCGACCCCCTGGAGTTCCCAAGAACCAAAGGACTTGGTTCTTGGTTGATACAAGAAGGATGCAAAGGTGTAAGTTCGTTGTCTCCCTTGACCCAGAACCTTTTGCAATGATCTCATGATTTATCTCACTTGTTTTTACTGGTACTATAGGTGTGCTCCCCAACTTCCAAGTCCAATGGCCAATTCTCAGTCCACATCATATGCATGATATGACTCTGTCAACAGCATTTCACAGGGCTGATCAGTCCCTTCCACTTGAAAAGCTTTCTTCACCTGGCCTGGATACCCCTCTCTTCTGGTGATTCCTTTACATCCCCGGCTGTTCTCTCCAGTCCCTTTGCCATTTCCTCCTCCGTAAGATCTACCAGCTGGAGGCCTAAGGATTTACTCCGAAGATCTGATCTCTGTTGTGGTTCATTGTGGCCAAGATAACACCACTCAGGGTCACGGTTTTTACTAGCATTTATCTTCCAAGAACTTCCAAATTCATATTTCAAGCCTAGACTATTCCCTGAACTCAGATAGTATACAGCTTTTTACAGATAGGAGTCTCAAGCTTAACTCCCAAATAAGTCCCTAATTTCAATATTCCCTCAAAAAAAACCCTTTCTGTAGTTTTTCCCATCTTATTTGATAATAAACCCCTCTTTCTAGTTGCTCAAAGGTGGAAAACTTGGAATACATTGTAATACTTTCTTTCATACCCACATCTGATCCATCAGCAAATCCTATCGGTTCTACCTTCAGAATAGAATGCTTGCCCCCCAAATATATTCTCAAGACAATAGCTGGAGTGATCCCTTTAGCAGGTAAATTATATCTCCTCTGCTAAAAAACTTCCAGTGGCTTTGCATCTCACTTAGGGTACCGGCCAGAGTTTGCAATGGCCCTAATGGCCCAATGGGATCTATCCTCCCCCAGGAAAACTCTCTGACCTAATCTCCTTCCACTGTCCACCCCGTCCTTTTGTTCTAGCCACCCCAGCTCTGTGACTTTCCTCAGACACACCATTCACCCTCACATATACCCTACTGGTCTTTCAAGGTCTCTGCTCAAATGTCACTTTCAATGTTTCTGCTCAAATGTCACTTTCAATGTCTCTGCTCAAATTCTCTCAAGGTCTCTGCTCAAATGTCACCTTACCTGTGAGATATTTCCTGGCTACCCTAAAAAAGTAACAATCTGTCTTAGCCAGGTTCTTCTACAGAAGGCGCGAGGAGCTGCAAATAGCAATGGAACATACCTCACGGGTCTTACCAACTCTCCCTTCCCCTTCTCTTTGTGCCCCCTCACTTGACTCAACTGTCTCCTCCTAATGGTTTGTCTCACTGTCTGACACAATATCTATTTCCTTGTTTACTTATTGTTTGTATCCCTAAACTGAAATAATAGCTCCATGAGAACAAAGGAACTTTGTCAATTGTGTTCTCTGCTGCATTCTGGTTGCCTAGAATATCCCCGGCACAAACTAAATGTCCAGTAAATATTTTCTGAATGAATAAATATATAAATAAATAGCAGGGACTGGTAGGTTAGGACATGCATGGAAAGTGGCACTGCTACAGACTGAACATTCGTGTCTCTCCAAAATTCATGAAGCTCAATCTCCAGTGTGATGGTATTTGGACATGGGGCCTTTGGGAGGTGCTTAGGCCATGAAGGTGGAGGCCTTCTGGTGGGAGTAGTGCCCTTATTAAAGAGACCCCAGAGCACTCCCTTATCCCTTCTGCCATGTGAGGGCACAGAGAGAAGGTGGCCGTCCATGAATCAGGTAGCTGATCCTCATCGGACTCTGAATCTGCTGGCATCTCCATCTTGGACTTCCCAAAGGCCAACACTGTTATTTATAACCCGCCCAGCCTATGGTACTCTGTTATAGCAGCCTGAATGAACTGAGGCAGGCACTGTGAATTTAGGAGAGTTAGATGGATGCCTTTAGAAGAGCAAGTTCATGAGGAAAGGCACAGCGTCTCTCTCTTCAGAGAACTTTCACCCAGAGGCCAGAGCCTGAAGGCTCACTGACCAGAGGCTACTTGGACTGTGTTTTACTGGTTCAACCAACCACTATGTGTTTGTCTTTGGCCAAGCTATTTAACCTTACTAAGTTCAGTTTTCTCAATTGTAATATGTGAATAATAATAGAAATTACTTTAGGGTTATTATAAAGAAAATAAGTTAAAAGTGTTTACACACTGCCTGGACATAGTAAGTACTAAATGAATGTTACAATTATTATTTGTGTTGTACAAAATGAAATTTTGACAAGATATACCTTAAGTTATTGACAATGGCTAGCCTGAGGGTTGGGATTGTGGATAATTTTTATGTTCTTCTTTTGGCTTCTATTTTCCCATTTTTCTACAATGAGTGAGTATTATTTACTATATGAAAACAAATGAGAATTATTACTTTTAAAAATGAATTGACTGATGTAGCTATGTTTTGCGGGGGTTGGGTCAAGTGGACCAATTTGAATTGGTTTGATGGTTTTCTCAGATTCTTATCAGCCTTTGATTCTGCTTTTTCTGAACCAAAGGCCAGCTTGTAAGAGCTGGTGTTCCAAGGCAAGAGCAAAAGATGACTGGGGACTTCCAGTCAAGATGGTGGCATAGTTGAACATGGCTCACCTCCTTGCACAATCACATCAAAATTGCAACTAAACTATAGAAAAAACACCACTCAGAACTGTTCAGAAATCAAGTTCAGTGGAAGTCTGACAACCATGAATTAAAGAAACCATATCCACCCAGTTTGGTAGAACGGGCAAAGACATTGAATGGGCTGGTCCCACATCCACGTGTGGTAGATAAAAATTTGAGAGAGATATCTCAGGACTGAAGAGTCACAGCCCCACACCAGGCTCCCCAGCTCAGGGTTCCAGTGCCAGGAAGATAAGTCCCTACAAGTTCTGGCTGCAAAAACCAGTGGGGATTGAGTTGATGGAAGAAATTTCTGGAGTCCCAAGCAGTTTCTCTTAAAGAAACCACACATGGGACTCACCTACTCAGACTCACTCTTTCTGAGCTCCAGCACTGGGGTAGCAACTTGAAAGTCACCAGTAGCATAAAGGGAGGAACTGAACATAGGGGGAAGTGTCTGGCATCAAGGTGAGAGCTGGAGGACAGCTTTTCCCAGAGAGAAAGGCAGGCAGAGGCCATTGTCTCTTTTCTGAACCCTCCCCACACAGAACCACAGAGCCAGCAGGCAGGTGCCATATCTGAGACTCCATCAACCTGGCTAATGCTGTTTGCCCTGCCCTGGAGATCCCCTGAGACTCCATCCCACCCAACTTATGGGCCCAGCCAAGCTGTTAAGCATGACTTTGCCATGTGAATGGCTGGTCTTGGCTCACGCTTCACAACTTTCCAAATCCTCGAAATAAGCAATAGCTGGCCTCAGCAAGCCCCCAGTCCCTGTACCTCTTACTAAGTGGCCCCAGGCCCAGAATTAGCAGCAGCCAGCCTAAATTCACAGCTTAGCTTTGCTTGGGAATCTCCAATCCAGGCACAAGTAACAGCCATCTCAGATTGCTTTATACCTCATGCAGGGTGGCCCCAGGCAGAACATAGGTGGGAGCTGATTTTGTCCTGCACCCCCCAGGAAACCCCAGGGCCTGTGCACTCAGTGGACAGCTATAGACTATGTCAGAACACCACCCTCCCTGCTTCTGCACAGCTGATTCTCCTTGAGGGGCAGAGGATTCTGGTCAATGGTCACAACTTGTCCATGCAGCTGACTGGCCTGAGTAAATTCCTTCCATTGACCTGTTAACAGCAACCAAGGGTCAACTACCAGAGGAGAGTGTACTTAGCCCACATGAAGGGCACACCTTGAGTACCCAGCTTGGGTGATTGGGGAGGCTGTGCCACTGGACCCTATAGGACATATACTACATTGGGCCACACTACCAATACACAAAGTCAAAGCAGGTCTACCTAATACATTGAAACAAACACAGGGAGGCTGCCAAAATGAGGAAATGAAGAAACATGGCCCAAGTGAAAGAACAGATCAAAACTGCTGAAAAAGAACTAAACAAAATGGAGATAAGCAATCTATCAGATGCAGAGTTCAAAACACTAGTTATAAGGATGCTCAAGGAACTTAGTGAGGACCTCAACAGTATAAAAAAGATCCAGTCAGAAACAAAGGATCACTAATTGAGATAAAGAACAATGTACAGGGAAACAACAAGTAGAGTAGATGGAGCTGAGAATCAATTAGTGATATGAAACATAAGGAAGCAAAACACAACCCAATCAGAAGAAGAAGAAAAAAGAATCCCCCCCAAAAAAATGAGGATAGTGTAAGCAGCCTCTGGGACAATGTCAAGAGGTCCAACAATCTCATCACAGGGGTGCCAGAAGGAGAAGAGAAAGAACAAAAATTGGAAATCTATTTGAAAAAATAATGAAAGAAAACTTCCTTAATTTGGTAAAGGAAATAAACATGCAAGACCAAAAAGCACAGAGAGTTCCAAACAAGGAAGATACAAAGAGGCCCACTCCAAGACACATCATAATTAAAATGCCAAAGGTTAAAGATAAAGAGAGAATCTTAAAAGCAGCAAGAGAAAAGCCATTAGTTACCTACAGTGGTGTTCCCATAAGACTGTCAGCCGATTTCTCCAAAGAAACTTTACAGGCTAGAAGGGACTGGCAAGAAATATTCGAAGTCATGAGAAGCAGGGGCTTACAGCCAAGACTGCTCTACCCAGCAAGGATATGATTTAGAATGGAAGAGCAGATAAAGAGTTTCCAGACAAGAAAATACTAAAGGAGTTTACCATCACCAAACCATTATTATATGAAATGTTAAAGAAACTTATTTAAGAAAAAGAAGGAGATCAAAACTATGAACAATAAAATGGTAATAAATACCTATCTATCAACTATTAACTCTAAAAAGCAAACTAAGCAAACTAGAACAGACACAGAATCATGGATACAGAGAGCATATTGATGGTTGCCAGATGGAAGGAGGGGTGTGGGAGAATGGGTGAAGAGGTGAAGGGATTAAGAAGTACAAATAGGTAGTTATAGAATAGCTGTGAGGATGTAAAGTACAGTATAGGAAAGGGAGTAGCCAAAGAACTTATACACATAATCCATAGACGTGAACAATGATGTGGGGATTGCCTGAGGGAGTGACAGGTGCTGGGTGGAGGGGGGCCAGGGGGAAAAATTAGGTCAGCTGTAACAACATAATTAATAAAACACAATTTAAAAAGAGAGATGACAAGGAAAGGCAGCAAGCTTAGAAAACCAAAGAGGTCCTGATGCTGAAGTGAGGAACTTCTGAGTGTAGCTTTCCATTTCATGGCCTGAGATAAGTCTACTTTTAGGCACCCTGTGCTGGGAAAAAATAAACACAAACCAACTCCACATTGGGTTAGCTATTAAAAGGCTTCATAAAGTGTCAAAGTCTAAAAATGCATTCTTGAGAGAAACTGGATTGAAATGTGTTGAAGACAAAGATTCTCTGGAGGTGTGCTGTCCAGCAGAAGAGAATAAATAAGAGCCCAAGGCAGTGTAGAAATTTCTAGTCATCACATTATAAAAAGAAAACAGGGGATGTCAGTTTTAATAATATTGAGTATATTTTATTTAACCCAAGAAATCCAAAATATCATTTCAATGTGTAATCAGTGTACAAAGATTATCAATGAGATAGTTCACATTTTTTGTACCAAGTCTTCAAAATTCAGTGTATTTTGCATCTTCAGGACATCTCAATTCAGCCCAGCCATATTACAAGGGCTCAACAGCCCCCTGGGCCAGTGGCCACCATACTGGACAGTGTGATTCCCACGAAGCTGTCACTTCAGGAGTAGAGATCCCAACAGTCGGCCAAGCCTGCTCTTTCTTCCTTTCTATCTTATCACTATCTCTTCTTAGAGGTCCTTGGATGTGGCTGCCCATTTTCTGCCAGGATTATTCTCTGATGCTGCCAACCTTTCCCAGAAAAGGAGTGTTTCCTGGAAAAGATAGGGCCTGTTGAGAAATACAGAGGGGCAGGCAGAGAGCCATTCTGAGGGCACCCAGTGTCATGCTGGGCCATTGGAGTCTCCGAGGATACTGTGTGTTGGTGGAAGATAGTTGGTGGCCAGCACAGCTGGGTTGAGAAACCCTCAAGTTTAGCAGGAGGCCTGGGCAGAGCTGGTCAGGAAGAGGTGTGGCTTGGCTACCTGACTGGGAAGGTGGCCTTCACCAGCTTTTCCTACCTTCCGGGGAACATTGCCTCCTTCCACTCTTCTCCCCATACCAGGCCTCCACCCCTGCACAGCCGGGGTAGCCCTTGTGTTCCTTTTCTCCCAACTAAAGGGAATTTGAGATCAAGAAATGTGTTCATCTTGCTTGGAGGGGCTCAATAGGTACATTTGTCAGCATCGAGGCTGGGGTTTAAACGTGACTAGCTAGTTCATTTGTCACAGGGGTGCATTTATCTGTGTTTGGAAGGTTTAATTTTTCCCGATGAAGAACTGTATAAATAGGTCTAATGAGCCTTGAGGGCTCTTGTTGGCTTTCGGAGTTTGCAGTAAGCTCTGACGTCCCGGAGCACACTGGCCTCTAAGGGTCCCATGCTGCTCCCTGCCAGGCGGCCGGGTGAAGGCCAGCACCGCTCTCATTCTGGGGGCCTCTCTGGCCTTGGCACGTCCTAGTTTTCCCATTCAGGGGCTTGCATTTTGGGATGTTTAGTTAAGATGATTTTTTTCCCTGCATACTTATGATAATCTGCATAATCTTTTGTTTGAGTAGCTGACAAAATGGTCTCCAGATAGAAGAGAAGGGCACAGTGGATATGCAGTGTACATGAGCAGAGGAGTAACACTGGGGAGCCGCGCGCTCTGAGCAGCCTCTCCATCCAGGCCGCGTCTGCTCCTGGCTTTCCTGTTTTCGTTCTTTGTTTTATTAGGAGAGTTTTTGTCTAATTGACGGGTGGTGTTGGTTTCAGCCGTGGGTCTGTTTATGGGGGCAGGTGGACAAGGGGCGAGAGAGTGAAGGAAAGAGAGACAGAAGCAGGACTGTGGTGTGGGGGGTGGTGGAGAGACAGAGTGGAGGAGAGGACAGGGAAGGAGGATTTTTTTTAAACTGAGACACAACGGAAGATGAGGAGGAAGAAAGGGAGAAGACAGAGGGAAGGAAAAGGTGGGGTTTAAGAGAGACTATCACAGATGCCATTGCTGGAAAAGGCCTCAAAAGTTGTATTTCTGATTTAAAGCTGGGGCCAGGCCAAGACAGAGGCAGGGACTGGCCCACGGGCACACGGTTATGGCAGAGCCCAGGTTCTGTCCCAGCCTCTGTCCCTCTGTGGCACCTCCGGGAGGAAAAGACATAAACAGGGGGCTTTTGTGAGCTTTGGGCCTCATTTCAACTCATGAGGCAACGCTGTTCATCTTCCCTAAAGAAATGAGTCCTCCCTTCTACCCCTTCCCATGACCACCGCCACCACCGCTGCTTGGGAAGCAGTGCTCTCTGTCCTGGTTGAAGTTTTCAAATCACCTGAGTGGGGTCAAGGAGGCAGAAACCCCAGTTCCATTCACAGCATATTTTAAAATATATGACTCAGCTGACGCATACCAACCCAATATTCACTCATGCGGGGGTGCGCATGCTTATTTCTTAGGCTCTTCACATTAGTCTAACACACTTTCAGAATTTCCCTACAATATGCACACACGCTGAGTGGATGTTAAGAGGTACAGGTTCTAATCCCAGCTCTGCCAGGGACTTGCTAACTTTTTACTCCTTGCCTCAGTTTTCTCTCCTGAAGAGAGCACACGTTGACCTGGTGATCTCTGACCTCTGAAGCCCCTTTGGCTTCCATATCCAGTGACTGCAGAGGCCGACTGGTTTGGGGAGGGAGAGTGGGTTTTGGTTGGCTTAATAGCTATGTGACTACATAATTTTTAAACTCTCTCTGACCCCATTTTGCCCTTCGGTTAAGAAAATGGTACTAACAATTTCTGTCTCCTAGAATTGGTGTGAGGTTGTGATAGTGTGTTTGAGGAAGGGGCTAGCAAAGTGTTGATATGGAATAGTGGAGGCGGGTTATTTCGTTTGCATGTTTCTTGCTTCTTTGTGGTCTCTTTCTTTAGTCCTATGGCTTTTAGGAGTCCGAGCTGAAGCTGGCTCATACTGATTTGCCACAGCTAATTTGTGCTCCTCATTTCCCAACTCTGCATTGTCACTGGTAGCTTGAAATTGGCTGTGGTAGGAGTATTTACACCGTGGGAATTGACAAATGTTGTAAATCAAGACTTTCCCCCTCACCCTCGATGAGTCAGCTGTTGAAAATTACCAGGCACACCAGAGGGCCTGACCTTCCTATTTTTATTTACTGATTTCTCTGGATTTTGAACACATTATTCATGCAGCAAGAACTTATTTTGAGCTTACTCCGCTTAAGGGTAGGGTTGACAGATAAAATACAAGACACTCAGTTAAACATTAATTTCAGATAAACAGTGAAGAATGGTTTCTTATAAGTATGTCCCATGTATCATTTGAGATGTACTTACACTGGAAGAAAACTTTAAATTTAACTGAACATTCTGTATTTTTGTGTGCTAGATCTGTCAACCTTACCTATGGAGAATCCAGGGTGATACAAGCCATAGTTCCTACAGGCATGTTGCTTATGCTCTTGTAAAATTTGAAATCAGGAGATTAACCTGGGGCTGTTTACAGTCTGGTCTTTATCATCATCATCTAGCCTTTATTTAGTGTTTATTGAGCAACTATTATATGTGAGGCACTATTCTAGGTTCTGGGATTCAGCAGCAGACAAAGCACACACATCTCTATTCTCACAGAGCTTTCCTCTGGTTTGGGAGAGACAGACAATATATAAGATTAAAAAACGTAAAAGGCGTAGTGTATGAGATAGTGGTAAGCACTATGGGAGGGACCCTTATGAGATAAGGGAACAAGACTTTCTAAAGGAGAGTGTTCTAGGCACAGGGGACAGCACATGAAAAGGCCCTTCCCTGGGTGCTGGCTCTGTGCCTGGCCTGCTAAATTCTTCACCTTCCAAGATCTCGTTTAATCTAAGCAGTGGCCTGTGCGGTGGGTATTATTATCATTCTCCTTCTGCATGTGAGTAAACTGAAGTTTTGGGTTTTGTTTGTTTGTTTGTTTGCACAGTTAAATCTCTTGCACAAGTTCACCCAGGTCACTCCAGGGGTGGAATCCACACTCATACTCAGGGCCGGCGGGCAGCCACCTGGATTTTCTTTCCCACTGAGAACAAGTTCTAGAGGAGGCACCTCCGGGTTCTCCCTACACTCGACCTGCTGTGGCTCTGAGGACCCAGTGGAGGCTGGAGCAGCTCTGGGGAGGCTTCTTCTGAGGGCTGCTGCCCGCCTGCCCTGCAGCAAGCAAAGCAAGGTGGCAGGGTCTGCAGGGCCCTTCCCTCCTTCTGTACCAGACTAGGGGTCTTAGTGCCACATGCTACCCTGCAGGTTCTGCTCCAGGGGGCGCAAGGAGGCCTGTGTGCATGGGATGCCCCATAGGGTGTCCAGGATACCATCTTGCTTCCATTGTCCCTGGTTAAACTCACTTCCCTCCGCCCAGGAAGTGCCTTGGCCGGTCTTTGGAACCTTCTCCCATGGGTGGGGGGCTGGCAGTCACCCCGAGGTCCAACCAATGCTGACCTTGCACCTAAAAAGAGTACATTGTTTTCAAACACGGCTTCCTATTCCTGCCAGATAAACCGGCACATTAACAATGCGTCCAGGTTGTAAAATGTTGGCCGAGGTTTCTTTTTTAGCAGCAAACTTTTTGTCCAGGGATTGGCATTTTCCTCTTCATTCACGAAGGCCCGGCTCTCCTTTCAGGGCTGGGCATGGGCCCCCGGGGACCCAGACGCACACACATGCACTCGGCTGGCTCAGCCTTGCCGCCTTGATAACATTGTTATTATTAGACAGGGCCTCTGGAATCCCGGAGTTCATTCCCAACAACGGCTCTTCTGCTGGAATGAAAGAGCGGCCCCGGTTATCTCAGTGGCCGCCCGGATCCATTACCTCCCAGGCCTGCAAGTGCAGATGGCCGGTGACAAGAAGCCCTCCCCTGAAAGTTATCCCGGAACCGGGCTAGAACCTGGGCCAGGTCAAGTGCATCTATCCTCCTTGTTGCCCCCCTGCCACCCCCACCCACCTCCTGCCCGCTCCCCAGGTGCCCCCACTCAGGAGGAGCTGACCTCCAGTTAACCGGCCCCTGAGCTTGCTGGTTCTCTGACTCCTCCATTCTGCTCTGAGCCATCATCTGCGCCCCAGGGCCCCCTTTCCTCTCCCCACCTGGGACGCACCTGTCCTGTGCACATCCCTGGGCACTGACTGCAATAATTGCCTCTTTGTCAGTTTCATCCTGAGGTGATTTAAGATTTGTGTGTGTGTTTATCACAAAATAAGTGCCCTTAAGAATTCTCATGTGCCTGCCTAGCCAGATCATAAGCTGGGAGGTTCCGGATGCCAGTATCACCTCTCATGTGCTGAATAAGACCAGACTGTGAAGTCCTTGTCAGGGGAAAAGTGTCTCTTTTTCCCCGCTGAGGTATGAAATATTTGCAGTCAAGTGGGTAAAATGCACTAATTTTTTTTAATCTTCACCCAAGGATATGTTTCCATTGACTTTTAGAGAGAGAGAGGGAGAGAGAGAGAGAGAGAACATCAATGTGAAAGAGAAACATCGACTGGTTTTCTCTCACTTGTGCCCCAACCAGGAATTGAACTCGCAACCTAGGGACGCGGCCCGAACAAGCAAACTTTCAGTGCACAGACACCACTCCAACCACCTGAGCCACACAGCCAGGGCAAGCCCACTACCCTTAAGAGTACAGCTAAGTGTAGGCGCATATGTACAGTTCAGACTGTGTAGCACCCAAATCAAGATTCAGCCTGTTTCCAGTTTTCTTCCACCCCTTCCCAGTCAATGTTTACTTCACCCTCTTTGATAACTACAGTTTGGATATCTAAGACCTGTCTTTAATGTCTTTTCACGCCATGTAGAATGCATGATAAATATATATTTTTAAGTAACCATATTTTATGCCTTGGGCCCCGTGTGAATGGCAGAGCGCTACACCCAGCTGGCTGGCTGAGGCTGGTTCTTGGGTATGAACGGGTTAATCAAGTAAGCCGGGGTTAGATTTCAGTAGCTTTTCTGCGCTGGATTTAAAGGCAGAGGAAACCAAGTGAAGGGCAGCGCTGTTCTGTATGTCAGTCTGCCCGCTGAGCCAAGGAGACCCATTTATTTTTAATTGAATTAAATTGCTCACAAAATGAAAGTAGCATACTTTCATTAATATTTAATTACATACAGTGTTAAACAATGATCACAAAGAAAACTTTGCAGCTTTTTTTTTTGGTCTCTGCTTTTTTTTTTATTACTTTGTTAAACATGATACTCTTATTAGCTGCTTTATGCTTGGAATTTTAAGGGCCCTGCTCTTAAACCACTCAAGAAGTTCCTAATTGGCAGGACTCAGCTGAGGGAGGCAGTAGGTTGGCTGTGACACTGGCCACCAGCAAATGTCCGTGTGCACACGTGTTTGTGTGCGTGTGTGACAACACACACGCATGCTCTAGTGTCAGTCACTTAGGTGATCAGGGCTCCAGCAAGGAGGTAAAAGTCCAAATTCTGGGTGTGTCAAGGTCAGCCAACCATGCCCACTCCTCCAAAAATTCCGTATATATCTTTTCTTAACGACATTAGTTTTTATAAGAGGTCATCCCAAAGGAAAAAGAGTTCAGCACTGCATGATAGTTTATTTTGGTATTTTGTCAGATGTTCTCACATCAGAAAGCAGTGATTCTCAAACTCTCAGGCACCTAAGGGGTCCCTGAGGTGCTTCCTTGAAATACAGAGTCCCTGGTGTCAGGGCCAGAAATTTCAGTTCAGCAGAGGCCAGAGAATCTGCATTTTCCACAGGCGTCCAGGGCCGTGTTGATTCCGCAGCAGGGGGCTGGAAGGCCACACCGTGACAAACATCCTCATGACGGCACGGAACAGAGTCAGAGAGATCGTCGAGTCTTGTAGCTCGGGAATAGTGTTTTAAAGTGGGCTTTATGTAGAACCCCAGTTGATAAAAAAATGGAAAGGATCATTGCTGTGACAAAAGGATGATGGGATGCCTGGCTTTCCTTTTCCTTTGTCTGCCCTTGACCTTCCTTTTCCTTTGTCTGCCCTTGACCTTGTCCTGGGGTTTGGAGCCACGGAGCTACTGCACTTGGAGGTGCAGCTTGAAAAAGCCCTGAATTCATCTTAGTAAGTGAATACTAGAGGTTTTGACCATTTAGGTGAATTCACCATGAACTGCAGGAATTGTCTAAAATACGTCCAAAGATACAATGGCTCCCCAAAGAAACAGTTAAAATGCTCTGACATTAGAGGAGTCTGTACTCCTTGGCTGCCACTTGACAGGGATATTCATTCATTCATTCATTCATTCATTCATTCAACAAAAAGTGACTGAATGACTGCTCTGTAGTGGACCCCCAGTATCAGCCCTGGGGATACGCAGTGGACAAGCAGACCAGGTCACGGCTCTCACGGAGTTCAAGCTGCAGTGGTGGACGGATGGAGGGCGAGGAAGCAAACACATAAGTGATGTGTGAGTCCGGGAGGGCTCCCAGGGGAGGGGATATTTGAGCTGAGACTTCAACGATAAGAATTCTGCCTGGGAAGAACGGAAGGAAGGGCATTTTTGTGCAGAAGTCCCAAAACTCTGAGGTAGGAATTTTAGAAAAAAAGAGAGGAGAGAGTACAGCTGCAGCATCACAAGCAAGGGTGTGAGATGTGGGCAGAGTCTGGCAGTGACTGGAGGTTTAACTGACACACAGGCCATTCTAACTTGGGTATGTTATGAACTAGTGACTGTGACTTGATAATTGAATATTATCACTGATAATATTTGATAATTGAATAGTATCACCCATCCCCCACTCTTTTCTGCAACGTGACTTTGCCTCTCCACTCTGTTGAATCGGGATAGAATTTGTGATGGTTTTGACCCATAGGACACAACAGAAGTGATGCTATGCCAGCTCTAAGTGGTCTGGAGCTTCTGTCTCCTACTTCTTGGGACATTCGCCCTTGGGACAATCCCTCTGCAAACCCAGCCACCATACCATGAGAAGCCCATGCCACCGGGAGAGACCACATGCAGGCACTCTGACTCCTACCACTAAGTGAACTCACGTTCATCAGTCAGCATTAAATGCCAGCCAGGCAGGCGAGCCATTTGGGGTGTCTAGCCATGCCATTGAGCCGTTAGGCAGCCTCGGCCCAGCTGACACCTGACTGTAAGTTCAGGAAAAAATGGCGAGAACCACCAAGCAGAACTCAGTCCACCCTCAAAACCAAGAAAGAATAACATTGTTGTTTCAAGCCAGCATACTTCAGGGTGGATGGTTGCTCAGGAAGAGAGATCCAGACCAGTAACCGATGAACAGTGAGATGTCCTGATCATGTGAGCCTGGAATGCTAGCCCACTGGTCTTTTCCCCTCTGTGATGTTGCCGTGGACCTTTTACTGGGGAAGCTCTGAATCAATGAGAAGCTAAGAAGCACTTGTAAGACAACTCACTCTCAAGATCTAAGTTGTTTTAACTCCTTGCGCCAAGAATGTTAGTAATTTTAGTATTTTAAAATGGTTCTCTTCTTCGATTACACCTTCCTCTTACTCTAGAAGCTTAAGCATCACAGAGCAAATGAGAGTGTGACTTCAGGAAATTCTCCCAAAGAGAATTTTTCTTGGGCACAGAAGAAGAGAGTGTTTTGATGAGCTGTAAACCCCAGGATATATTAGAAAGGTTCTGGGCATTGGATTTAGAAAGAGAAAGGGTTGATTCTATATGTTCTGGTTGTAAAAATTGGGTTGAATAACTTGAACTTTCTGAGTCCATTTCTTCATCTATAATATCGAACTATAGGGAGGATAATACCAAATATCAGTGGAGTGGGGACTTGATGAGATTTTCGCCAAGGTGCCTGGTGTAAAATAGGCACTCAGAGGAAGTTAGTGTTTCCATCCCACTCTCTTCCACCCATCTCTGATTTTCTCCCTTCCATTTGCTTTTCCTCTGCTTCCTTCTGGCAGGATGTGGAGGTTGAGAGCACAGGAGAGAGAAGGGGCTGTGAATGGAAAAGCTGCATGCGGAGCCGTGGGTCTGGCACGTGATGCTTGGCTTCTTCGTCGCGGAGGTTGGAAAGAGGGCAAAGGTCCCCCTCAAAAGTCCTTGGAGGCCTGTGTTTCTCTCTTTGCTGGGTGATTCATGGTTTTCAGGCTATGTCAGGTCATTGTTAATTGGCCTTTTAATTTACAAAGCACTTCCACATATTTTATTGCATTTGATCTTTCCAATAACCACAGGGCAATTATTATTTTCCTCATTTTACGGATGAGCCAAGTGAAGCTCACCATGGTTAAGAAATGAGCCTCCAAACTGAGAACAAGAGGCAAAGTCTGAACTTGAAACCAGATGATCTCACCCTTCTGTTAGGGCAGTTCTACTGTTCTCACCCCCTCTCCTGAAAATAATTGTCAAATTGATAACACCGTAAGGGTTCACTCAAGAGATGTCTATTGTATGAACTTTGTAAAGGCACTTCTGGGGGTAGAGAAATAAATAAAAATCATAACCCTGGCTTCTGCCTTTTAGGAGATGGGGGAGAAAAGAGCTTTCCGACCAGCCCTTTGTATCTTTCCAGCTCTCTCCCTTTCATGAAGACAGCCCCACCTTTCAAAACTTCGAATTATGCCACTTAGCTTTGACCAAAACCTTTCGTACCTATTTTTGCTAACTGAAAGAGACATGAAGAGAATTTTCACTTTTACCAAAAGAAAGGTGAAAATACTGTTTGGCATTTGTTTTGCAGGGAGCTGTAACACAGGCACTTGCACCCCAAGCATTGAGAGTGACCCCCCTCCCCCGGGTTCCTTGCCTGGGAACTACAGGCAGCCTCCCAGCATGAAGCCCCCACAACTGTGAATTGTGGCTGTGAGCATCTGTGCTTTATCTCGATTTATCTTGTGCACACGGTAGCAAGATGTGTCCCAAGGTCTCAGGAAAGCCTAAGAGAGCTCATAAGGGTCTTACATTTAGCATAAAACTGGATATAATTAAGCATTTACCGTGGTGAGCAAAATAGAGATATATAAATGAACGGCAATTTCTTCTTTGCTTAATGTCATTTTGGCTTACTAGAGGTTTCCTAGGAACCTGTCCTTTGGGGTCATGGGGGGCACCCACATTCTGTCTCCAGCAATTCTAATTCCCCCAGCAGGTACACCCCTTGATTCTACTGCCATTTTACCACCGCTGACGTATATGCTTGTTTCTCTTCTTCCCCAGTTGAGATTCAAAGGACCATCATCACAGTAACTCCCTCACACCACATCCCCACTCCCTTACCTCGGCTCTCCTCACTGCACTTGTCTGGCAAACCGCCCCCCCCCCCCCACCGCTGACTCAGTTAAGTTCTCCACCTGTAAGTCACCGACACCTTTCTAGCCAACTGTCTGGAGACCCTGACAATGATGGTGAGTGGTCTTGATTTAAATTCAGGGTGACTAACTTCAACTTGGCTGTCAGTGTTGGCTGCGATGCTACCGTAATTCCCTCGTCCATTCACTTTCCTTCTCACCTAAAGAACTATTTCACACCCTCTCCCTTTTCCTCCATCTTCCATATCTCCCCTCCCATCTGTGTTCAGAAGGGAAATTCCGTGAACTTTACAGCCACGTCCACCTGCCTTTGTACTGTGCTGTTCCTTCACTACGCAGGCTCCTAGAGAAGGAAAACCCCTTCGCTGTTGCTGCTTGATACGGGAAGCAGCCTTGAGTCTTGCCGCTCAAGGACACCACCCCAGCGACTCTCCTGCATCACCCATTCTTCCTTTGTAATGTGTCAGTCCCATCAGTGGAGAGTCACTGCTATTTTTTCCATCTTAAAAAAACTCTCCTTGACCTCTTTCACCTGTTAGCTTTTGCTTTTTTAAAAAATATATTTTTTATTTTTTGATTACAGTTGGCGTGCAATATTATTTCATATTAGCTTCAGGTATAAAGTATCATGGTTAGACACGTATGTAACTTACTAAGTGATCCCCTCCGATAAGTGGTAGCCACCTGGCACCATACATAGTTTTTAGAATATGATTGACTATATTTCCTTTTCTGTACATTACATCCCCATGACTATTTTGTGACTATAAATTTGTACCTCTTAATTCCTTTACCTTTTTCACCCAGTCCCCCACACCCTCCCTAAATTGGGCAACTATCAGTTTGTTCTCTGTATCTATGAGTTTGTTTCTGTTTTATTTATTTTGTTCATAAGATTCTACACATAAGTGAAATCTCATCGTATTTATTTTTCTCTGTTTGACTCATTTCACTTAGCATAACACCCTCTAGATCCACCCATGTTGTTGCAAGCAGTAAGATTTTATTCTTTCTTAGGACCAAATAACATTGAGTAATATTTTATTGTATGTATGTATCACATCTTCTTTACACACTCATCTGTCGATGGGAACTTGGGCTGCTTCCATATTTTGGCTATTGTAAATAACACTGCAATGAACATAAAGGTATATATACCTCTCAAATCAGTATTTTTTTAGCTCTTACTTTATTTTTCTATCCTCTTTAATAGCAAAACTCAAAAAAGTTGGTGATATTCAATGTCCCAATTACTCTTCAATTATGACTGCACCCAGTTTGCTTTTCTGCCCCACTGAACCACCGACACTGCTCTCAGCAGGGTTCCTACTCACATCCCTGTTTCTCAATTCCATGGTCACGTCTCAGTCCTCATCTTCTTTGTCCCTAAGAAGCCTTTTGCAACATAGGTGACTTCCTCCTCCTTGGGCATCTCCTTCATTAACTTCTCAGGTTAACATACAGTTTTGTATTTTCTCCAACTTGCTGGCCACTCCTTGTTTTTCTTTTCTGGTTCCTGTTCATCAACTTGACCTCCAAACATGGAAGAACACCAGGGCTCCATGTGCAGGCCCCTTCTCTCCTTTCTCCGTGTTCACTGCCTTAGTGATCTCATCTAATCTCTTCCACTGAGCTGATGCCTCCCTGTTACGGGCTGAACTGTGACCTCCCTAAGTTCCTATGTTGAAACCCTAACCCCCAGTACCTCAGAATATGACTATATTTGAAGTAATGGGGGCACTACTGCCTTGAAAGGTGTTATTACAGTTAAATGAGGCTGTTAGGGTGGACCCTAATCCATTGTGACTGGTGTCCTTGTAAGGACTAATGCTGACGCAGAAAGAGACACCGGAGACGAGTGTGCAGGTAGCAACAACCATGCGAGGACACAGTGAGAAGGCAAGGAGAGAGCCTCGGAAGAAACCAAGGTGCTGACAGGACTTCTAGACTCCAGAGCTGCAGGAAAATAAGTGTTTGTTGTGTTAGCCCCCTAACTTGTAGCATTTCGTTATGGCAGCCCAAGCCAGCTTTCCAGCCTAGGAGTCTCCCTAGATCCAACCGCCTACTTGATGTGTTCACTTGGACGTCTAATAGGCATCTCAGGCTTAACGTGACCTTCCCTCCAAAGCTGTTTCTCCAACTGTCTTCTCCGTCTCAGCAAATGATAACTCCAAGCATATAGCCTAGGCCCAAATCCTCGGACTCTCCTCTGACTTGCTCTCTCTCTTTCTCCTTTCATTATTCCATATTGAATTCATAAGCAAATATTTGCAGCTCTGCCTTTCAATTATATTCAAAATACATTATTGGATACCACCATCATGCCACCACTTTGATCTAAACTCCATCATCTGTTACCTAGGATGGTCCAGTAGCATCCAATCCATTCTTCCTCTTTCTGCCGTCACCTCCTTCTCAGTCTATTTATAGTGCTGCAGCCAGAATGATGCTATGAAAACATATTGGGTCACATCACTCCTTTGCTCAAAACCCTGTAAGAGTTTCCAGCTCACTCAGAGCAAAACCAGATGCCTCACCAATGCCTCACCTCTCTGACCTCATTTCCTACTCTTTCCCTTCTCACCCACTTGGCTGCAGCCCAACTGGCCTCCAACTTTCCTTCAGACACATCCCAACACTTGTACCTCAGGGCCTTTGTTCTCACTACTTCCGGGCCAGGAGTGCTCTTCCCCCCTCAGATACCTTTATCTCCAAGGGACCCACCTGTCTGAATGAGTCTTCACACTATAGCCATTTGCACTGAATGGTAAATTACAGAGTACTAGCTAAACTGTTTTATCTGCATAAAACGTGAGTGGGAACTTTGGGGGCTGAGCGTCAGCAAGCTGGGAAGAAGACAGGAGGATAGATGGGCCTTGGAAACATGAAGGGGACTGGAAAGGTTACTGACTATTCCCTGGTGATGCAAATGAATACGTAACTCTTAAAACAGAGAAGATGAATATTTAGTTTTGTTACCTGCTCAGAAGGCAGTCACCTGGGCTCCTTTTCATTGCTATTGAAATCTTTAGTAAGGTTTGTTCCCTAGGGTTTGTAAAGAGAGAGGTGTTTGGGGTAAAGCAAAGGGGTGACACACCATTTCAGAGCCGAGCTCGGGTACACAGTGTGAATAGCCTCAAAGGGGAGCAATGAGGGAGATTGAAAATTTGTTGGAAGCAGCAAATAGTAACCACAATGACTAGCTGAAATGGAAGGTCCCCAGAAAACTCTGGAAACATGGGGAGGGACCCTGAGTTTTCTCTTAAATGGAGAAAGGGGATTTAAGCCAAGCTTAAAGGACCATGTAATCCCATTAAGCTGAGAGCTTGGGATCAAACAGGTAGCTGATAATATTGTCTCCCAAAGAATTGGAAAGTACAATTTGGCAAAACAGTCAGATATGGGTAGAGGAATAAAAAGAGAATAATTCAAAGATATCAAAGTTTTGCCCTGGCTGGTATGGCTCAGTTGGTTCGAGTATCGTCCTGTAAAAGTTGGTATTCAATTCCCGGTCAGGGCACATACCTCGGCTGTGGACTCATCTGGGTGTGTATGATCCTTCTTTGGGGCACATATAGGAAGCAACAAATTGATGCTTCTCTCTGGCATTGATGTCTCTCTGTCTCCTTTCTTCTTTGTCTAGAAGCAATGAAAAAAATGTTCTTGAGTGAGGGTTTGAAAAAAAAATACCAAAGTTTCCTCTGCAGGAGCGAATGACAACGGTAGGGCCACTGATGAGTGACAGTAAGAGAATGCTTTGGAGCTAATCAAGTGAGCAATGATGACAGGATATTTTAGAGGAGACATCTTAGAGGACTTCGAAACTTCAAGCTCAAAGCTAAGTAAGATTTGGGGATATAAAACAGGGGCATTAAGTTAGAGGTGATAATGCAAGCCATGAAATGGAAGACTCTGAAAGGCTGATGTGAGATCTTCAAAACTGAGAGGTGACAGAAAGCCAAAGATAGTTCCAGAGAAAGAGGAAGCAGGGAACTAGGAGGTGAGCCAAGAAGTTGATACAATGGGAGCCCAGGATGAAGCCTCGTCCAATAAGTTATTGATCAACAGTATCAAGTGTAGCAGAGATACGATAGAGGAAATAGATAAGAGGAAGCCTTCCGGATTCGTATCCCCATGTGTACAAAATATTTTACTTTGTCTATAGACTTTCAGGATTGAAACATCATGATCCTAATCAAACAGTAATCTTGTTGTGACAAATGCAGGGGCCACAGAAAATGTTTGCATTCTTAAAGCTGTTCCGAAAGGGTTTACAATCTAGAGGGTGAGGTGAAGATTTGACCGGCACAAACACATACACAGACTGAACAATGATGATAGTATTAGCTCAGTTTGAGATATTTCCTAGTTTTGGCTTATGAGCCTCTAAAGGAATATGTAATGAAAATAAATTTTAATTTAACCAAGAAGTTTGAACCATTCCTTAAAGTTCAACGTAAAAAAAGACTCTCAAACACAACCGAAGACGTATATTTAGAGAAGCAGTAGTATTTACCCCCTCTTGCCCCCAAATCTCACATTTAAAAACCTAGTAGGAAAGTAGCAATTTATGCATCTGATGCTGGTGCTTCGATAAAAAATAACCCTTTTTCTGATGACTGGACATTCTTATTCTTCAATATTCTTCACCTAGACTTTCACTGGGGCCTTCTTCCTGACCCCCGCCAGGATTTCTAGGTTTTCCTGACTTACTTTCTTCTTTTTCTGTTTTCTTCTTCATCCCCCAAGTCCTGTTCATTTCATTGTTGCTTGCACACAGAATTCCAGCAGTTTCTCTGCTTGACAAGCCTTCATCTTTTACCTGTGGGGCTTAGGAAAGTTACGTGATCATTAACAGATGGAAAGGCTTTCTTTCATTATTCGGAAGTCAGGTAAGCAGTTGCATAGAGCTTATTGAAGCAAGAAACCAAAAATTAAGCACAAATTTCCCCCATATTTTCTATTTTTACAATACTACCCAGGCCTTGTCTACAGATGGGCTCATTGGCAATGTGCGGTGGCCGCCTTGACCGCCAGCCTAGTAGGCCTTCAACTCTAGAGAGCGCAGTTGACCAAGGCCTCCGGCTGCTGTGCTCTGCAATCTGTGGCCACATTCACACTGAGGCTGTGCTTCCTATTGGCTTCTCCCAGCCAGCGACTGAGTGTGGCAAGGATATGAAGGCAGATTGGACCCTGGGAGACACGGGCTCCTCTGATGGCAGACTTTGGTTGAAGGACTCCCCGAGGTCTCACTGATGCTTCCTGAGACTGCATGGCAGTGCAGGATGTTTCTACACAAGCTGCCCTCATTCTCTCCTTCCCTGGAAGTCAGACTTGCATCGGCACCTGGCAGCTCTTCCAGCTTTCCCTGGTTCCCTCACCATTTCTTACTACAGATCTTTCCCCTGATAAAACGCTCGCACACATAATCCTGTCTTGGTGTCTGACTTGGACTACACACCTAGAAGAGAAAGGCCCACAGTGGGTCCTAAACCTTGGAATTCGTAATAGTATTTGGTTCTGCTCCCACAACCTATATTGAAATAGTTGAATGAAAGTGATCTTATTTGCAAAGGGGACAGTGAAGAGTCAACCAGATTTTTATTGAGACTTGTGATCAGAAAGTCAAGTGCTTGAAGACCTTGGCTGAAACTGTTTACTGAACTACATTCACTTAGCAATGTATTTCTCCTGCCTCCTCACATTTCATATAAGAAATAAGATTGAGTGAATGAACGATGGCTGGATAGGGTCTGATTCTCTGATCTCTAACAGATTTATTCAACATTGCTTGCATATTTGAGGGAAAAAGATTGACTCAGTATTACTAAGAAAATGTCCTGACTCAGAGAATAGAAAGTTAGGAATATTTGATTTTCTACAAATGATCTGTAAAACTGAGATAAAATTTTTCACTTATCAGATTGGCAAATATTTAAAAGATTGATCTCATCAGTGTTGGTGAGGGGATAAGGAAATAAGCAAGTTCTTTATACTTGCTAAGATGATAAACAGATAAAAAAAGTCTTTCATAAGGTTAATTTTCAGGTACTATCAGCACTAAGGATGGGCACAATCTATGCTAGGAATCCCACTTTAGAATCTTTCTTACAGAAACGTTTGTATGGAAATACAAAAATCTGTATATGAGGCTGTTCACTGCAACTAATCATAGGGTTGTTTGCAATAACGACACAGGAAACAATCTGAATAGCCAGCAAGATGAAGTTGGTTGAGTAAATTATAGTATATTCCTACAATGGAAGATTATGCAGCTGTTAACACGGCTGCCACTTGCCTTGGACCTTTGTGTAAATTAGGAAAACATAGCCCCTCCTCTGGGTGAACAAAACCGAATGCCAGGAAGCACAGTTTGGTGAATGGCACGTGGGATAGATTTTAACTCCCATCACCCACTCTGTCACGTGCTCCTTTGCACTGCACAATCTAATAATACTGAACAACCCTGACTGCTAAAAGTAATAAAATAGTAATTTATGTAATGACCTGGAAGTTTGTCCTTTGATACTGTTAACCTCGTCCCCAATAAGAAAAGAAATAAATATATAAAAGAAGAGAAAAAGCCTGGAGAGTATATTGTTTACTTCTGCATAATGAATTTCCCTAAAACTTGGTGTCTTAGAAAACAAACATGAATTATCTCAGTTTCTGTGGGTCAGGATTCCTGGCACAGCCTGACCCGGCCCTCTGGTCTAGGGCCTCTCAAGAGGATGCAGTCCCTCAACTGTTGACTGGGGTTTCAGAGATCCCAAGGCTCACCCGGCAAGGGATCAGCTTCCCAGCTGATGCCTGTGGTTGTTGCCAGGGTTCCATTCCTCGTCTGCCATTCCACCGAGGACCTCAGTTCCTCAATGGCTGTGGGTTGGAGACCACCCTCAGTTCCTTGCCACGTGGGCTTCTCCACCAGACAACCTGAAACATGGTGGCTGTCTTCCCTTAGAGTAGACCGGTGAGAAGAGCCTGAGAGAGTGTGAGCCAGAAGGGAGTCACAGTGCTGTTTGTAACCTAATTCCTGAACTGACAGCCATCACTTCTGCAGTATTTCATTCATTAGAAACAAGTTGCTAGCTTCAATCCACACATAAGGGAAAGGAGATCATACAAGAGGCTGAATACCAGGGGAATGGAGCGTTTGGAGCCATTTTAGACTCTGCTTTACACAGAGGATGTCACTGAACTGTAAATTTGTAAATTTGTACCTCTGAGACAGAGAACTGGAATTCTGGGGTTTTTTAAATAGCATTTCAAACTTAGGAAAGTTGCAAGAATAGTACATGGCCCTCATTACATGCTTAATCATATTAACCAATTGTTTCCATTTTGCCCCAGAGTTTTATCATTCTTTCTCTCTACAAAAATGTGCATAGATATATGCATATCATCTTTTCTTTCTGAATCATTTGAGAGTAAGTTGGAATCGTAGTACCTCTTTACCTCTTAATATCTCAGTATTTATTTTCTGGGAACAAAGATATTACATAACCACAGTAAAATATTCCAATTTCTCAGGAAATTAAACATCAGTACTATACTATTTTGGAATCCATATTCAAATTTCACCAAATTTCTCAAGAACTCCTTTATGGCTGCCATCTTCTTCTTGGTCCAAGACCCGATCTGGGATCACACATTTCATTTAGAGGTCATGGTGTCTTAGTCTCATTTGATCTGAAACAGCTCCTTAGCCTTTCTCTGACTCTCTTGACCTTGACATTTTTTGAAGAGTACAAGCCAGTTTTGTAGAAAAAAAAAATGGGGGTTTGTTTGGTGTTAATTTAGCTCATGATGAGATTTAAGTTACATACTTTGGGCAGGAATACCACCAAAGCATCGTTACTGTAAAAGCCTTGTGCTTTTAATAAACGTATATTATTTGACTCTGTTATAATAATGATTTAATTTTGTATATAAAATGGAAGATTTTAATACTAGAAAAAAAAGAAGCCCTCTTTCTCTGTTTTCACCACTTGCAATCTTTTCTGTGACAAGTGACAGGATATTGCTTTCGGTGCTTACAAGGACACTGACCATGGGCTTGTTTATTCTTCACCACCCTTCTGATCACAGTGTTCTCTTGGATGCTCTAAAGAAAAAGCCAGATGGGGGTGGCAATCATCAGTGAAATGGATAAATACTTCAAAAATGAAGTTTCAACACAGGGAATGACCTACTAATCTTTAATGACTATTAACTGCGATGTGGATTTCAGCGGGGGATGCCAACAAAAATTTAATTCTGGTTCATGCTAACATTACCTGGCCAATGATAACATTAGTTAGAGATTCAGCTAATCTTCAAAGGACAAGGAAAACTTTCTAATATTAGGACCATCGTGTATTATAGCTTCAAATGAATGGGTGATTACTTTTAAACGCTGCTGCTAGCGGAATGACAACTAAACTTCAGGCAGTTTCATCGCCAGCGAGAGGAAGAAAGACAAGAAATGGGATTGAGAGAGGCAGCAACCACATTAGCGTCTGCGTCTGAGATGATGTCTCATTGGTAATTGTTTTCCCGTGATCCTTGAGTGTCTTCTTCATCACATGGCTCACGCAGCTATAATGAAGCCTGACCATGGGATCTTCGCCTTTTGAAGGAAAACAAAACAAAACAAAACAAAAAACCTCCCAGGTAAACCATACATGTCAGCTAAGCAATGCAGTTGGGGAGTGTTTCGCCTCCAGCCAGCTTTTGATTTTGCAGTTGGAAAGGGGAGGGAGCCTTTTCTGGAATGTTCCCACAGGCACCCAGCATTTGAACCCATGCCACCCTCCTTACACCATTTGCCACCCGGGTCCAGACACCAGCCCTTGGTGTGGCAAAGCGCTGCCCCTCCAGACAGCAGAGTTCAGGGTGCAGATTGCCTGGCTCGGCCGCACGCAGTCGTTGCTCTCTTTCCCTGTCAAGAACACAGTGCCGAATTGTTGGCCCCATCGACACGGTTCCCCGATATTCTCTTCCCCAGCTGGCTGGGTGCTTGGTCTGGAGCCCCTGGACTCACTCTCCACCCCCTTGATTCTCATCTTCCGATCGGATTTTCTCCCCTCCTGAGCGGGAGACTCCGGGGAAGGGATTGTTTTGGCTGGAATTTGACAAGGCACAGGTGGTTTTACCAGCTGCAAGTTCTTTAGTTCTTGTTGGCCGCCCACCAACTCTTGGTCTTTTCACAGTTCTTTCTGTGGTGTTGGAGGAGGAGGAGGGGCAGGAAGGGACAGTAGGTCCTTGATGTTGTTGTTCAACATTAGCAGCTGTCTCAGGTTGGCATTGAGTCCAGAACTGTTCTTCAGGAAGGGTTTCTCTTTACTCCCCACTCCCCCTAAATGTTGTTTCCCCCTGGAGACTGAAAGAGCTGACGGGAACAGCCACAAACATGGCAGCGTGGCCTGCGTCTTCGTCCACTCACCCTGGGGGTGAAAGGGCCACAAGCCCCCCTTGCCACGTCCCCACTGCGGTTGTGTGTGACTCCTGTGCGTAGATCACCGTGTCCAGCCTCCGGCTCCGGCTCCACTCCCGGGCTGGTTGGAATCCACGGACACCATCATCACTGCCCAAAATAGACGAAAATAATCTTCAGCTCGGTCTTTCACATGCCTCTTTTTGAGGAAAGAAAAAAGGAACTCACAACTTAAAAGGGTTTTTCCTTCTTCCTTTTCCTTTCCGAGCATCTTTTTGATAGCAACAATAAAAAACTTGAATGTGCCAGTTGACCTCCGGTGCTTCCCTGTTCACTGTCCCTTTTGAGCCTATTTTATTTTGAAAACATTCATTCGACCCCTTTCCTTAGAACGGTTTCAAGCCCCCACTTCACGCTTCCTCAGACATTCCTTCCTGCCAGGCTCTCCTTGATGTGTGTGGGCACTCACCTCCCCCATTAATCTGAGCCCCCCGTGAAAGCGGACGCTCAAATGGCCCTTTATTGGTTAATTCCTCTCCCTCTCCTTTCCTCTGATCCTCCTGCTTTATTTCTCCTTGTCCTCCTCCCCCTTAATCGCCCCATCCCTCAGCACTAGGCAGACCCAGGGATCTTGGAGCTTCGTGTTGGCCTTAGCTGATTACAACCAAGGGCTGCCCAGCAAAACCCCCACGAGTGTGGGGGCAAAGTTCCAGGGCCTCTGACATCTTCTTACTCCTCCTGCCCCTTCACAGCTGCTCAAAGGGCTGATGCCTCGCCCAGTCCCCGACGAAAAGTAATGGGTTGTCTCCCGGGATTTTCACACCACACCTCCTGCTCCCCCTCGTCATCCATCACAAGCTGTCTACATCCGCCACAGGACTCTTCTGCGTCCTGCCCAGGCCCACCTGTGCCAGAAGCACTGGGAGGCGCCTCTCCCTAAGTTTGTGTGCATCGAGTCAGGTTCTCTCGGCCCAGAATTGGCTCCTCCAGGGAATATAAGTCCATTAGCTGTTTAATAAAGCTTTGTTGATATTCCACAGCTTTCTATTTGCTTTGCACACAGAGCATTCCTTCGAAACCCGAACAGCCTGCAGTGAGGTGCAGAAAGATATTAAGGTGGAAGTGTTAATGGGGGGCGTTGTTTTGGGATGGTGGGGCAAGGGTGGGAGATCAGAAATAGCAGTGGTGGGAAAAGGTTGAGAAGAGGAAAGATGGGGAAGCTGTAGTGCCTCCCAGACTTTCTTGAGGGAGGACACGGGCGCTGCTACATTGGTACATATGGGTTCCCACAGCCCCGGAGACCCTCATAACTACACATATAAGTACAAACACACTTTGTAAAGTGCAGTGTCACTGAGTTTGGATCAGCTGCTGCTTTGGGTTTTCCATACGTCTTTTTTATCTTCTTCATTCAGGACAACCAGGAATGTACAGTATTTGGTTTGGCCAGCACCAGCATTTTTTAAAAGCCGTAGTTCTGTTTTATATGTCATTGCAAAATGTTCATTGTACTTGAGGGATGCTGCAGACACCTGTCAGCACAATGGAGAGAATATGCATCTTTCCTATCTGTTTCTCTTTGCTTCAAGGACCCAGCAGTGCTACTCTTCAGCAATATTCTTTTCCCAATAAGAGCTCACATCCAATCTGAATGCTAAATAATGTTGTCACGAGGTTGCATGGGCACTGGTTAAGATCTATGCCCAAACTATAATGAATCTCTCTTCTACATAACTGTGATTGTGGCCAAAATTGGTGAACAGCCCATCCTCAAGGGAGCAGTGGGAGGAGACCGGAATATTGTGTTGGATTCTGTCCTGGATATATCTTCAGCTAGACTCCTGGAGCAGTTTAAATCAAGAGCTGGGCTGAGCAGGCCTGAATGGCTTTCCAATGACAGATTTATGGAGGGAGGCCTAATTAGATCATGGTAATTTGTAGTATGACAGTATCTTTTGCTCAAGATCTCAAAGCAAATTTCTGCCTTGATAGGCGGGCCAAACAAAGACCCATGAATGTCAAGGGGTAGTTTCGATTTCACAAAATAAATCCTTGGGCAGCCCAGAATAACAGTCACACCTTGTATTTGGAAAACATTCTATCATTCTGCTACATATTTACATAATTTTGCCTCATTCGAATGTCCCAAAAATCCTATGGTAGAGGTAGGAAAGGTGGCCATCACTTTCTCGATTTTAGAGAGGGAAAAATAGAGGCGTTGCCTGGTGGGGAGACCAGCCCAAGGTCACAGAGCCGGTCCTGGGGTTGACATTTACGTAGCTCATATGGGCGGACAGAGTTTCTGGAGAAAAGAAGTGATGCGACTCTAAGCAGTCGGGGCAGACAGAAACCTCAGGATACTGAGATTCTGCTTCTGATGACTTGGCAGAAAGGAGCATGGCTGAGGAATACAAGCCACAGAGAAGCCAGAAGGGGAACCAGCCACAGGAGGACTGGAGAGTCAACCAGGTCAAAGGCTTCGAATGGATTGCACCCCCAGTGTCAGGAGTATGTGAAAACCTTGAGTTTGCACATCACGGTGTCACTTTGGCAAAAAATACTATTGTAGGTACTTAGCCACGAGGGGACTGTGGTGGCACCTCAGTCATTTCTTAGCTTCTGACAGAGGTGGAAATACCAGTCGGAGGTCCTGAGCGCTCTCCCCAGGGTCTCTCCATCCTAGGATCACGGAGAGTTGCTGGACCTGCCTGATGAGATTGTCCATTCCAGTGAAAAATCATCCATTTAATTCATTGCAAATCCACTTCCTGTTGGTCCCTATCATTGAAGTTAAGGTAATGAATGGATTTTGCCTTCAAGCAATTTACCTTCCGGTAGGAGGGCTGATACGAAACCTATAACAACAAAAAAGCTTCTCTTGATCCCTTGTGCCTTTGCTAACTGTCATGGGCATCATTTCGTTCTTTAAAAGGGACAGACTGAGCCTTATTCTTTGGTTTCCCCAGCAGGACTCTGCACAGAGCTGAAGCTCATAAAAATTTGCTTCCATCCAAATGATGATTTTCCTTTTCATTTTTGGTTTCTTAAGAACTCTTACTGTCTTAATAGAAAACTGACATACACGGGTTGTTTGGGTATTTGCTTATTTTTCTTTTCTTTCTCTCTCCCTCTCTGTCTCTGTCCCTCTTGCTTCCCCTCTGTCTCTGTTTCTGTCTCTCCCTTTCTCTCTAGCTCTAAATATGAATACTTTGCCCTTTTGGAGAAGGAGCCAAAACCTACTATGAAAAGACCCATCACGATTAAACACAAATGGCAGAGGCATTTCGTTCTCTAATTCTCGAATGTCCCCAGCATGGTAGGGAACACTTTAAATACATTTATACATATTTAGCAAATCCAAATACATTCATTCCTAGGGAATAAACAGGAAATGAACAAGTCTCCCATTCTCAATGAGGTCACATCATGGGTCCTCAGCTCAGGCTTGCCCTGCCTCCTTCTTAGACTTAAACCCGAGTGGGAAGATAATGGGTGGAAGGCAGCTTTGGGGACCTGCAGAATCCCAAGACAGTCTCCCCTAACTGTTCAAGCACACAGATTATGACAAAATTCATAAAATGCAGACTTGGCAGAATTTCCCAGAGCAGGAGGGGAAGGTGATAGCCTTCTCCCAAGTCAGAGGAGGCATGGATATTGCATAAATCACAACAAATATGTGATACGTCCTGCAAATGATATTAAAAATTAAATACACAGAAAAGTGAAGACAAGGCCTCTCAAATGACAGAGCCGTGGAGAGGGTGAAGGGGGAGAAAGTGAGGGGAGGGGCGAGGCTGTGGGGGTGAGAGGGGGGCAGAGCGCTAAATTTGTGAAAAGAAAAACACTGATGCTATGCATAGGCTGAAAGATGACATGTTTCCCTGGTCCAGATGGCGGTTTTTTTAGAGTTTTACTTGCATTTTCTGATTGAACAGACTTTGCTCAGATACTGTTGTTCATGTTAGAACTTAGGGCTCGGGCTCCTGTTTTCTCGCCGATGCGGGCTGACGCTGCTGTCCAGGTGAGGGGGGTCCAGAGTCTCAGGGAGCAGCAGCTCCTGGGGAGATGCAAGGGTGACTCTGGGCAGCCAATCCCACCACTCCATGCAATGGAAGAACCTTGGCTGCCCTGTGAATTCTCTTTGTGATTTGGAAGACAAATACCTCCACTGAATGGCCTATGAACAGGTGCTGCAGATGGCTGGACCCTTGTTCTTACAGGCTGTGTTGGAAGCAAGGGGGGCTGTTTTACTCTCCTTCGGTTCTGTTACGTTGCGAGTGAAGGGTGGGTTCTCAGAAGTTGAATTATGTGAATGCTCAGGAATTCCAAGGGGAGTGTGGGTAGGGGTGTAGCGTGCCATGTTAGGTCTCACTGTCAGCAGATAACATATTGCAGAAAGCTGCTCCTGGGATAAAGTCATTGTGCAGCTTGAAGGTGTGACATGATTCTTTTTGCTGTAAGGAAATCCCAAGCCATCGGGAATTCCTCAGTATCCGTTCTCATCTTGATATTAGAAGCTGAGGGGTTTCTTTCTAAGATCAAAGGACTTCAGGGGAAGCAAAAAAAAAAGGAGGACACAAAAATTACCTTCCAGAGTGTTTTGCTTTTCTTGAGGTTTCTAGATAATGATGGATGCTTAATTCCTTTGTTCAGAGATGTCAGCCTGTGAATCACAGGCAAAGCTCCCTTTTGGTTTTAGTTGTCACTGGTGTCTATTTATAGTCATGGCCAAATGTGACCTCATCCTCTAGGTTCTGCAAGTTCAGCAAAGTGAAGCCAGGTTAGCCTGGCCACAGGTCTCTGAGGAGCATCCCAGATGCTGCAGTGTGTCTGGTCAGCAATGCCAAGGTTTTTCTCTTTCTGCTACTCCTCAAATGCCTTTCAGCTCAGCATATCAGAGAACAAGGTGATTGGAGGAGGCATCTTTGAAATCAGAAATGAAATGGAAGTTCCTGACTACGAGCAAGAGTTGCTGATTTTTCTGTCTTTTCCTTTTCTCCTTCCATTTCCCCCCTCTTTCTTTCTCCAGTCTTCTGCTTGCCCTTTTTCCCCCTTTCATTTGTTTTTAAGAATAGAATGGAGAAAGGAAAAGATGAAACAACGAAGATTTGGATCAGTCCATAATGGAAGAGTCCCCATGAGGCCAGACCATCAGGAGTTTCCAGGGATTTGAATTGTGATCCTTTCTCATAAGTATTTAAATATAGAGAGAGAGGCAGAAACCCCACCTGAGGAAATGACAGCTCTTGTCTCGGGAGGAGCCGTAGGGTAGCAAACTCTACCGAAGGTCACAGGCATTTCCCCGAACCCTTTGCTCATCCAACCAGTATTCACTGTGTGCTGCCCATAAACTTTCAGCCTCCCTTGGAAGTCACCCTCTATCCATTTTCCTGGGGTTTTTCACCCTCCGTTTGAGAAAAGACTGACTGAGTAATCAAGCAAGAGCTTTACCTTCGAAGAGAAGCTCCATTTCTATGACATGGTTTACTTTGCTTGTTTGTTTGTTTTTTAAATTTTATTTTAATCATTGTTCAAGTGCATTTTTCCATCCTTTACTCCCATTCCAGCCCACCCACCCTACCCCTCTCCCATCCCTCCCATTTCCAATCCCCCCTAGTTTTTGTCCATGTGTCCTTTATACTTGTTCCTGTAAACCCTTCCCCCTTTCCCCTGAAATTCCCTCCCTTCTCCCCTCTGGTCACTGTCAGACTGTCCTCTATTTCAGTGTCTTTGACTATATTTTGCTTGTTTCTTTGTTTTGTTGTTTAGGTTCCTGTTATGGTCTACTTTGTTGATATCAACAAAAAAAATTTCTCCTCCAAATTCAAGAGTTTTTACTAAGCTCTCGCTGGCTTCCGTGACCCCCACCCTTCATATTTCATCCAATACACGTTTTAGAGGGGGCATGGCTGAAATAGTGCATCTTCAAGTCTATAAAGTCAGAGGAATATATTGATTTGGTTAATTCAGTAAAAAAATCTCTTGAGCCAATTGTAAAGAAATGTGACTGTTCTGTCCAGAGCTGTTGCTGTTGGCTAGACATTGATGTGGCCAGGCTGCGTGACGCTGCATGAGGCCTGGCTCAGGATGATTTGCATAGACTCGATATCTGACCACCAATGGACTGACACAGACTAAAATGTAGGGCACTCATAGAACCCCAAGAAACTTAGGCGAAAACACCATAATAATGAAGAGAGTTCTGCAGTAGCTGAAGGAAAGTGATCTTATACCTGGGGACAGGACCCACGTTCTGCCTTCAACTTCTAGCAAGAAAAGCCATGTTTAAACCATATTTGTGCCACAAAGAAGACATATTCTATAGTGAAAGCTACCTTGATCTTTTTGGTGTGTGTTTAAACTTTAGTTTTTCCAAGATGAAAAATAACCCAAAAATAAGGAGGAACAAAATCAAGGCATCAACATGGGCAGCAAGAGAAGAGCGATACAAATATTCTTCTTTCCCTACTGGCCCTGTAAGCTAAATCCCAAGCGGCTTCTTTGATTTCATTTTTGGTAATTGCAATGGAAAATTGCATCTGGGCTGACAATGTGTATCCCGTGCTTCAGCCCAGTGTGCTCACAAATTGCCAAGTTATAGCACACCCCCAGCAGAAACAATAGATAGAGGGTTCTCACAGAAATACTGGCAAACCTTTAAGAGCAGTGGCATTTACTGACACTACACCCTAGAAAAAAAAAAGAAATGAATGGTAAACTGTACATCAGGGCGGTCATCAATGTCAACCGAGCCCTGATTTTCCTTCTCATCCCCTCCAAATAATTTGGCTCTCCAAATTGCATCTGCTGTTGTCTTTTTTGTAGATACAAAAATTACGTGGCATCTAGTCGGAATTCTACCTTCTTTCCCTTTCTCCCTACCTCCTGGATGCTTGTTCATTTTGAGATAAAGCTGGATATTTAGAAGCAGTGGGAAAAGTATCAGAGGCCAATCTCATTCACCTAGGTGGGGAAAGAATCCTTTTTTTGAGAGCTAGAATATAAATATTTTAGGGTGTATTTCATTCCAGTCTGGTTTCCCTGGTCCACCCAGAACTCTTGTTGTCTCTCCCAGGCTGTCGGTAAATATGTTCTGGAGAAATCCTAACTTATTTCCACATTGGCCTGAGTGAAACGTGAATATTTCTTAATGAAATAGAACTGATTTTGCATGTTCACTGGGTGGCATTACTATACGTCTGTAATTATGAAAGATCTAGAACTAACTGGAGCTAAAAGTGGAGGCTGGAACTCTCGCCTTCCTGCAGCAGCGCTTGCCGGCTTTGAGGGAGTGACTCCCTGTGTCCCTGAAACATCATCTGTATAGAAAATTCGCCCTGCAGGTGCTGGGGGTCACAGAGGCGTCCCCATCCCTGGAAGGCTGGGAATATGTCCTGGAACACAGAAATGTCAGGGTTTAACCTGGGGCTTCGGCCGGGTTCACCTGAAGAATCAGGAGTCTGGTCTTCTCGCCGACAAAAGTCATACAATGTGCTATGTGTACACCCCAAAGACTAAACAGCAAAAACATGTCTGTGTGTGAGTTGTTTATTTGTTTTGTATTTAGGCCAGCTTGAAAAAAATACACCAACACCCACTTAACCTCAGACAATCATTTCAAATAGCTATTAATTAATGCCTTTGGTGGTTTTAAAATAGAAGTCCTTTGACAAAAATCAACTACTATACTTCGTTATCCCCCATAATAGGAAAAGGGATTGAGTCTCTATTTTCATGTAATACATGGCCAGGAATAGGTGTTTACTAAATGCAATTTCACTTATTTATATGCTTTAAATAATTATACCATCATCATAATAATCTTCACAAAATATAGTATTGTGTGTATACTTTTACACATCATCACTATAAGAACATTAAGTGGCAGTGTGATAAAAATTCCCACTGAAAGAGGAAAACAGTTGAAAAATACACACAAAATCTGTTGTTCCATAATATACTCATCACTGTACAAGAAGTCAGCGTCCAGTTCTCTAAATAATTATCAGTCAGTCCCATCACGCTAAAGTGGGTTTCTATCAATACTGAGGTTATCTTGGCTTGGCCTCGGCTGACCCTGAGTGGGCAAGAAAGACTAGCCAGGGCACACCTAATGGCTACGTGCCATCAAGCAGCTGTGGGAAGGACAAGTGTACTCAAGCAGCGGAATCAATCACCGGACTCATTGACCCGGCAGCCTCCCACCCCTCCCACAAGCTCCCCGGGCTTACAACTTGCCAGCACCCTCCCTTCCTCTGAGTCAAACTCACCCACATCACCTTCAAGGGGCCGTGCACCTGCTCACACTACACTTCCCTCCTGGCCCCTTGCAAATGGGCAGCTGCAACTTAAAAGGGAATGTTTCCAAGATAAAACCTTCACTTGTCACACCACAGACACACACACATGCTTCTGCACACATACACAGAGGCATACACATGCACATACTCGTGCCCTTTCTGCACACACATGCTTGCACACACTCTCATGCATTGCTGAGATTCCACTGGGGTCGATGCTGTGGACAGACCTCCCCTCCACTCTTGGTTCCTAGCCCCCTCCTCTCTACCCGCACCACCCCAAGCCCTTTCTCGCCAGCCAAGGACTCGGTGCCGTCCGCACTCTGAGACCCGTGGCCGCTGCCTCCCCTCTCTCCGGCTTGGAAGCGGCAGGCTCCCACCAGGGCTCTGTTGGCCAGCCCTGTACTGTACTTCATTAGGCAGCTCTATTTAATGGTTTCAACAAAAGCCATCATTTTAGCCCAACTGCCTTGACTAAATTAAAATTTCCAATCTCTGTTTTAGTGTTCTGCAACTGATGTATACATAAGCAAAACTGGTCAACATCTGCCAGGGGGTTGGCCAAAAGTTCTGTAAAGATGTACTTCACATTTCTGAAGCATGTGCAAAGTAACAGCGTCCTTATCCTCCCGAGAGCTCTCACGGTTTTACTTCACCATTTGTTCAAACACACTTTCACTGCGTAGAAGCCATCCAGTTCATTCTCCCCTTGGTTGCCGTTTTATCTGTAGTGTCATTTTGAGTAATTGGGGTATGGTAGCTGATCAACTTACAGGTTTCTCATTGGCAGGAAGGGACCATATTGGCACCAAGAAAGAATATGATGGGTCCTCTCGGTGCATAAGCAAGTGTCCCTCTCTTGCACTTGGCTACCCCAGGCCATTAGGAAATAAGCTTATGAGAGCCTCCAAGTGTATACGTCTTCAGTCTTCCCAGGCCGAGGGAGGCACCTATAGAAGAAACAGAGCAAGCCAGTGTGGAAAGACGGTCAATGTACATATTTAGTCAGTGATCTGTGAAAGTTTTTGAATTAGTTTTTAAAGCTTTGTTAAGACCAGAACGCACAGATGTTGAAAACAAGTTCAGATGTAGCGACAGATGGTATTTGATTATGAAGCAGACTGTTCATATAATACAAAGATGCTGCTTCTGCCATACACAAGTAACTGCAGAGAGTGCAGTAGAAATTTTGGAAGGCAGGCCGTTTGAGAGGGTCTTTGTGCGGCAATAACTTTCCCATTTTCCAGCAGTGCTAGAATTGGGATAATTTTTCCCTTTTCTTTTCAATCAGGGCCTCTCTCTGCTCTTCCAAGCCCCACCTCCCTTTCCAGCCTCATTTCCTCCAGCCTAAAAAACTCCCCTCTCCATTCGGTGGGTCACGTCTTTTCACAACAATAGTGTCAATCAGCAGACATGTGGCCTCATCAGAGGCAGGCCTGTGCCCAAAGCTAGGGGCGAATAGGCAGCGATTGCCAATGTTCCCGTAGTCTAAGGAAAAAGTCTTCTTCAAGGAGAAAGGCTTCTCACTGTTTGTGCTTTGCAATGAGAACTCAATCTGGAAACAGAAGGCAGGACTGTGGCTTGCGACGTGCCACCACATGTGTGCTGAGGTTGCTGGTCTGGCGTGAACACGTTGAAGATGCAGCTGCCTCCCCTGTAAAGTGGGGGAGCATTTGCCCTCCTTGTCTCTCCGGGGTGCTGAGAAGACCCTACAGGATGCCGGATGAGGACGTGTCTTGAAAAGTACAAAGTGCTGTTCACATGCATGCGATTGCTATTGTCAAGGTCAGAATGGAAGAGTGTGAGTATCTTAGGTCAAAAGGAAAAATGTTCTTGTACCTCGGGAGCTCTGAATCAAAAATCCACTCTCTTTCTTCCATGTGGACCCTAGACGAGTGCTCTGGTATCAGAAGATATGCTTGTTAAATGATGTGGGACCAGCAGAATCCCTGGCTGGAGAAATATGCCCACCCCTTACTCCTGCCCCACATATGGTTATTTCCCTTTTACAAACTAGGGACTTTTGTGGATCAGTGACTTAGAAATTGTGGTGTTATCACATCCTGGCCAATAACAGGGTTTCTCAGTGAGTTTCTGAGTACAGTGCCAAGATGCAGACATGCTTAGAGAAGAAAGATGTGGATTCAACAGCCTCCACTCCAGCCTTCCTCAGGATCCAAGCTCTTAAGTCTAGGTGAGTTGCCAGGCCTCCTTTCCAAAGCTTCCCATGGCTCGATTACTTTTCTTTCTGAACACACTGTGCCCTCGTGTGTGTTACGGTGCACATGTGGGTGAGAGAGAGGGCAGGGGGGCGGGGGTGAGGGCAGCCTCAGCGCTCCCGTTCCTGCCCAGACTGACTCACAAGCCCACTGTCTGTCTCTGCAATCCAAGACTCTTGTTTTGAAGAGCTTACTATGTGTGAAATCATATTTAACAAACAGATGAGCCAGAGGAGATGAGGGAAAGCACCAGCGTGCCAAGATGTTTTGGAGGAGATTTTGAGAGTGTTTCGGTGGGGAAGGGGCATGGGTAGAATCATTCTAGATGGGCTCAGCTTGGGGGTGGATGCAGGAGACAGAGAGGACGTTTTAGGTGTCTCCCTGGGGTGGAGGGCTGTCCTGTGACGTTTTATACACTGCTCCAACAAAACCTTTTTTTTTGTTAATTTTATTGGGTTACTGATCAAAAAGATCAACCTAGTTTAATTGAGGGTAAACCTGGTAATGATGCTAAGTTATCATCAATGTCTGAGCCTTGATTAGACAATAAGGAAATGAAGTTAGATTCTCTCTTCAATTTGCAAATGAAGGTGAAAGCCCACTCTGTCTTTACTGCAGACAGGACCGATGACATAATTGGTGGGTCTCTGTCCAAAATGAAAATGTGTGGCCCTTTGTTTAAAAATGGTGATGAATTTCAAGAGGGAGACAGCAGAGCTGTAAAGCAAATATGGGACTCTCCTAAGCGTGGGACCCTGAGTGACTGCACAGGGCTCAGGAGTACCAGATTGGCCCTGATTTGTATATGATGGATGGAGAACCACACTTTTCTGGTCACCTCCCATCCAGCACCTCTGCCACACTCGGGAGACTGCTGTGGTTTGAGGCTCAATTTGCTGAACGATACGTCAACAGGTTACCAAGCGCCAGGAGAAAAGTGGATGGCAGTGACCACAGAGGCATAAAAGAAAACAGAGTGGACAAGAAAGCAGGCTGGACAAGGATTCAGAAGTCCTGGGTTTACTCTCAAATCCCATCACCCAGCAGATTTATGAACTTAACCACTGGCGAGGAATAATCGGGCCTTCCTACTCCAACAGTCTCCCTGATAGATGCGAGCTCCAGGGATGACGATAGGAGTGTCAGCACGAAAAGTACAGAGCACTGGCAAGGCAGCGGGCATTGCAGGGTGGTGGTGGGGAGCTGATTAACTAATCTTCCAGTCGAGATTGGTGGGGCAGCCTTTGTGCTCAGCACTGCAGTGGGTGCCATAGTTACCGCAGTGATCACTGGGGAGACACTGGCGCTTGGAACCAGGCAGATGGATCCTCTCTTTGAGTGTTCCACTGAGTGTTACCCATTCCCCAGATGCTTTAGGCGAAGGTCTGCAAGCCCGTAGGAGGTACATAACCACTTGTGAATGTTCACATGGCCAGGGAAATCAGCTCTGGCCATGGAAGAGGCTCTGTTAACCCATGAAAAACACAAATAACAGTGAACTTGGGCAGAAAGAGTACCTGTGTATTGGTGAAATGATGCCATTGGATTAGAGAGCTCCATTAAGACACACACTTCCAAATGCAAGCTGAGGGGTAAGAGGGGTGTTTGGCCCTGGCTCGGGCTGTGCTCCCTGTCCTTTCTCTGACAGCTGTTTTTGATGATAACTAATCACATCTTCACACGCTCCTTATCCCACACCACCGTCACTCCTACAATGAGGGCCAGAATCTCCAAAGGAAGTATTTCCATCACCTTAGCTGGGACCACCTCCGAAGAAAGGAGATGTAGACAGCTTAACTTTCCCAAGTGGGCCTGATTTGTGTGTCCTGCTTTTGGGTAAATTGCTGCCATTAAAGTGACAGCACCCAGCTAGTCCATGCCAAGACTCCTACCCATAAAAACTGAGAGACAAGGAATTTGTGTTGCTTTAAACTACTAAATGTGTGACAATTTGTAATGCAGCCAAAGAAAACTAATACATATTGCAATATTTTATTATCATATAGTAATAACTACCCCTTTGGGGTGTCTGTTGTGTACTTGACTTTGTACTAGGGTACACGTTCTCTTAATTCTCACTACAGCCTGGTAATGGAGGTAGTTTAAGGACTGATTTAAAGATGAAGAACTTGAGGTTCGAGTAACTTATTTGAGAGCACAGAATAAGATATAGGATGAGGGATTTGAACCCAACTCTGTCCTATGTAGGGACCATGCTAAGGAGGAGGGTGACTTTCTTTAATTATAATTTCTTCCTTTCTTTCCCACATTCCTTCCAGCCCATTGCCTTCCTGGTCTGGTAACTTATCCAGATCCTGCTACATACTTGAATTTCTCCCTCTTTACTCTCATTTCTGCAATGTGTTGGGGAACCCTAGCCCACCTCCTGTCCCTGGGTGCCAAACCTGCCTTCAGAGACACAGGCCTCCTGGGCTGAGATCCCCAGAGCTCCAGGAGTTCCTCACAGGAGCAACAGCATCTGGTGCCCACAAACCCCTACTGGACACTGCCAGTGACATTGTAGTATGTACTCATTTTCCATGGCTGGGTGACAGTTTCCCACAAATTTCATGGTACAGTGGGCAACAACATGGCACAGTGTAGACAACAGAAGGCTTTTGAGCTCGCTATATTTGAATCTAACTTTTGGATTTCTCAAGACTCCTACTTACCACCACTTAGCCTCAAACTAGCATGCAGAAGACACTTACTAAAGCTTGTCAAAGACATAAGTGAAGTTAAGAAAAATACTCAGGATGACGATGATACTGGCAAAAAGGTAGAACAGGTAGTAGCTTCAGGCCTTATTCTCCCACGGAGGCACTGACTTAACAACAATGCATGGTCCCAAAGCCTTTGTGAGAACTCTAGAAACAAGTTAACAAGTTGAACTCAAGGCCAAGAACGTCCACATTAAAACACCTCCATCCACTTGGAATGGAAAGTGTTGAAGACCTGGAGACTGGGCGATAGAGACAGGCAGCTGTGAGATGCTCTGCGTTGACCTGTGGTCTTTGGAAATGCTCTGCAAATTCATTCAGATGCACAGGACTTGAAGCAAGAAGGTACCTCCAAAGCCCTGAAACGCTAGGATGTAGCTGGTGTCATTCTCAGTGATGCTCGAGGGACCCTGCGGGTGGACGATGCAATCGCATTCCATGGTCCCCTAAGGTAAAACACAACACTGACGGCTTGGGGTCCCCTAGTTCAGAGAAATTTAGGACTTATTTCAGTTTGTGCATTTCTACATTGTGCAGAAACACAATTTCTTCCACAATTTGTTTCTCCTAATTATATTGGGGCAAAAATTATTAGGATTTTTTTCAGGAAAAATTGTATTATGAGTGTTTGCAATTTTTCTCCTTCTGTGTATTTCCAGCAGGGAATATATGCTGCTTGTGGAGACAGCTTTCAGGCTGTCCTTTGTTGAGAAATCCAGGTGATGGACACGTGACAGAGAAGGTGAAAGAAAGCTGAAAGTTTCATGGACCGGGTAACATAGTGGTTAGAGCATAAGCTCTGGAGCCAGACAGGCAGGGTTCAAATCTTACTTTCACCACTTGCTTAGTTGGGTGACCTTGGGCCAATAATTTCCAAGTCCCTGTCTTCATAAATGGGATATAATAATAGTATCTATCTTGCACAATTCTGGACATTAGACAAGCTGACGGACGTAAGTGGCTGGGACAGTGCCTGGCACCCTGAAATTCTACATAAGCATTTGTTGTTATGACTGTGACTGTTCACAGAATAAAGTACTGTGGGAAATTCCAGGAGGTTAAGAATGGAAAGTAGGAGCTGAGAGTTGGTGCGATGCGGGGGGTTGATGCTGATATGTGGGAGATTTTAGAAGGAGCTAATGTGGAGAAGGGGAAGATTTTAGATGTTTGTTGTGCTTAAAGATTTCACTGTCTCATAGTATTTTTATATGAAGATCGTGTCACGATTTGAAGTGCTTTGAATTAACTTATTGTTTCAAGAGCAAATTTCTTTAAATGGGCTACGGGGCACATTAAACTTGAAATGTTCAGTGGACGCCCGGGTGGAAATGTTGAATAGACAATGGAAGTAAGAATCTGGGGCATCACCCAGCTGGAGTTACACGTTGTCAGTAGAGATGGTATCTGAAGCCTCGCAACTGGATAAGATCTTTTAGAGGTTGTACTCCATGGAAAGAAGTCTGACAACAGCTCCTTGGGTGCTTCTAGTCCTACTAGTTTCCTTCATAGCCTCAAATATCACCTTTAAAGATCTAGTCTTAGTTGTGTCACCTATGGATTGCATTTTTGACTCCCAAGATGAGAGCCTTAATACCCCCACTTTCTCTCTACCAGCACCTCCTAACTTGGATCAACCATGCCTTGTTTTTACCCTGCCAAGGTTGATAATGTTTACGTTCTTGTCTGTAACCACCTTTTAGTCGTCCGCTACAGCCATCTACTGCTTCTCAATGGTAACCAGGAGTAAAGCACATTGTCATCATTACAATGATATAAACGTGGACATGGCTAAGCCAGGCAGTGTCAGAAGTACATTTCCTTCTTTACTGGTTCTAGTCATTCATTCAAGAACTAGTGACTGACTGCCTGCTACACCTCAGCACTGTTTCATGGTTAGCATTATAAGAGAGAACTTCCTGTCCTCATCGCCTTCCTGTATGGGCCCCAGATGCCTGGAGGCAGGGTGTTCCTAGAGTGCGCTCATTAGAGTATGTTAATCTTCTTTCCATCTTCTCATCAGCCTGCTTGTCTGATATCAACGTCACCACACCAGCTTTCTTTTGGTTACTGTTTGCACCGTCTTCATTTTTCCAAAATGGATTTTCTTCACATTATTTATCCATTGCTTGAAATCATGCCCCATTTTTTTTAAATTCCATTTTACTTTCTTGTATTTTGGTTTTGTTAATTTTTTATTCTCCTGAAGTTTCCATCTGTTTTTTTTAATTCTTATTATGACAAGGAACACATAATTTCATTATTATTTCACAAATATTTTCTAGCTTCTGATTCATTCTGCCCATTGTATGGAATCTTTTAAATTTTTCTAGTGAAATCTTTCTGGAAACTATTGAGTTCTGTTCTAATCTGAACTAATTGCATTCTAAGCCTGCTACATAGCCGTCAACCCATCTTCTATGTAACTCCTAGTCTGTTTTACTTTTTCTTCATTCCACATCTTCCTCTTTTTTTTTTTTTTTTTTAGTTTTTACCATCTGTTAGAATGCATTTCAGGTAAATTCTTCAGAAATAGTAAATAAAAATACATTTTTGAATCAGTGCATATCATGGTCTTTATTCTTCTACTTGACTGATAGTTTGGGTTGGTATTATATTATAGATTTTTATATTCAATACCTGAATAGGTTTTTAAAGAAGAACAAAGAGTTCAAGCAGCAAATAAAGTAAAGGAAAACATTCGGACAGAGAGAACGTGTATGCAAATGAACTGAGGCATGAAATAACAGGATGTGTATTAGGAACTATAAGCAATTCAATGTCATAGGGGTATGAGGGCCAGAATTAGAGGGTAGGGAGGAAGAAATGGGAAATACAGCAGGGGGAAAGGTAGGGGTACTATCGAAAGGAGTGGTGTCAGCCATGCTAAGGGGATTGGGTATAATACTGAAGTGGAAGGGAGCCCTGAACCATCTTAATCTGGGGAATACCAGAGATGTGGTATAGAAAGACTGACTGTTTAGCAGAGTGCGGAGGATGGCTGTGGGTTGGAAGAAAAGGGACCAGCAGAAGGGAAATGCTCTGATCATGTGCCGCCCATGCCCTGTGAGGCCCCAGGGGTTTGGATTCGGAGAATCCCAAGCAGTTGCCAAGTGATTTCATTCGGGGATTCTCCCCCTTACTCCCAGCACTTCTGGTCATTTAACATGTTTGATTGAATCATTGTGCTTTCTGGTTTAGGTTAAAATCCAAGGTCACATCTTAGGTCATTTGGTAAAGGTATCCTTCTGGGTTATAAAACTTCATCCGAAAAAATGTGTCCAATCTGGTTTGGTTCAGGTACCCTCTGTTTGGGTGTCTGTCTGGCAGAATGGGGGGGGAAGCCTCTGTTCTGGGAAACAGCCCTTTCAGGCCAGTTCTGGCTAATTTCTCGATTTACGAGCATGTATCTAGAGTGCATGTGGCTTTACTGCAGTGCTGTTCTGTCTGTGTCCCGTATAATTTAGACTCAGGATAGCTCTGGTCACTGAATGGGTCTTTAAATTACTATATTATATTGTAACTAGAATTGTTTTGTCAAAAATCAGGGAAGTGGGACAAAATGCCTTACCTAGAGGGTTTTTTTTTTTGAGTTCACATGATAAAGATGCATGCAGAGTTAAAAAAAACAAAACAAAACAGAAAATCAGTTAATGGCTCAGAGAAAAGGGAATTTGCATGTGAAAGATACAAGCTCAGAGGAGAGGGGCCAGGAAGATCTAGATATTATGACCGCTGCAAGCTGGTCAGCGTTCCCGCAGCCCCAGGGGATCCACTCCCATGAGTGGAATGGGACAGCGCGCCTGAACTGGCATCGCTGTCTTGAATCGGTCAAGGAACCAGATTTGGTGGAGGAAAAGCCCTTACCGGGGCAGGGCAGTATCCTTTTCAGAGACTTTCAGTGGCAGTAAGGCCAGAGGGCCAGTCTTCTGGATGTTACTGGGCACATACTCTATTTACTACATTGGGTCTGTTACACGGGAAAAGCTCAAACCCTTCTTGTGCCGAGTATGAGGTCACGTGGGAAGCCCCAGATCGTAGGGGTAGTAAGAGCCACATCAAGGCGTCTGGGCTTTACTCTGAGCTATGGTAAAACTCTGCGTTTTGAACAGGGGGCAGATGAATGTTTTAGAAAAATCCCTCAGAATACAGGATAGGAGAATGAATAACTGTTGGGGTGAAAATGCTGGAGGCAGGAAGGCCAGTCATGATACTGCTTCCTTCTTGCCCTTGCAAAACCTGAGATGAGAGCTGAATTAAATTCTGTGGCTGGAGAAAAGTCAATGAATTTGAATGATCTAAGGAATGTGAATTGATAGCCAAATTATGATTAATTATATTGGGAATTAAGAAAGAATGACTTACAGCTTCTCGATTTGGGCCAATGGATGAATGAATGAAGAGACCATTCAGGTAGAAGAAGACACCCTTTGGGAAAGACGTCATAATCTGGGATGAAGCAGAGCAGTCACGTGTGGACCTCTTTCCTTCTCTCCTTAGATAGAAATCTCTTTTATCTGTCCGGTGAAGCAAAGAAAACAGCTTGGCGGTTTTTCCTCCTCCATGGAGACAGGAAGTCCTCCCTCTCACTCCATCCCGAAAACGTCCTCTCCTAGGCGGTGTTGCTCCAGGGCATCTTTCAGGCTTTCAGATGCTCTCCACTTTCTCCAGACACGGGGCTTAGTGGTCTCCTCCACTGGAGTGCAGCGTCCGCTGGGGTTTTACTCATCACTGTTGCCACAAAACCTAGAACAAATGACGACTGAAGGAATAAAAGAAAAGAGTTCCCCGAAGCTTAGTGTGGCTGTGACCACAGAGGCTCTGGGCCCCCAGAGGGAAGTGACTTCTCAGAGGACTCTCAGCAGCTGTCTGAGAAGCTGCAAATTCCCAGACAGCAGCTTATCACAGGCCACGCTGGGGTTGTCGCACACAGTTCAGGCAAAACTCTAACTTCAGGGCCTCCAGACTGCCCGGCTTTCAGTCTGAGTTGAGAAGGCCACTCTTTTTGCAGGGTCACTATGGGGCAACAGCCAGCAGAAAGCTCACAAGTTAATAATAATAATAATAATAATAATAATAATAATAATAATTTTAATCCTTACTTGAGGATATACATGCTTGGAGAGAGGGGAAGGAAGGAAGAGAGAGAAGGGGAGAAGCATCAATTGGAGGAAACATCAATGGTTGTCTTCCATATACACCCTGACCTGGCACTGAACCTGTGACCCAGGCATGTGCCCTGACTGGGAACCAAACCGGTGACTTTTCAGTGTACAGGATGATACTCCAACCAAGTGAGCCACACAGGCCAGGACAGGAAGCCTGCTGCAATTTTATGTAGGAGACCAGCTGGCTGGCACACATGGCCCAAGTGCTCCTTCTGGTGTGTTTGCCCTCTTTCGACTGTGAGCTCCATGAGGGGAGACTGGGTCTTGTGATTCCCCCCGGACTCAGCTGAGTGCCGGACACTTAAGGTGAGCTCAGTGCAGCTGTGTCAAATAAGCAACTCTGTACGTGCAGGCGGAGTTACTGAGCTGCCATCATATCGTGTTTTTTTAAAAATAAAATCTCTTCTTTTTAAAATTGATTTAAAATTATAAAAGCAGTAACACTTAAAAATTCAAATAATAAAAATGTTATACAAAGAAAAGGCACCCCTCATCTCTCCTCTCCAATCCCAAGTATCTATGTATCTATCTATCTACCTATATACTCTGTCTATCTCTGGTACAAATTGGTTCTGAACATTCTGGATCAGGCACTAAAAGCATTTCCCTTTGTAAGGTGCACCAGCCTGGATTTACCAGAACTGGCTAGACATCGAATCTTGGTTATCTGGAGGGACTCTCTCTCTCCCTTGAGGTTGGTCAAGAACCCCAAGACTTATGGGGTCCAGGAAGATTGATGGTGGGCCTAGGGCCGCTAATTATGCTTCTGTTCTCAGTGCTTTCTGTTTATAACACTAAGGGCGAGTGGGGAAAGTCACAGGAAAAATAGTAGAAATAGACATTAATTCTCCAAATATTCATTGTGTCCTCCAACGTGCTGAGTGCTGTTGTGAGTCCTTGAGTGTATCTCACTACCTTTGTGAGCTTTATTATAATTTTAATAATTTTTAAAAATGGATCCTTTTTTGTTTTTCAATACTTTCTTGACTTCTTATTTGCTAGCATTTTCTCTTCTAGGTCAACTTTAAATTGTTCAGTAAGTTTTGTAAACAGTCCTTTACACTTGATTGGGATTGCATTACTTTATAAATTGATTGCATTAATTGCAGAGTATAGTTATTGAGCAAATTAAGCAATTAAATGATTTACCATTTGGATCCTCCCATTAAAAAGTTGTGTTTCCTTTATATGCCCAGTTTCCCTTTTTTAAAAAATGAAGATGAGTGTTTTATTAACCCCTCCCAAGATTTCTGAAATTAAAGGAATCATCTAGATTATTCCCGGCACATTATGAGAACGTGATAAATGTTAGTTGCTATTATTATCATTATTATTGTTATCATTTCCCTTGACTATTTATTTCGTTAGATCTTTCTGTCTTTACAACGTAGCTTCACAGCTTTATGTCTAATCATTTATAGGCTTGGTTGTTATTTTGTTTCCATTGTATGTTCTAATTGTTTATTGCTAACATATAGAAAAAACAAATGAAAATACAAGTTGGCTTCCCAAATATATATTGAGCGTCCTCTTTAGTGTGCCTCATTCTCCCCTCCAGTCCAGCTCCGATGTCATTGGGAAGCACCAAGAGGGAAGAAATGGAGACCAAGTTCAGGAGTTACTGTGTGATTTCCTCTCAAGGCTGAGGTGTTATCACTCCAAAGTCAAACACAAATAGGTTTTCAGTGCTCTGTTGTTCACATTAATCTCCCCTCTGCCCAAGCTGGATGCATTAGAGAATTGACGATCTTGCATATGGAAGTAATTCTTTTCATCTGAATCTTTGAATACTGGCTTATACAAGATACACACCTGACTATCTACTTTGCAAATAGCCATTTTAGCCAGAGGTTAGGAAACAAGTTTGCTATGAGAGAACTGGGAGAACCAGGATGCCCAAAAGGGGATGGAATTGAAAGGGCTCCAGCCTTTCCCATGATGCCAAGAGGGGAAGTGGCTCAGGGTTACATATCCACTCGAGTTTTGAGATACAGTACTTTCAAACAAGAGGTAGTCTATGGACCTCTAGCTAGAACATTGCAGCTGAGGCTGCTGGGAGTCTGAAAGACTACCACCTGTCCTTGGAACAAATTGCTCAGGGGGGTTATCAGCTCCCTGGGTAACCGAGACACAGCATTAATATCCCAAGAAGACTGTGATGGGCTCTATGGTGTTCAGATAAAAAATTTCCCCACATGGAGACCTTGGTTGGCTGTATCCAGATCTAGGAAGTGGTCGCACAACTACAACTTTATGTATATATTTGTATTTTTTCAAATGTCAGTAGAGTTCACTCAGTTAACATTCCAATCATTTAAAAATGAATATTGATGTTCTGAACATGGTTTAACCTTTTCTTTTCTCTAGTCACTCTCATGCCAGTGGTGTCCCCTCAAGTGTCACTGGCCTGGTTCCATGATGTCAGATGTATGCAGCAGAGAAAGGGGATATACCAGCAGCTGGAGGAGCTGAGCGGAAGGAAGGAGACTAAAACATATTAATCCCATCTTAAGCAACAGGCACTGTGTTAAATGCTTTCAGATACAATACAACATCGAACCCCCAGGGCAATCTGGCAAGAGTATTGTTATGACTGTTTTCACACAGGAAGAAACTGAGGCTCAGAGAAAATTAAGATTTAAACCAGAGTCCATTTAACTCCAAAATCCATGGGCCAGAAGTGCCAGTTCATTCTGAGTTCCAGAGCTCTTAGGCCAGGTCGCCAGAAATCCTAGAGACAGGACTTGTATAATATTGAGGTCAAAGCTGAATCTAAATGAGTCTGACCTCTCCACTTAGCAGTGGGTTTCTTTATTAGCAAAATACTCTGTCAAGCTGTCTCCTGTTGGGGAAATCAAAATTCTTTCCAACAGAACGAAGACCTGCTGCCATTACGAGAATGTTGTTATCTTGCTCTTCCAGCTCCTAAATCCACTCCTTGGAACCCCATCATGGACTTCCCACCTACAATTTTGCTTAGTGTGTCAAGAGCAGATGAACAGGACTGAGGAAGCTGTAGGCAGACAGAATTAGTGATAATTCTTTCCCACAATAGTGCACTCCATTCTTCTAGCATACCTCAAGTGCATGCCCTCGGCCAAAACAGATCTGGCAAGAGGGAGATTAACAATGATGACAAAAATAGTTCCTGACTTGATAAAACAAATATCAGCTGGGTCAAGGGACAAGAACTGACCATAACCAACCTTGGGATCAAATATGTTCTTCATTAGGACAGGATTGCACCATCTTAAGTATTTTACCTCATGCTAACTCTGAAGTTAGACCTTCTACCACTGCCCTTGACCTTAGTCAATATTTGCAAAGTGGGGGTGGGGTTGGGAGTGGGGGAAGAGTCTACAGATCAGCAGGAGAGGTAATGTAAGATATTCTGGAATAACCCTTTTGGTGTTCTGGAAGGTCATAATTTCCCATTTGTTGATCTTTCAAAATTGACTTTTGGAGAGTAGGTTACTCAGGTGGATGTTTATAGGATGTTTTGTGCACTGTGTGGGGGTGAACTTTCATTGAATAAAACATGGCTTTGTCTTGGTCTGGGCTCCATAATTTCCTCTCAAGGTAAAGATGAGCTCATTTGGACATATCCGGCTCTGGATCAGTAAACACTCCGCATGGGTCAAATTCCAGCCACAGACCCCAGGGCACTTAGGGAGCCCATTGATTTTCCTTTTCCTGAGGCTTCAGGGTGAGAGGTCAGGGCAGGTGGGGGTATGTGTGGTTTAGATTCCCTCTGCCTCCCAGCTCTGCCTCCATACACCCACTGCCCAAGACCCCAATTCCCAGCAGGGTGCGCATTCGATCTCCAAGTGCAGACAAGTGTCAGCGTCTGAGTGTGCCTTCTTCCCCACTCCCTTTCTTCCCTCAAGTTGCTCTCTACTCAGGCTTACTGAATGATTTTTCTGCCATCTGATTCTCAAGTTACTTTCTTTTCTGATCTCTCACCCTGAACTCGACTTTCCCCAAACGAAGTTTTCTGCCTCTTTCCGGACTTCTTTCTTACCCGTGGAGAGGACCCGCAAACCCACGATCACACTGACCCAAGAAAATACATAGCATGTGCCTTCTGCGTATTTGGTGCCTTCCCTTTCCTCTACAGCACACACTGCTACACACCACTTGGAGCATTCTCCTTTGAAGAAGACAGGGTGTGTGGCTCTCTCCAGTTTGTGTTATCCTGCTTGCTTCTTTTACTAGGTGCTCAGCCAGCATTGATGTGGGCTGTCAACTTGAGGAAAGCAGAGAAAAAGCAGTAAGAGACCAAGGGTGGCATTTAAAATGTCGGCGACCTCTCTGTGGAGGCAACCATGTTCCCCATGGTTAACAATCATTCTACCTCCGACTTTCCCTTCCTCTTGCCACTCACTACGCACACTCTATACCAGGCATTTCACGTAGCTCATCTCCTTGACTCTTAAGTTTGAGAGGTAAGTCTTAGCAAAGAACAAACGAGGACTCGAAAAGACTAAAAACCTAACAAGCCATGGATGGGGCTTTGGACGCAGGTCTGTCTGGCTCTGTGCCTCCTGCCCTCGCCACGAGTCCCGACAGCTGCACTGAGCGGGCACTGCAGACAGCCCCCTGCAGAACACAAACAGGACAGCGGAAACATCGATCCAGGTCGGGACCTCCTTTCTCTCCCTGGTGGAGGCCACACGCTCCCTCGCTCCCTCGGTGCATTTGTCTCTCAGTACGTTCGTCTCTTACAAACAAAAGTTGTGCTGGCTGGTTGAAAAAAATTCCAACGCTTCAGAAATGCAAAAGCAATGTGAAAATTACCGGCTCACCTAAATGCTTCCTTTCTTATTTTCACCCTGCAAAAGTAATGTTGACTCTGGTGGCGGTGTGTTCTCCAAGTGCTGTGTGCGTGCACGCACACGTATGCACATGGTAGATATACCAACTCTTTCAAAAAAACCCTGGAGTTATGTTATACAAACATATTCCTGTACTTACTTTTAAAGTTAACAACATATTATGGATAACTTTCCATTTCACTACATAGCTATAGCTCAATTTCAAACTTTTAATAGGTGCATAATATTACATAGGCCATGGAATTAAAATACAAATCTTACAACTAAAAGCACACATAAAATGTAAAAAAATAAAAGATTTTGTGTGTGGCTATGGTAATACAACAGAGAAAAAGTTATTTTTGAGGTCAGTTTTACTTGAGTCAAATTTACCTTAAAGAGGTGTAAAGAAACATAATTTTAAAACATAGTTCATCTGGTCAAGAACATTTAGTTTGCCTACCATTTTCCATTAGTCATATAACCCCATGATGCCTACCCCTGAACTTGCCATACAGAATTTAGACACTTTAACTGAGGTTGTCCCAGCTTCATACTGGTGTCTGTGTCTCTGCTTTGTTCAGTCAAGGGCAACCACTGCTTCTAGAAGGGATTCAGGGAGCAAATGCAGAAAATAAAAATCAAGGTTTTGACTTGAATTTTTAAATACGGTCTTCAAACTCAACCTGGAGACAACAGTCTTGGAAGGCAAGACTTAAATTTGCCAGAGTCTAGCTTTTTTTTCTTTTTCTTCTTTGATAGAAAAGACTCTTTTTTATTTCAAAAGTTAAGCACCAAAAGAATCAAGGCATAAAGCCTCATCTACAACAAAGAACAGAGAGGCAACAAATGAACCGCCAGCCTTGCTCATCCTTCTGGCTGGACGTTTTCCTGGACTAGGAGGCAAATAGCTAAGAGAAGAGAGACTCCATCAGACCCTATCCCTTCAATAGGGCCTGCTCCTTATGTCCTGGGCTGAGTCTGGGGTTTGGGTAGAGCTGACAGAAGAGCATGTCTAGAAGAAGAAACTTGTATCCATGTCCTCTCTGGGACCTACAATATAGCAGTGATGCAGAAATAATGCTCTGGGCCAAAATGCTGTGGCTGCAGAAAGGTACAGATTTTACGAGTGCCAGGAACAGAGGGCCTCAGAATCAGAGTGGCTTGAGAAAAGAGTCAAACATTCATGGGGTCAGGCCACTGGAAGAAACATGATTGGGAAGAAAGTGGTCCAGTGATGGCCTGTGGGTGCCTCAGTGGAAAGTGATGTGAACCCCAGAAGCCCAATGCAGTGACAGCTATATTAGCAAACCAGGCACAGCACCGGGATGACAGCTTGGAATCAGGTGGTCAGGACTCCTGCTCAAGGACCAGAGGTGACAGCATTGTCAAACATGAGCCAAGAACCAGAAGCCTCCTCACTAACACCCAGAAACTCAGATGCCACCCTAAGGGAAGCAGCAGAAAGGGATGGAAGCTGGTCTGAAAGTGACTGATTGTTTTCTATCATTGGACAAAAACAGAGCTTGAGGTGGAGATTATGCTGTGTGTAGGGGAAAAATCACACATTCGACCAAACCAAATATGTGGCTTTGTGATTCTACCTGCTCATAAGTGTAGATATTTCTAAAAAGTTGGCTGCTAGAGGTAGATTGGTAAGACAAAAGCATGCACATTTTTAAATGTTCCAGATGTTGCCAAGGTTCTCTTCAATGTCCTGTTGCTTATAATGAAATTCTCCTAAGTGTCACCAAATTGCCTGGGATCAGTGCTGCCTAAGTCAACACTGTTTAGAGCCTGATACCTTGTCCTCTCTTCTTAGGGTATAAACGAATAGGTTTTCATTTTAAGTCAGTCGTCCGGAAAAATGAAATTTTCATCATTCCTTTTATGTAGAATGAAGAGTCTATTTTTAATTTACATTACTTTTCTGGCTTTCTTTCTTTCCTTTTAATTACTAAGGAAAATCTTTAAGCCCCGCTAGATGAATCTGGCTTTTTGAAATACTCAGAGTTCCAAAAAGACAGATGTAAATGAGATGTGGCGTCTGAATGAGGCAACCTGGCAAACTCAAATGGCTGCCAGAGCAAGGGCTCTAGTGAAAGGAGGGAGTGGGAGGCAGCAGCACAAGCGGTTGGGTCCCATCTTTACTAGGAGGCAGAAAAATCAAATCAACATATGAAGAAAAGTTTCCCTGCCTTTCACCCAGAAATCTAGATCTTCTTTCATCCCAGCTTGTTATAAGTAATGAGTCCTGTGCATTTGTAGTGCAGTATTTTTTAAAACTATACTGATTAACTGGATTTGCTTATATTTTTATTTAGGATTTTTTTGCATTGAATTAATAAATGTGAGCTTCCTGAAACAAACTGGGTAATTTCTATAAATGCATGTAATTTATCTGTTTATCCAATATCTGTTTTTGGATATTTGATGTAATTCACACATAAAACTATAAAGACCAGGTGCCTTTGGAGAAAGAGAGGATTTTTTTTTTGTTGGTTTTGTTTTATTGTTTTTTTTTGGACAATGTTTTCAATATTTTTTACATCCTTGGTTCCTTAACATTTATTTTTTACTTCCAGAAAAAAATTCTACCTTTCTTTTTGTTTAGAAATGCATCCATTTTTGCTGAGATTATTCACACATCTAACCATAATGTGGATTTTACAAATTCTTGGGTATCAAATGAAGAATAGATGTAAACAATACTCAGTTGGGAATATGTCATTATTCATGAGTGCTTAGAGAATGCAGACACCAACGTTCAGATACTCATGCCCAAATGGTGCTTGGGTGCCTCGCCATGTATCCTTCTCTGTGTCAGACTTCAAGATTTTCCTGCTCAACCTTACATCAATTGCCGAGCTGCGAGGGAAAATTTGGGAAAACATTTCTCTGGCTACCAAAGATTTTCCAGTTGTGAATAATTGGAAATAAAGCCATTGATTTTTGGAATTATTTCCCAACAGGTCAAGAGTAACAACAATGACAAGAAATCCATAGCTCCCATTTGCATGGTCTGGAGCTGCACACACCAAGGAATTTCCAGTACCAGCGAAGCACAGAGTACTATTTGCACAAGCACTGGGGAAAACCCAGGCTTTCTCGACCAGCAGATTTATTTGCAGAGACACAGGCATTTTTTCCAGGGTGGCTGCCAAGCTATCTCCTGAGCCTGTCTAGCTAGCACCTGGGCCACTCGGCAGGGGGCTTTGCAAATAATACCCTCCCCTTTGCCAGGGCAGAGGCAGCCTGAGTGATTCTGTTTCAGTCTCCTGTGGCACCTTAATCTTCCTGAGCTGCTCCACTCCTATGCTGGGGCCTACCCGAGCACGGCTGGTGGAGGGATGGCTGCAGAAGCTCTAAGTCCGAGCTGAGGGCGAGGGCCTGGGGAAATGGTAAATGTGGGGCAGGAGCTTTCATTTCCTGAAGAATTTCTGTGTTCTTTCAAACTTGAATGTCCTGGGAAGTGGTGATGGGTCTGGGTGTAGTAATTCTTAGGTCACAACTTAAGAAAGCATGGCGTGACGACAAAAGCCAGCGACTGGAGAAGAAAGGGAATGAATAAGTGATTCACCCCAAACCCATGTGCCAGGCTCTGTACTGTTTCTATAGTATAAAAATAATCTCTTTTTTGAAGGTTTGATAGAACTCTCTTAAGCTATCATTTATTTTAGTTTTTACGTTCATCCTTAAAGATCTCTTACTCTACGCAATGACTATTGTGTTGTTCAGCAGAATACTCCTATCTTTCAATGAAGTTTTGACAGAACTTGTTTAGTACCCACATTCATACTTAGAGACCTGTTCCATCACACCCAATGAAACCATTGCTGTTTTAAGCAAAGCACTGCTCCTTTTAAATGAACATTTTATTGCATCCCAATATGAAGAGGAAGCTCCTTTGGTCAAAGAAGTCCCAGTCTGGTGGCCCTTGAGATAATACCACATTCCCCACAGGCGTGTTCGACCTGGGACCTGTGGGCTGCATGTGGCCCAGGATGGCTATGAAGGTGGCCCAACACCCTAAAACCTTAAACCTTAAAGTCTTTACTTAAGACCTTTTTTTCCCCCTCATCAGTTTTTGTTAGTGTTTGCGTATTTAATCAGTGTGTGGCCCAGAAATGCCAGAAGCTTGGACACCCCTGTGAGAGGTCTAGAAAATGAAACCCACTGTGTTAGATTATCACCAAAATGTCTCCAGTTCCAATCACTGGGTGCGGAAGGCCTCCAGCCCTTCATCACTCGCATTGGGTGTCCTTGGATGCAATACAGACACATAAAAAGTATCCCTGTGCACCACGTATCTTTTTTTATGCATCTGCCATTGGAAGAGAAACACAAAGACAGTGATGTCCTGATGTTGTCTTTACTAGGTGGCTCATCCGTGCGACCAGGGAGAGGACCGGCACATCCCAAGAGCACTAACATTTGTCCAAGGGCAGAGATGCTTACTGAGCAGGGATGGATCCCAGAGAGGAAAGGATCCAAAGTCACGTTTGGTCGGCTTCAGCATTTTATCCTGGCCTGGTCCTACAACTTCAACGGCCTTTCTTATAAGGAGCATAAACATTTTAATAAACGTGTCTTTTTTCCCCCATGGAGGACTCTTTCAAAGTCAACATGGTGGCTCAAATGATTCTAAAAATCCTTGAGTCCTTTACAATTCTTGATTCCCCTGGACATGCAAGGGTTAAGTGACTTACCTTGGTTTCCCTGGCTGAGTGAGCCCCATGAAGATTTTAGAAATGAATCGGTCGGAGCCAGCATTCCCAAACCCGGAAAGAGCACAGGGAAGAGCGTACGAGTGCTCTCTTCACCCCAGTGTCTTGAACCCCACCCCCCAATAGTTACATTGTCGGTGGTGGGAGGTGTAGCACCATTTCTTCCCTCAATGATCTTTCAAAACCAGCCATTTTCTAGTATTTCCAAAACCAGCTGTTTTCCTTTATATGTGATTCCTTGGTATTTTATGCCTCTTAAAATATAAGAGTGTGCCTACACCCCCAAACCTGGCGATACAATGCAAATCATTTGATGTTTTCCTCTGATTTTTATTCAGGTGCTTCTATCCATCACCTCAGCATGTACTAGTAAATTAATTGTGAAAATGCAATAATTTTTAACTGTTAGTCTTTAAGAAAAACTTGTAAGTCATTTATGATGAAAAGTGAAGAGAAGAGTGAATAAAACCAGCCTTCCCTTTATTATTAGCCTGTGAAGGTGATACTTTCAGGAGTAACAAACACCCGACAGACATGGACACGGACGTGTGGAATGAGCTGTGTGATCCAGGTTCAGGTCAGCATCGAGAACGGTGATGCACACACCAATGCCATCCTAAAATTTAGTCCCAAAAGTAGTGACCCGAAGCTATATTCTTAATAAGCCTCTTAACAGAAACATGACCACCTGCTGTAACTTCTTAGTGACTTAGTCGCTGCCTGGATTACGCATTCTGTTTTAAAGCAGGTCAGTATTAAATAAGTACAAGAAGGTGGGTCATTACGTTGCTGCAAATGCCTTCTCCCTTTCAAGAGCAGGTTGGGGAGGGGATTTATTCTTTTTCTCCAATCAGGGAATAAATATTTTGGCGTAGAGGGACACAGGCATACTCTCTTGCATAATTTAATTAGGAAGACTGGCATTTAAACTTGCACCTTTAGATAGGAGAAGAGCTGAAAGTGAAAAGGTGCTGTTATTGAACAGTTTTGATATTGCATGAACTCTAAGCACCCTCGTGCAAACGGGGTCAGAATGTAAAGCTTTCGCCATTTAGGTGAAAGCGAAAGGAGGAGTCTGAGAGAGTAAGGCCCAGTCGACAGTAACTCGGGAGATAGGGAAGCACAGCTGTGGGTGGTGCTTTAACAGAGTCGACCACAGGGACACAATGATGCCTGCTAATTCTTCACGTTTCTGACTTGATTTTAAACCGCAGCAAAAGAGACACAGGACACTTTAATAACCAGACAGCCGATGTTCTTAGTATGAGACAAGCTGCCAATCATGTCTAAAGGAACATTGTAGAAAGGTTTTGAAATTTTACCCTAGTGCTTAGTTCTGAGTTCAACCAGAGTAGAAAAACAATACAAGCTCTCCCTCCCAGTGTTTCCAGCGACACATTTGCCATCCTGTGACTTTTAGGAACATCTTGCCTTGTTTTTCAAATCATTGCACATTAGCAATTGAACTGCCTTTAGCGCACAACATTGCTTTGAGCTGAAGCGTTTATTGTTTTTAAATTTTGAGTGCTAAAGTTAAGTCTGTGAGGTTTCAGAGGGACATGTAACCAATCACTGCAAGCGCCCAAAATAAAGAAAAGCTCATTCCTAGGAGCTGCGTGTATTGATGTTAGGTTTGTATAATTAAGAATTGTAATAAAAGGAAAAGTCCATAATTGATCTTACAGTTGCAACTAGCCTGTTGCCCTACAATTCGACACAGGTTCAAAAATTAAATGTCAGGCTTTTAAAAAAAAATCAAACGGCACTGAGCTTGTAATGTATATTTTATTTTGCACAAGCTTGCATATATACTGCACATACATTCAGTTTAAGAGAAGATGGAAGGCACACAAGGCAATTGGACTACTGTATCCTTTAAGTGGTACAAAGAAAAAGGTAAAAGTTTGGAGAGTATACAAAAGCTTAAAACACACAAAGTAAAACCCCCTTTCCCCCCCTCCCCCCCGACAACCTTTTATTTCCTGTTTTAAAATTTAGTAGCTGCCAAACTAAATTTTTTACTTTTACTTTAAAATCAATTGTCTACTGCACCTTTTTATTTTCTTTTTAATATGGACAGGGAGTCTCATTTTTTAAAATCATATCAATTAATATTACAGTACATCCTTGGTAATACAAAATTGTACACCTTCATCAAATAAATTAGGATAAATTAAACCAATAAATTATGCAAAGTCTTCAGAACAATAGACAACAACAAAAATCCACAATTGAAATTGCCTCTAGCTAAAAAAAAAATAATTGACTTTATCAGTTCAGTTATTGTACTATATTCAAATCAAAGGATCTTTATTACAAAAAAAGAGCTTAATAATGCTATTTACAACATATTGCTAAATAATATAAAGGCAGTGTTTTGTCACGGTTTATACTATATACATATGAGAAATGGCTGGGACAGTATTGGGAAAACCACGACTTTGATTCTTCTAGGTAGCGCTGAGACCAAGGCCAAATGCATCTGTTTCTCTAATTCTCATTTCGAAGTGGTAATATACAGTTTTAAAATACTCCCCCCACGCCCCCTGCTGTGGTGTGGTGGATTACAGTATTTTAAAAATACAGAATGAACACATTTTCACCAAAGAAGGCCAGTCTGTTTGCCTTTTCCGCTCATGTTTGTACATTTTGGGGGTGGGGGGTGTCAGATTTTGCAAGAGGGCTCAGCTGAAAAGACTCAAAAAGCCCAGGTGCTGTGAGATTCCATTATATTCCTAGAAGGATAATTATAAGAAGATGCAAAGGTTAAATACCAGTTTTGATCCCAGCTCTGAATACGAGCATTTTAGCTTTACTTTTAGAGATGGTTTACAACCAACAGATCTACAGAAAACAAAGCTGCATTTCCTTCAACATAACATTTAAGTGCAATACAGTAACTGCTTACTCCTATCAACCAGTCACATTCTTTTAAGGGGAGCTTTTTGAAAACAATGTTTCTTGTCATTTGCAAACACAGGGTTTGTACCAGAAGGAAACATTTGTACTATTCACACCAATGAATACTCTATAATATACACGGCAAAGAGGCTGACTCTGTCCTCACATGTACACCGCTTCTTTCGGGGAAGTCTGTAAACCGCTTTTTCTTTGATAAATTTATTTGATTGCTTCTGCGGGGGGGTGTTCTATTTTTAAAGCCCCCAAATCTTCAGCTTTATGAGTGACTATAAACCTGTATGTGTGTATGAGTGTGTAGGGGGGTTACTTACTATATGTCTTCATGTACATAGAAAATAAATTTCCTAAATTTACAGAAACTGCACTGCCCTTGCCCTTGACATCTGATGAAAGAGACTGTTATCTTTTAAAAGTAGAGAGCAGGATTTTCAAGAATGCTTTCAACTGTCTGCACAGTCCCTGTAATGTTCGTAATAAATTCAACAGATGTTGTGAGAATGTGGTTATTTATTAAAATCTCATGTCTTACGTAACAGCAGCCATGAGGTTAAATATTTACATTGCTTTATAAAAGTTCCCCTCTTGCTTTAGTGTTTTTGTTTTGCTTTTTTTTTGTTTTTAAAATTCTTAAAAATGATATTCACCCACATCCCTAGCACGGCAACAAGGATTCCGCAAACATAAAACACTTTAATTAAATAATACTCGGAGGCACAAAGCAAACTTCAGGAAAATGTGGGTGAACGTTTCCTTAAATAATTACTACCTTCTACCATCTTCCACATTGTTTTACCATTTAATGTGAAAAGTCCTCATTAAACAGCCAGAGATACAGTAAGAATTAAATGTTTCGTTGTTGCAAATAGAACATTCTTTCCACAAAACATAACAAATGTCTAAAATAGGTCCTTAGTTCTAGATAGGAAAAGGTAAGCTTTCCACTTCACACGCATATATATGTATATTTTTACATGTGTGTATATGTGTGTGTTTTCGTGTTCACACATCTGCACACACATATATAGCACATGGTATGAAATATTGCTTCTATACTACTTTTCATTAGGCTAAGAAAACACAAGATTTGCACCACAGTTACAAAAAATTGGCTTCTACAAGAATTTTCAAAACTTGAATGCTGCTCAAACAATTGAGGAAAAAATAATTTGCGGTATCAAACTGTTCTAAAAATTCTCTTCTTCAAAAACGTATTCTCCCGCTTTGTTTTAAAAAGACACAAAATATGCATAGCTATCAACATTATGTCAAACAGCCAGAAAAAAAAATCTAGTGTTTATTGCAGCTGTAGTAATTGGAAATAAAGTCAAAAAGATGGAATCGAAAGCCACAGAAGGCACAAGAACAACTGTACTTGTGGGAAAAAACTGGTATTTTGAAGGATTTAAAAAAAATCCCCCCGCTGGTGCATTTTAGGTCTAGGCACAGACTATAACCTCAAGTGTATATGCAAAAATAATTTAGCAGAAAGTAAGTGATAGTGTGGTATTTCAGCTTGGACTTTAGACTTTTTTCCCCTACGCCAACTGCCCCTCATCCTCTGCCCTCCCGCCAGAGAAAGTTAACTTCCCCCCAAGCAGCCAGTTTGCACTTGGTGAGAGTCGGGAGGAGAGTTGGAAGATAGTGATCTGAAAAACACAACCAACGAACTGCTGACCAGGTCTTTTGAGAGACAGGCTTTTGTCATTTTCCAAAGCACTTGGAGGCACAAGATTTCACCATCGTAAAAGTGGGAAAACACCACTTAAAAGCAAAGTGATCTAGTTCTATTTTCAGAACAATGAGGTGAGTTTGTCCTCCTGTTGCAATTTCTACTCCGAAACAATTTCCATGCCTCAGTGAACGCTCAGAGAATATTATCATTGGTAAGTACATCTGCACTCGGTCGTGAACGTACACTTTTGCTTAATTTGGCCACTTAAATTAGAAAGGCGGGGGGGAATGATACTAAAAATCCAAGTCAGTCTGGAATCCACATTGAATTTGCCCCAGCTCCAGAAGATTCTAGCGATCTAACTACACGGGTGGACACGCTATGGTTTTGCCTTTTACTTTGCAAATGGCAACGCGCTGTTGGTACGACCTCCACGGAACAGCCAAGACCTACTGGCGTTTGGTGTGAACAGTGAGTGTCACACTCCTTTGCAAGAAGTGAGGCAAAGGAGTGTGACTGAGGGTTGAGATGGCTTCCCTACTTTGTGCGAGTGGATTTTCTTGTCTTTTGGTTCCCATTGTATGGCAAAGTAATGATTATCTGAAGGTCCCCCCCAACCCTACCCCCCGCAGCAAGCTGGGAGGAGAACATGTGGGACCGAATGGCTCTGCGTGCATTGTGGGGACAGTGCCAGCCGGGCCATGTGGTGGCTGGCTGGTGGCTGCTCCGGCCAGAGCCACTGCACTGCCCCTACCACGGCAGCCAGTTAGTCCCCTCAGTAGCGCGGGCCGGCACAGGGCCACGCAGGTTCATTTAAAGTCAGCAGGTTTTAAGGCTTTGTGCTGACAGTAACTGCCTTCATCCATTCCTGTCCATCAGCAGAATCTATAAACGACGTGACATTACAGCAAGGGGGTCAGCTGGTTAGTCACGTGGGTCAACCTGCATCCTCCCCACTCAAATACATGTTCATAGCAATTAAGGGAAAATGTTTATGTTCTGTGTGTCTAAATACCAGGTTTGTTACTGTGTCATTTTTTAGGAGGTGTATGCATATCAAGCGACCTAAGGGGAGAGAAGGGTCGGAAAAAAGACTCGTGAGTGCACAAGGAATTCTTACTGCATCTGCACACAAAACCCATCTAACACAAGTGTGAACGCCACATGACTTTTTAAGGGCAAGTATGGAACATTGGACACCTTCAGAAAACTGAAAGAAGGAGAAAAAGAAGAGGAGAACCACTGAAGAAAGCATGAAATAGCAGCTAGCTTCCTTACGTGTGCTGAAGTTGTATCTTTTGGGCCAACCCCCAAAGGTTGCTCTGCGATCCACTTTTCTCACATTTTGGTCAACACTAGCTTCTGAATCAGAAGAGACTTATCAGTTGCTTTAAAATGCTATACCTCACATGAAGACACACGTAAGGAGACTGTCGCCACTTTGGATATCCCTCAGGGCAGTGCAGAACGAAACATGGAAACAGGTGACCCCACACGGGCTCCTCTGAGGAGGTTCAGACCCAGTCGGCTAAGGGCTGTCAGCAGACTTCTGGTGTAAGTGGGAATTATATGGCCAAGTTGGGGGATCCCTTATTCCTTACTATAAGAAGTTATTCAGAAATAGTGCTTTTTTTAAAAAAAAAGAAGTGTTAAATGTGAAAGAGAAATAATAATTCTTTTAGGCATATAAACAAAGTTGAGCAAAGAGTAAGTTTGAAACTTATGTACCTTTTAATAGCTGAAGCAAGACAAATAGAAAATGGTAACAAGGTATAGGGCTTTTTCTCTGTGAAGCGTGACACAGACTCAGCGTGAAGAACTGCTCTGAGGTTCAGAGAGGGGACCAGGGGACCACGGGGGACTTCCAGTCTCATCTTAAAGGAGTCACTTTGGTGTCGAACTGTGTTGCCTCCGCAGGAAACGGGTACGAGTTTGGGGGACGGCGTTGCCATTTCTCTTAGGAAAGGCTTGACCGTTATAGTGATTACTTTTCTTTTTTAAATTTGGCCTTTTGTGACACTTTTGAAATATGAGCTGTTCATCTGCCATTGACATTATTTTTAAACACATAATAAAAAAGCTATTTACTGAGTTCAAACCAAACAATATCTTTAAGTTTTTGAAGTGGTTTCATTGACTTTTCTGACCTTCACAGCAGAAAAAGCACGGGACACGTGTCGCTCGCCTGGAGCGCTGTGCTGTGTCACGGGTCCCCCTCTGCCGACTGTCCTGCGCAGCAAAGCATCGGTCAAGCAGAAGCTGTTTACCGACTGCCTTTCCTTGTTCATATAGACTTCCCACACATCAACATTCCTTTCTTCCCTGAAAATTAACCCTATTTTAAGTCTCCACATGTTAAGGGCCTCGGGCAAAAGTAACTAGAGGCAGAAGGAAAACAACCATCCCCTCGCAATGGAAAACAAGAAAGTGAGAGAAAGATGATGAAGAGGAATTACCAGCTGATTTCATAACGTATCCATGCCTCCCATACACACATATATGAAATCAAAATCTAGACACGTACAACTTGGACATCCAAAGGGGATTGCTACTATTCATACATTCGAAAAGAGTTGTTGGAATTTCTACTCATGAAGCAGCTCTTGTAGGCAGTTCGGGGATTTGAAAATCTCAGGGACTTCACTATCCAGCTTGCAGATGACCTTGTATATGGCCTTCTTCCAGGAAGGATCAACATCTTTGCCTGCGATAATGGCATTGAAAAACTCCCGTAATGTGATCTGCGCAACTTCCAGGAATCTCTCTGGAACCTGCTGATACAAGGAGACAATGGCATTAATAAAGTTTTCAGTTTCAAGTCTTCAGTTCTTCAAAGGAAACTGAGCCACGTTCTTTCTTTCAGAAAGGGGCCTATGTGGCACCTGCATTTTCTAAAAATGGCCGGCCTCTCTTCTCTTATGTAAAGTTGTTATATATAGTAGCATTGTAATGTGGGGTTGACAGCTCTGTAGAGTTTCAGAGAGAGACCTGTGCCAAGGATGCATGCAGACCTATCGAAAAGCTAGGGTTCCATCGTGAACATTAGCGTAGAGAAAGGGAACGCTCTGTTGGGATTCCTCTCTTCTGGTGTATTCCAGAAGCAAGTCTCCAACCCGTCTTTCAGAATGGGAATCGTATCTCCCTTTGATTTCCATTACAAAAACAAAACCCGTTCTCAGAAGTAGAGGAGTAAACATTGGCCTTTGATATGCACTGAACCCAAGAAAACCCAAATCTCCATCGCCTGCCTGTATCAGAGGATGACTCAGATGCTAAATTGTCCGATTAAAGTAATCTGTACAACAAAATACTCTACATACAAAAAGGAGTAAGATAATAGCCTTGACACTGAGTCCCAACATATAAAGTTTGTACCAAACCTAAAATTCTACATCAGAAAGTACTTGACCTTGAGATTAGAATAAGAGAGTAATTTGGGCAGCTGATAATAATAATAAAAACTAACATTTTTGGAGTGCTTATTTTGTGTTGGACACCTTGCTATGAACTGAATATGAATTATGTCATTCAATGCATCGTAATAATATGTTATTATCCACATTTTAAGGTGAGAAAACTGACGTTCATAGAGATCAAGGGAATTATTCAAAGTCATTAGAATCCAAGGTAAACATTCTCCAAATATTCTTTTTAGAATCCCTAATTGTTAGTCCTTTTCTTCCACAGCAATTAGTATATGTGTGTCGTGTGCGTGTTTCTGTGTCGTGAGTGAGCCTAACTGTTTACTTAAGAGTCTGACCTCTTGTCTAGGGGAAGGAGTAGCTACTGATGTACTTACTTAGTATCCAAAGCATGGCCTATCTCTCCCTACACCAAGATAACGGATTCAGAGAATCATTCCACGAACTCCCATTTCCAAATACACATCGACACTCCATAGACCTCTTTTAGTGGGATACTTCTGCACTCACGATGTCTGATTTTCACAGTAACTGCAGACACGTGGAAGGCACTGCCCGTAGATGTCCATGTGGACAGATCTGTCTCCATGTGTGTAAAAGGTGAAAGCGTGTCCCCTCGGCTCAGACATCCCACTTATCAAACTAGAAGGGAGGTGTTGTCCTGTTGAACATATGTGACCCTTTTCTCCCCAACTTTTCTCAATTTGTGCAGCAGACCTTTCCATAATGATAGTAACTGTTAAAGAAAACTAGAATTATCACCATTTGTACACAGATTGTATGAAACATTTAAAATCAGGCAAAGAAGTTCAGTGCTTCCAATGGTAAGTCATTTGTCCTTTGAAAAAAAAAAACCTAGTAATTCCCCAGAAAAACAAAGGGCCCCCTAGTAGGGCTGATTGGAATCTAGAAAGAGTGAGAATTTTGAGTGGCACCTCCCAAACACACACACACCAGCCAGCTTCTCAGGACACAGCTCCCAACACTGCCTAGAAAACCATCAGTGTGCAAACCCGTCTACCCCAACGGCCATTCCCTGCTGAGAAGTCATCTGGATTTTCTAAGGAACTCAAGTGATTTTCTCCCAAATCTCCTGCATATACACGAGTACTTTTGGTACAGCAGGGTCCTGGAGGAGATATTAGCACTCCCACTCACCTTATACTAAATAAAAAGTCATTAAGCAGTTTTGCTAAGTACTCTCCCCTCTTCCCCCGAAGATAATCCTTCCCATTTGATCATACAGGCATTACTGAGAGACGGAATCTGGCTGGAGAAGAGTTAGGCGGCGCAGCTACCCACTCTAACTACTTGGTTTGGGAGCTGTTAACCAAATGCTACAGAAACATAATCACAGGCATTTATTAAAATAAACATTTCAAGAAGTGTGGCTTTGCTGGCCATCGGCAACAGAGCCATGATGAAGATCTATGTTCCTTGAACACTCGGGCGTGCGGCACGGCACAGAGAGAGCCGTGATTACAGGAGGCACAGCGGCTGCTCCAGATGCAGTCAGAGGACACTAGAAGCCCCTCGTCCTCCCAGGACCCCACTGGAGGCCTGGGAAGCCAGGGGCCAAGGTTGCAGGGGCACTTTTTTAAATTTCTCTGTTCTTTTTCTTTTTTCTACTTTATTTTTTATTGTTTATTCTATTACAGTTGTCCCAATTTTTACCCCTTTTGCCACCCTCCACGCAGCCCATCCCTCTCACCCACAGTCAATCCCTTCTCCATTCTCTGTGCCCGTGAGTCATTCATGCATGTTCTTTGACTGAGCCCGTCCCCTTCCTTCCACCGTTGTTTCTGAAGAGGAAGATACATCCACAACCGCGTCAGTCAGCACCAGAGGGAGGGCAGAGTACTTCCAGGATTTGCCTGAGAGCAAACCAAAGTCACTTCTTCTGGGGGTTGTGCAGCCTCCGCCTCACTGTTGCTTGTTGATGGTATTCAGTGGGTTTTATCCTGCATTAAACATTCGTGTCTTTTGGTAGTGCTCTGGGTCTGTCCTTTACCACCTTTTGTATCTGTCTTCAGGTTACTTAACTTTTCACCTATTTATATATAGTTGTAATGAGTTCATCACAAGGTGTCTTTAGATAAAGAGCCATGGTTTCTTTTCTGCACACCCCCAATAATGCTTAGCAGCATATTTTGAATAGTCTTTGATAAACAGTTCATAATGAGATCTTGCCTTCTGTTTGACTCCATATTGCTTTAGTATCACTCTTATCTTCTCCCTTAATACTTAAGAAAAGGAATTTTGAAATAAGATGGAATTTAAAGAGTTGGAATAGATCTCAGAAATCATCGTTTTATAGGTGAAGAAACTATGAACTTCTATGAGAGGAAGAAATCACGAGATTAACAGATTCATGCAAAAATAAGCTGTGCAAGTGCCTTTCCATGAAACCATGTTGGAAAGACACTTTCCATGAAACCTTTTAAATGCATTTTCATTATTCCTACTTATCTGAAGCATCAAAACTGGACAAGCTGTGGATCCGTGATTGGGAAAAACCACAGAAGAGTTAGTAACTTCAAACTAAATGGGAATGGTACAAAGGATCCCAGGAAGAGACGTTAGCATTTGGTTTATGTTTGAGAAGGGATGAATTCTTTGCAAATTCATGAAATGGATTGCTTACTTACTTTGAGGCAATACTCATAAAACAATTTGGGCTAAATAAAATAAAGTTATAATGAGATCTGTTAATACTAGAGCAATTAATCTTTTTTTTTTTTTTTTGGTGGCTCCAGAGAGGTAAACCAATGGGTAGCAACTGATCTTCTGAGAGAGTGCCAAGGAATTCCATCCCCAGGTAGAAATATCACCCATGAAAAAAGAGCTCCTTGCCTCTCCAGTAGACAATGTCCCCAACTTCATTTAACAGAGTGAGCTAGGAGGGGGTACTGTCTGAGGTTTTGGGGGTGTCTTAGAATTTAGAGAATGATATTGCCCATATTTTTCTGTACCTCTTCACACCTAATGGATTTCCAATCACTAATAAACATCTGCAGAAAATCCCTTAGTGACAAGTAATCCCTTATCTAGGTTTCTTTTAATAGAACCCAACAATGTGCAGAATGAACCCTAGAGTATCTCCTCAGCATCAGGTGGCAACAGTCAATCAAGCCCCTGGAATGCAAGACAATGCAGGCTGCGGGAGGGGGAGGGAAGGCCCTGCCTTTGGACATGCCACAGGGGAAAAACAAAAGGCTTCCAAAGTCTCTGGCTGGAACTCCGAAGCTATTGTGGGAGCTGCTGAGCTGAGTGTTCTTCAGGAGAGGAGAGTGGAAACTTTGCTCTGATAAAAGGCATCCCAATATAGGAGCCTCACCCCAAATGGTCTTGCTTCTCCTTGTCTTGCCACGAGGCACTTGAAGGCACTCACAAATCTGAAGGGGGCTGGCCAGCCGCACCTACCAATCTCATCACAGCTGTTTGTGCCTGATCTCCTCACAGCAAAAGAGGGGCCCGCGGTCTTGGATGAGACGGGGAACATGGGAGGATGTTTCAAATCTGCTCGGTCAGGGGCTGGGTTGTGTGCACAGCGTGTACACGCACAGCGCACACACATACACGCAGGTATGCGCACACTCAGTGTGTTGCTGTGTGGATGGTTATTTTGCTCTTCTTTTTTTTAAAGATCAGAATGAGTGGCAAAGACACACTCCCCGCCCCCGTCTTCCTCCTCCTCTCCCCAGTTGCTTTACCTTCAAGGATGATTTGTTTTATTAAACTGACTGTCCCTAGCCTCTGCAGTACATAATAAAAGCCTGACATAGCAGGCTGCCTGCCTTCTGTGTCCTGCAGACACTCATCATAAGTGTCAGGACATACCAAGGTTAGCGGTCACTGAAAGTGTGCTCGCTGGCCCAAACCTTGCCAAACGCTCTTGGCAGCTGAATGAATGTCACAGAGAATAGAAGAGGAATTAGAAAGGTTAAAACGAAGACAGCCTCTCCTATTTTCTGGAGACAGAGAAGCTGATTTTTCACACCTCTGAAACATCCACCAGTTTGTCAATCGGCCTCTCGCAGGGGACCTACACCTTGCCCCTGGCGCATGATTCCCTAGGGATGGCTACCTTTCCCTCCTTGATCTCCTTAAAAAATGGTCCACTGGCCCAATTTCATCAATGAAATGATCTTTGCTGAAATGGACAGAAAACAAACCAGGCAGAGACCTCTCTCCCTCTGCCCCTCACTGATGGGACTCGAAAGGCTTATCAATACATTACAAGAGAGATCATCTCTTTGGTTCATCTTTTTAAGTACTGTTTTTTTTTTCTTTTTGGAGACTTACTTGAATGGGGAAATGGAAATAAAAACCTGTGTATGGGCAGCTGTGGCTAACCAATGGAGAAGTAAAGGCTGGCGAGTATTTTGGTGAATTAGTTTGTGTGTGGATTTTCTTTCTTCTTCCTCCTCCATTTTTTTAATACTATAAAAGGGCAATAAAATGCTGACTGTAAGAAGACAATGTCAAGGAGAAAAGGGTACTGGTATTTTGGATACTCTTCACTGCTCGCCTTGGAGAGAGAGTTATTCTTGTCACAAACCCTTTTGTCTGCATCTGCTGACTGCCTGCCTGTAGCCAGCAGCATACTTTAACTGCTTTGTCACCTCCTAACATCACATGCATCAGCTGTTGGGCTTTTGTTACGGGTATTGTAGAACTAATCCGCTGTGGCTGTTCTACTGTGCAGTAAATAAAACAGAAACGGGCTTCTCAGACAATTCTGCATGAATATTTCAGATGGCTTTACAACTCCGATTCACAAAATCAAATAAATAAATAACTCCCACAGCCTCCCTCCCAGCCTCGACCCCCACGCAGAAACAAAACCCCTCCGACAGGACCCAGATGCCTCCAAGTCCACTGCATTGACGGCCCTGACGGGAGCCTTCCAGTGATTGTTTCAGAGAAGTTGAAAGAACAGGGCTCTCTCAACTTCAACGCCCCGCGATTCCTGTTTATTACGAGAGTTAGACACAGCTGATTCTGAAAACTGGGGAAGTGGTTTGAAAACCTGGAGAGCTCCTTTTCTCCTTGGGCTTTCTGAGAAGAACAAACAAACACATGTATGTGATGCCGTTGGAAATATATAACTCGAGTCGCCTTGTCAGGCTGCCTTTATTGTTTCCATCTGCATTTTCTCCCCTTCCACTCATCTGAAAGGGGTCAGCGGAAGATGTTGCCCATGGAGTTCACCCCGAGAGCCTTTCCGAGTGTCTAACCTGTGTAGGAGCACAGAGGGGGAAACCAACTTGGGGTTGGGTTTTTCAAAACTGAGTTTACACCATGAAATCCCCCACAGTACAAGCAATGTGCTCATCATACACAAGGACGCATTTTCTCGGGTGGCTTCTAAGCGTCTCTGGAGACGTTAAAAAGGGGAAGGGCACGCCCGCACGCCCACCGAGGTCCTTAAAGAGGACACGAAGTTGAAGTGCCTTCCCGAGCACGCGCTCACCCTGGTGTGCGCACGATTCCTCTAGACAAACGCTCCTGTCCCTTCTGTTTGTTAAGTAAACATTGATCAAGGAGAGACCTATCTCCTGACAGCGATGGCACAAGCTGGGGGCGGACCCTGCAGACAGAGTGGACTCAGATGGATAAACTCAGACGCTTTAGGAGCTCCTCGTGGAGATTATCAGGTGAGAAGGAAAGAGCAGACACGTCACCGCTGCTCCTCTCCACTGCCTCACTCTCACTGATTTCTCCCGCCTGGGGCAGAGGAGAGAAATCACGGAGCTGTGAAATATGGTTACAAGATGCCGCTCCTACGGGTCTCCCCGCTGCAGCTGGGCACGCACACGCTGACCCTGTGTGGACAGCCGGGGACCAACCGGCCCTTCAGAAGGGCAGCAATGGTCCAGGATGCTATCAGAGCAGATCGTGGACTTGTATCCCAGCACCCTCTCATTTCCTGAGGAGGAAGGCTCACATGGGAAAGCCAGCACGAATGCACTGTGGAAAGCAGAAAATATCCCCTGAGTGCAAGACGGTGGTCTGAACCCCTGAAGAGGAGCCCAATTCCTGGGCGGCGTTTCACTGTGACTAATACATGTGAGCCAAGCAGCGTTCTGACAGGAGTTTTGAGCAGGTCTGCTTGGGTGATTTTACTGGCTCAGTCAACAAGTAGAGAAAAGTCACTTTGTGTCTCCCAAGTTTTATTTCGGTCATTTCACGATTGTGGCTTGAACCGCTGTCAAGAGCTGAACGGGCAAGCCTGCTTCCCCGGGAAGGCCAGCTTTAAAACCATCTCTGGGGATGAGGCTGTGTGTGGAACGCTGAGCATTGCGGGCAAAGAGCAAGGCGTCACATTTAGGGTGCCCACTAAACAGCTACACAGTGCTCGTATTTTATTAGGATGCTCAGACCTCCATTTGGAAGAACTGGCGTGATGATCCCTGGGCGCTGGCTGAGAAGCTGCCCGCACATGCCTGTCAGGTTACAATGACAACTGAGTTTGGACTTGAGTCTCTTTCGTTCTGCTGCTTCAAGCGGCATTCAGCTTTCGGGGACCTTACAGGACAGGAGTGATGTAACGCCCACTCGGTTTTAGGCCTAGGAGTGGGCTCCCTTCCTAGCGACATGTTTGCTACTTAAACATGTGAAGAGTAAATGCTTTTAGGAAGTGGCAAGAGTTCAAGGTTGTCCTTAAAAAACAAAAAAAGAACCATCAAAAAGCCAGTGTTTCCTCTGTCTAAGCAAAGGAACACGTGGCAATAACAGTCTGTCTCGTTTTTTTTACAAACCTTCAAAAGAACAATGTTCTGTTGAGCAAAATTCAGTAGCATTCTGTAAACATTAATTTAAGGAAATCAATAGACTCAGTGAGCTAAAGCCATATTGCAAGATAAACTGGCCAGAGTGCCACTTTATCAAATAGATTTTCGTTTTCTCAGCTAGATAAAGACAGTTTCAAAACGGCGCAAACGTGTTGCAACCAAGGTTTGAGAAGTATGTGGCCTTCAAACAGGCTGCTTGTTCCTACTACAAAGCTGGATAAACATACTTTAAAAATGATAAGATGGCCCGGAATTGACTCAGCTTTCAATTTTTACATACAGATTTCTTGGTTGTCTCACAGGGAAAGAACAAAACAAAAACTGTGCATTCAGGATAGAAAAGGCACTTGGGAGAAGGAAGGGGTTAAATTGTCTTGAGAGAGGAGCACTCTGGGGGCAGTCAGTCGATGCCTGACTTTAAAAAAGAAAGGAAGAAAGAAATCTTTATTCATGCTGACCTGATGGGCAACAGGCCTTCTTGCCAAAATCCAAAAGCCAAACTCTCTCGTGGGTTTGGGATCAGAGGTTTCAGCTGGTGGAAGCGGCTTGGGTCTGTGCTCGCCATGCAATGTCATGTTAATGCGCAAGGGGGTGGGGGCAGGGAAGTCGACCCAGGGAAAGGCTGGCGAAGGTCTGTGAGCCAGACCCACACAACAGCCCCCACGTTCCTCTCCACCAGCCCGAAAGAGCTGCAAGGATAATTAGAAAAAGTGGCCAAAGGAGAGCAGGTCTCTCCGTCTGTCACCACGGTGGGGACCTACGTGGAGCTGTGGCAGCACACTTGCAAGTGAGACAGCCTGACCTCCGGTGCCACACCAGCCCTTCTAGGTGCCGGTAGAGTAGCAACCAGATACGGCCCAACGGACGGAATGTAATAAAAAGAATGAGCAGTCACGTGGAACCTGCGAGGAGCGAGGCTCAGGATGTGCCTGGAACGGACAGCGGGGCTCCCTGGGAAGGATCCCAGGAAGTGGACTTCGGTCCCTAGCATAGCCGTGGGGGCTGCGCCCGGCCATTGCGCCTGGGGCTCTGAGTATTTTCTTTGTTCCCTCACCTGAATTTGTGTCTTTGTCTTTCAGGAGTGGCTATTTAGAAAAGGCAGAATCCACACAAGAAAATTCTACACCTTTAAAATGTTGATAACAGGTCTTCATTAAAAAAAACAAAACAAAACGTAGGAGCACCAACACCGCTAGAATTGGCCACTTTGAAAAATGGTGAGTTTGGGGTAATGGAAAAGAATGTCTCAACACCATCTACTCTACCTGTTAATGTGTGTGTATACGTTTTAAACTGTGAACATTCCACTGGCAGCTCTGCATATGGATATCAACAGAAATAAAACCCTCTCTCTACAGCCCCGGAAAAGAAGGAACTAGTGCGCAGGGAACAGAGTGACAGTTGTTACAATGAACTCTACAAGACTGTCAGAAGCATTGTGTGGGGCTGGTTCACTGAACATGCTTAGAGTGGCTAGTTTACTTGCGCATGCTTGGGAGTCTTGGTGTTATGTGTGTTAGGAAATTCAATGGTTGTCGTGTTATTTGTTCTAATGAAGTAGATTTCTCCGTCCTTCTCAAACTCTGCACATTTGAAAGGGTGACTCCACAGTTAAAAAAAAAAAAAAAACAATAAGACACGCAAAATAAAACAAAAACAAAATCAGAGAAAAAGCACCGGAAACTAAAATCTAATACTCCCCCCAATCCCTCCAGCCCTGAGAGATACTACAAAGATATTCTCAGATCTTGAAAACCGGAAGCTCTTACGGGGGTGACGGATATGGGAGGCTGCTCGGGTTAGAGCTGGACCGCGACTATTCTATCAAAGCAGCACAGATCTGGAACTTCCGAACTAGAAGGGATCTCGAGAGCACACGTTCTACTAAAGACAGAAACAGCCTTGGTCTTGGGTCAGTGAGCTTTTCCCACAAACGGCTAGATAGTCAATACACAGGCTCTGGGGTCTCATTCAATCTCTGCTGCATAGTCTTCTTTTTGACAACCTTCAAAAATGTAAAAACCATTCTTAACTCCGTATCACAAAAAACAGACTGAGGACCCGACCCGGCCTGTAGGCTGTAGTCGGCCAACTCCGGCTCTTGGCCAAACTTGGGGGCTGCCAACTTTCCTGGAGGTCCACAGTCGTTCACTCTTCACTCACCCTGTGTGCCCCACTGGTCAGCACACTGGTCGTTCTTGCAGGATAGCTGAGACCGTCTCACCTGAATTCAACCTGCAATGTCACCCCATCCCCCAGGTGCATCTAAGGCTGCCGGTGGCCACAAGGGAGAGTTCACGGGCCACACCCAGAAATGGAAGAACCAGGAAGAATTCAGCCTTGCCCTGCTTTGATTAGGAGATTTTCATGAGTAGCTTTCCTGCCAGTAAATATTTAAATGGACTAAATGGAGGAGCCCATCCCTCCTTTACAACACACCTAATGCATCAGCTTGGGTACAGTCACTCTGACGTGCTAACTGGCTTCCCTTCAAGTCAGCCCCACAAGTGATGTGCCACTGGTGTCTGAGTTCAAGACAGGCTGATAGAGCCTGACGTTTAACTTTTGCTACAATTCCTGGGCGAGGTGTTAAAATAAGTAGGGCCCAGCTTGGTGCCATTCTTGGATGGGAGATTTTCCAAAAACAACTCGGCATAAACTCTCCAATATTGCACGAAGGGAAGCTGGGGCACAGATAATCCAGTTACTCCTGTTTCGTTTGAGAATGCATTACGTGATTGTTTTCGGCAGGAGATTTACCTTCCTAATTAGGCTTTGCCTAGGCTAACATTAAAACTCATCTGCATGCCCTGTATTCACACTGACAGGCCAATGTGAGGGAAGAGTCCAGGGAGAAACTGTCAGGAAGCGGGGTTCAGGCAGGGCTATGAACAGCATCGCTTGCAGTGAGCACCGAAGTCTCGCGAGATAATCAAACAGCTTCCGAGGACTCGGGTCGCAGAGGCACGGCGGCTCCGCTGATGACAGCATGTGCATCCCACGTAACATGCAGGATGCTTTGGGAAAGGGCTGGGATGAAAGGTCTCAGTCCTCTCATTTGCTTTTGACGGGAAGATCTTTGTCCTGTCAGGGAAATTCCATTTTGTATTTCTAGGGAATTCTGTTAGGTCTCTCCTCCACAACGGCCCTTTGCACAAACTTAGGATGAGTTGTATTTCAAAAGTAACCTAAGAGCTCTTGGAGAACATTGACATTGCTTTGTCAAGAAAGGTAAGTAGTTTGGGATAGCAGAGAACAAGATTCCAGAACGGCCCCAGGAGCCTTTGGAAGGCCCCTCCCCACACCAAATGGGACTGAGACACCGTTTGTGGTAGAGCCTCAGACCCCGGATGGTGTCAGACCCAGGGCTGGCCCCGCGGGAGGGCAAGGCCAGGAGTCGACATGCGGACTGTCTTGTACACCTGCGGGTCGTGTCAGATAATAAATCTCTGAAAACAGTCTGTGTACGAAAGGAAATGGAGTGGCCTTGAAAGCAGAGCCTTTCATCTCCTTCCACCTGTTTCTGCTTCCGGCCGCTGCTCTGCCTCCACCCCTCTCAGCCCCCCACCCTTGTTCTCAGGGAATATGTCACCTTTTACTAAAAGTCACTTTCAGTATCCAATGGGATTGATAAATGTTAGAGTAGTCCTTTCCAAACAGAAATTGGGGACAACAACCAAAAGAAAGAGGACAAATACATATCTCAATGACTTGTAAGGATTTGATACCTACCCCCCCCCCCACCCCTACACATCCACAAAACCCCACTGGAAAAACCTTTCATTAACTAGATTGCTATCTCTTAGGGAATACCCAAAGGGAAGAATGATTTTGCTCTTGTAACATTTACCAACCAAGCCTGGTAGTGAAGGTAGTTATCCCATCTAAAACCACTAGTTCTGTCTCCTCGGAAGAGGGGGGATGCTGTATACTATACAGAGGTTGATAACATCCTATGAATGCTGACCGACTTGAGGGGAGGTGTGGCCCAGGCAGAATGTTTGTGGGGATGGGTGTTCAGACTCCCCATTAGTTGGCTCAGGTCTGCACCATCTTCTAGAATCCCATGGGCACGAGGGCTCTGCAGATGAGCTTCTTATTGTTTGGCTGCCCCGGCCAACACAGCAAATGAAGGGAGCAGCAAGTTTAAAGATAAGTGCTAATTCAGTCAATAAATCGTTGATGAATCTGAAAAATGAGCCTCTGTGATCCCAGTGAGGGAGTTGCTACATCTCCAAAGGTACCGTTGAGAGAGCTGCGAAGCGGGCTTTGGGAGAACACCACAGTGGGCACCCTGGAGACGTTTACTGAGATAATTAAGCCACCGCAGAGCCACAAGGGTAGAAGTGGCCCCGTGTGGTTCCATCTGGATCCCCAGGGGACCCACAATCACTGCTGAAAGCGCTGCATCATGCCCATGCCCAGGATTTATTTAGAGAATGCAGAAAGTCTTTTATTCTAGAAACACAGAACCTCAGACCTAGGACAAAGCTCTGTGTTTAATCTGATCACTTTACAAGTGAGCCAAGGAGAGCCTCCTGGGGCAGACCCTCCAGTCCGGTGCTCCTTCCACCACACCCTGTCACCTCATTGCTGTCCTCATCTGGAAACTATGACTCCCGAGATGTTCCAGGCTGGTGTCACCTTGACAGCCACACTCAGGGCAGGGGAGTCACTGTCTTTTTAAAACTGCTTCAGCACTGCCTCTTTGTCCCAATTCTGATGAGAACTCTCTGTTTGCTCATTTGTTTGTGTTCTTATTGAGGGTCAGCAGGAAGTGATGCAATAATTGGACAAGGTAACTTTTACTTGGCTCTACAGGCAAATAAAAGCAAATGCTTATACAGCACGTATTCTGTGCTAATATAGTCGTGTACTTTCATTTGATTTTAGGACAACCCTGTAAGGTAGGCACGAAGAGGGTACTATTTTCCTCATTTTATAGGTGAGAAAACTGAGGCACAGAGAGGGTTTGCTGCTGGCAAGAGGCAGAGCTGGGATCTGAACCTGGGGACTGTTTCCAGAATCCATGCTCTTGTAAGTTCTACACTATTATTAGCCTGGGACCACTGACACTGGACTCTCCAAAGGATTTCCTTTTTAAGATTTCAAGGTGATGTTTTTATATGAAATAACATCTACGTGTAAGTAAACATTTTGGTTCCTTCCTGAGAATATAATTTAGAGACCAGAACTTTCTATTTCCTTAGTTGTCATTTTTAGAAACTCAAGCCCGAGTATAAGGCTGTGTCTCCGTGGTGTCAAACACCCCTATACTTTTCTACAAAAACATCTGGGCAGCGTGGTGCACCTGTCCACCTTCTGTTTGGCTGAATTTGTCCCACAGTCACCCTCAGATTTGCCAGGACACTCGCCAAGAGTCTCATAAATTGGTCTCTGGGCTCTTTTCACCAATAAGTACAACTGAGAAGCTATTCAAGAGATACAGCTTCTGAGGATCAACTTTGGGGGCAATTCAAAAAGTCCCACTGGGGTGTACACGAGGTTGAATTGGCAAACTGTGGTGTGGCTGGCCACAGCTGGGATTCTGCTCCACTGTCCCCTAACTGTAACTTGTCCCTGGGAAACCACGGTCCCTCCCGTGCCGGAAGCACATACCGAAGGACTGCTAAAGTGACTGGGCCAGCCCGCTAACTGTATGAGATCACACTTGTAAAAGGGATTAGAGCCCCTTAATCTACTGAGATGAAGACGAAGAGGCAGGAATGACCAAAATCTATGAAACTGGAAAGGAAAGGGAGAATGCAGCCACGGCCCTGTGCAGAGATCCCAGGCTATTACAGTAAGGCGTATCCCTTTGGAGTTCCAGGGAAATCACTTTCACAGCCATAACAAGAAGATACTATTTTCACAGCAGGTAATAAATTTAGAGAATTATTATCTTGAGGAGTGGTTTATTCTGCGAATGAGGCTGGGTTTGAAAAGGTTTAAATAAACCCATGGGCAATAAAACCATAATGATCTAATAATGGGAAGTTGGGAATGTTCTAGGGACATCCTGGGTCTTTTGAAGATGACTTAATCAATGACAAGTACCAGCCTCTCCCGATACGCTCCCGGCCCAGAGCTGGTGGCCTACTTGGCCTCCGGACCTGGCCACCTCTCTCTCCATTCCGTCAGCTGGTTTGCTCCTAATATCCAGGATAGGGCTTGGTGACAGGAAAACTCGGGAACCTGTACAGTACGGCAGCTCCTTCCTCGGAAGAGGTGTTCTTTAATCTTTACCGGGGTCTTCGTCCTAGGATTCTGAATTAGCACCCAGGACAATAATCTGACCATGATTTCCAGAAAATTACGGACTTGCTCCTTTGGGAATGCCTTACAACTGAAATCAATGTTTTACTCAGAGAGGATGACATTGAAACATCACATGTTGGTTGACTGGTCGGGGGATAAAAACTAGTTAAACTCTCTGCGGGGGAAGCTGCTTGTAATATGCTAACACAGATCGATTAATTCAATTTTAAGGGGAAATTAAACATACCAATTACAGAGTACCCATCACAGCCCAAGATATTAAGCTCTAAAATTTACTGCAGTTAATGTCGAAACCAGCACACCTTAACTAAAGCTTTGGCTCTGTTAAATACACAGAATCAAAATTCAGAGAAATGTCGTAGCTTGGTTCCCAAACAGCCAAGTGCTGGTCACTTTAAATATCTAATAATAGGTCATTGTCAGGGCCGAGGAGGTTATGACAGCAGAAGGAGGGGGCAGGGGACTTTGGTTGGGGGTAGAAGGGAGGCGAAGATTCCATTCAGAGAAAAGGAAACTTCGGTTGGCTCTAACAGGCACAATGAGGCATAAAGAATCTTTCCTGCATTCCCATTTTAGACTGCTTTCTGAAAATTGGTAAAATGTGGCAATGTGCAGGAGCAAATAAAGGACCCGAGAAGAGAGAAGAGGCGGAGGAGAAAGGCATACATGGAATAAGCAATATCTACTAAATCCAAATTCTAACCCTATCTCCCATCATAAACTGGGAGCAATCCCCTGGCATCTTTTCAAACTGCAAGTGAGAAAGCGTCAGCCCTCCCATGGGGGAGTTATTCAAAGTCACTATTCACTGGGGGGATGGAAAAGTGGGAAGGTGGGAAGGGGTGGGGATGGATTAAGGAGTTAAGGAGTCACCTTGCTTCTCACTGCAGACTTGGGAGTGATGTGGGCAAGAAAACTGGGACATCTGGAGTTCAGAAGTCGGGGGAAACAGGGAAGAAGCGGGAAGATGAATACATGATCATCAGCTACACAAAAGAACGGGGCAGAAAGAAGCCTGCATTTGGGCACTCGCGTCTGGCAAGGAGGCCGGCAGCAGGGCTAATGAAGCATTTGTGGCGTGGGACGTCTGCCAGCGCAACAAAGAAGATGTGCTTGGGCTCTGCAGATGTGCCAGGGCCCCCAGAGCAAAATAATGACATAATCACCATCAGTGTCACAGACCAGACCGTACACAAGGTGACAGGGGAGGGAGGGCCCGGAGTACACACACAGGAAGACTCTCCATGGTCCACAGCAGTGGCTGCCCTTAAGCCTGGGGCGCAGGCAGGGCGACCTACCTATTGCTAACTCCACCTTCAGTCCCAAGGTGAGGCTTATCGCTACGTGGGCGGGTGTTTGCCATGCAATGCCAGCTACTCTTGAAGGGGCATCACAGATCTGAAAAGCTTAGGGAGAGATTTAGATTGGCTGCAAGAGACTGACTAGAGAGAAGCCAGGGGAGAAACCAAAGGAGGGAGTTTGGAGTCAAACTCCCTCTGTCTTCTGCTAAATTCTGCGCTCAAACTTGCACGTGCTGGCCCCAGGCCATGCGGCCCAAGGTACAAATATCATCACGGATGTCTCTGTATCATGCTGTCAAGAAAATGCAAGAAATATGTTGGGGAACCTTGGAGGGATTGGGGACACAAATGAAAACTACACAGTACCTCTCGAGGTGAATATAAAAACAACATGGGCAGTTTTAAACGAGGTCTCCCGGTAGGCCTCGTCACCTGCTCATGGCCCCTGCTCCGTGAGGTGGGTGTGTTAGTACAGCTGTCTGGCTTTTAAGTGACTTTTGTCCATTTGAAAGTGAAAGTCTGTTTGAGGAGATGAAAGAACAATAGCCCAGAGCCCGGAAGAAGGGCTGGGAGCACAGAGGGCTTACACCACAGTAGTGTCCCTTTTCATTGCTTCCAATGAAAGATTCATAAGAAAAACTTTAATTTTTTATGACCCCCTTTTTGGTGTGACTATATTCGTTGTGTCAACTTCCATACACAGTTTCCCTTTAAATACCAAAACGTCTGTTGTCAAAGTGTTTTCAAAGAGCTACGGGGTCAGAATCGTTGCTGGCCACCCTATAGGTCCCTCCCTTCAGAACAGACTGCCTTAAGGGACACAGAGGTTTCCTTGATGTGGCTCTTGAAGTCCCTGCGGACGCTACAGTGAAGTGATCATCACCCCTTCTCCCAGCTAGTTTAACAGCTCCTTGGGAAAATAATTATATTTGTTTATCTGGGCTTCACTCTATTCACCAGGAACAGCAGTATAATGACCACCAATGGCTCTCCTTTTCCTTCACTTCTCAAATAGCTGTCTTCACGTTGTGTCTGAATTTTGTGTCTCCTTCCAAAACAGGGAGGGACCAGCGTGAATTTGCTTTATGTCATGTTATCAAATGGCATTGAGGGTTGGTTTAAAGCAGTGGCAGTTTTAAAGGCACTCACGACTTTAAAACTAGAATAATCTACTTTCAAGAATCAAAGTCTTATGCATCACCAAAAAGAATACTTGCAAAAACATTTATCCTTGCAAATTTATACGGAGGTAGTTAAGAGCAATGAGTGAATGATTACTAAAATCTCTGTCCTATGGCTGAAAAAGAACCAAACCATTAAAGTGAAATAAAATCGGGGTGCAGAGGGGTGGGAATTTGATTGAAAATATAATCTGCTATGTGAAAAGGGATCGCCAACTTTGGAACAAGCCTGGGTCCACTAAATGAGCTTGCTTAATCGAGATGAAATACACAAGCTTGTTTTCAAAAGGTCGTCAGAACTTCTTCAGACGCTTCACCCGGGACGGGCTGAACACAATGACAACGTCCCACCGAAAGCTCCAGCCGCCACCAGCGGCTCTCAGCGGAGGACTTGCTCCTTCTCTCCCCCGATAACCCTTTGTGGGACCGAGAGGAAGCACCCAGGCGAGGACAACTGAATGTCAGACAACAGGCATCACTCCACACACTGCCTCTGAACTTTCCTCTTCTCTGAAGGACAATTAATTATGAAGGCCTTAGGGGTAGGTCGGAGCAAGGGGAAACCCACTGCCGCCCCAGCGCCACGGCTGCCACCTCTGTGTCTGCTAAATGGCTTCGCCTGTTGGGGTACAGCCACCAAGAGAGCCAATAGATCATGGGGGGGGAGGGGAGGGAGGAAAGCAAAAGATTTTTTTTGTGTGTGCGCCTGCCCTTGTATAATTCTATTCTCACTGTGAACTCATCCATACACAAAACACAAGGACATTTTTTTTTTTTTAAAGAGAGAAAAGCCACAGGGCAGGTTGCAGCCGAAACGGCCTCTCGGTGGTGTGTTAAAAGGGATGGTCTTTTCACCAAATCATTTCACAGAGGCAAAACAGACAAACACAAAGAGTTGAGACTTTTTCTCCGACATTAAATGGAGTAACTGATAAGGTCAGACATATGATACCTAAAGACATGGATCTGTGAACTCTTGAAGTCAAAGGCCCTCTCTGTGCCGAGGAACAATCTTTCAAAGGAAATAGATCATAGAACTCCACTGAATCTGCTTTAAACTTTATGAAGCAGGAGGAGAAAAAGCTCTAAGTAGGGAAGCTTGACAGAAGAGCCTTGAACTATTTTCTGAAGGAAAGATGAGACCCTCCCTGGGCTGCCACAAAACATCTTTTTTTTTTTTTTTTTTTTTTTTTTGCTAAAGGCTCCTCTGAACTTTGATAGGTGCCAAGACACTGCCATTGAAAGCTGTATAATTATGTGCTATAGCCACTGTAGAAAACGCTTTGTTCACCACAACAAAGGACAATAAGCAAAGTAAAGCGGCATTCCACTGTATCTTTTTCTTTAAGAATGTTGAGAAAGGTCATGGAATGCTATAACTAATAACGCTGTTGAGTAAGGAGGTTTTAAAGTTGATTTTACTGTGCTTGGATATAACCCAATGACAAAAAAGACACAGGGAGCTAAAAATGCAATGACATTCCCAAATAGATGATAGATCAATGCGCCCGCCTCATTATCCTGATCAACACCTCGAATTCCAGAGGGACAGCAGCGCCCCACTTCGGCCCCGCCCCCACCCTCCACCCCACTTCCGTCCTCGTCTCCACCGCTCTCCCCACCTTGCGGCAACTGCTCCGTACCAGGAACCTGCTCCCAGACAGCCATGTGTGTGCATATATTTGGAGAACATTCATTTCATCTCTTAAGAGATCAATTTGGCTTGTCAGTGGTGGGGCTGGCAAGGAAAGAAACGGTGAGGGTTTCTTTGCCTCCCCGCCACCCACCAAGAAGACTGTGTTGCGCGATCATTTAAACAGCTCAGCGGCTTGGAGGCCAAAAGGCTGCGAGAGCAGTGGAAGGTTTGCACTCACGTGCCAGTGTTCCAAATGATCCTCATATTTAAGCATCTATTTGCAGCACAGGGAAGTGCTTCCTAAATCCACCTGTCCTCATTTTTCTTTAAAGCGACGCAGAGGTGAATGAAAGACTTCCAGATGTACTAAATCTTCTCACACGTGTGTTGTGTTGAGGGCGGGAGCGGGCTGGCATGGGGGCAGGCAGGGTGGAGAGCACCTTTTCAGGGATCCAGTGTCTGTATTTAGGGATAATGTGTTTGGGTGTGGGGGGTTGCGGGGGTATGAGGCGAGCTGTTTCATTTTCTCTCACTAAGAAGAAAGTCAGAATGTACAGCAAGAGGTCCGCAGACATGCTCTTCTTGACTGTCATGTGACACCTAGAAAAGCCAAACCCCAGGCTGGATGATGGTTCATTGGCCCAGGGAAGGGTTAGAATCTTAAGAAGTGGCCTTTATAAGACGGCTAATTGATGAATCGAATTTCCCCATTCTATTTATTTCTAAACCTTCCATCCCCAAACCTGGGTCTTCAGTGAGGGCAAGGGAGCTTCACTTGGGATGCTACGCTGCCTACAGATAAAGGGGTAGCCACTGACGGGCCTGGGAGGGAGGCCCGGCCAGCCACACTGGGCAGAGGAGCTGCTGCACAGTGCTCCAGGATGAGAAGGAGCACCCCACGCAGCCTTGGACACCGAGCATTACCTTCTCTCCTGCCACAGCTGTAAGCGGAACAAAAAAGCCAAAACAGCCAACTCACACGCCCCTAAAGTCAGAAGCACCAGTCTGGACGAAGGCATCAGTCAACTGTCACACAAGACCACCTCCAGCCTCCCCATCTTCTGCCTCCCTTAGCTGCACCACATCACCTGGCCAGCCTAGGGAATGGAGTCCGACTGGGGTGGCAGGTCTTTTGGCCCCTTAACGCAGGTTGGTGGCTTAGTTGGGTCCTTTGCCAAAACCTGTAAACCAGCCTCGGGAATTGACAGTGATCGCTGCCTTCTTCCCCGCCGCAGTCGGGAGAGCAACAAAACAGCAATAAAACCCAACTCGTGTGCCCCTAAAGTCAAAGTATCAGGATGATTTAAAAACTGGGACAGAATCCCAAACCCCCTTTCCCTTCCCATAAAAAAATTTTTTTTGGAAGTTCTTCAAAGTGAGGTGAAAATGAAACATGGGAATACATGCCGTAACACCTGAATTTGTTGTTGCCAATCTCCTTCAACGGACGACGCAGGAGTGAAAAGTGTAGCCTGTAACTGGACACGCCCTGCATACCTTCGCAGACTCACGCCCCGAAGCCAGATGCCCCTTCCGTGTGACACAGCCAACTTTCCTTGGCTTCGTCACAAACTAGAAGTACAGTTCCTGTCCCCCCCCTTCAGGGTCTTCTTCCATGTCCCCTGGGTCTTCTCAAGCTCTCACCACCCTAGGTCTGAGTGCTGTGCCAAGAATCTTGGCAATTGTGTAAATTGATACAAAAGGCAGAACCGCTCTGCTTGTCACTCAGAAGGTCCTGGCTCATAAAGGCCAGGACATGCAGGGTCTAGAAGTGGGGAGAGAGAGAGTCAGGCCGCTCCCTCTTCGCTAGTGATAAACCTTCCCCATCTGCTCTGGGAGCCATCAGCAGCAGGGCTGGAGGGGGGCTGCGAGAGGCCACCAGTGAGCTGCAGACAGAGGCAGCGCTGGAGCAGAAGGCTGAGAAAAGGTGAGAGACTGAGACGAGAAAGAAGGAAGAAGAAGTCTAGCGAAGAGGCGAAGCAGCCTTCTTTGCTCTCATCTCACCCCGCTCTCTCTCCCTGCCTCCCCCTGCCCCTTCCTATTTAGAATCACTTAGAAACAGTACAGATCTTGAGGTAAACTGAAGCTTTTCTTGTATTCATACCCCTATTATCATTACTATTCACACTAAATAAGTTAATATTGGTGGAAACACTTAGATGAGTGCCCAGGGCATAGTAAACAGTCAATAAATGTGAGCTATTTTATTACTGTTACTAACAACCAGTGGAGAAGGTTAAAACGCAATCAATAAGATGTTTATTGTTGGGCCCGCTAGTCCTCAGTTAGGTTAATATATTCCCTCGAACGGACCGGATCTTTGGGCACCACGAAGACGACGTAACTTCAGAGTCCCTCTGTCATGCTTCAGAATTAAGAAAGAAACAAGATGTACGGTTTTCTACTTTGCCACCCTCCCCCCTTGCTCACATTAGACTACAGAGTCATTTCACTCGATGTAAGAGGAGAAACTTCAAGGCCAAAGTCACACAGTGCACACCCTATCAGTCGAGGTATTCGCTCCTGGTGCTGGGTCCACCTCTGGCTCCCAGCCATGGCCCACACTGGTAAAGCTCCGGTGATAAGAGCCATGGCTTTTTAAGCATCTCGCTTAAGCACTGACCTCCATGCACACAGGCACAGAAAAGAAAGTACCATCTTATCTGAAGCTTTCGTCAGTGAATGTGCCAAGACTCGGGGTCTAAATTAAAAACTATGGGGTGATGTCAGGATCCTATGTGGCATCAGGTGTGTGTTTGTGCATTTACCCGTGCACACCTGTGGGTGGAGGGGGCAGGGCAGAATCCAGGCCCCTGCTTCTTTGTCACCACATTTCCAGAAAGAGCCCAGTTTTACCGAAGGAAGAATAAGACCCAAAATAGACCAATAACTTGTCTGAAGTCACATGAGAAGTGACAAAATTGCTCCCCGGGCCCCATACTCCTTGCACTGAAGCGGTCTTAAAATAGACTCTCCAGATAAAGATGCGGTGGCCTGGCTGCAAGTGGAGATGATTCAGAAAGAGAGAACTATCAGATGTTAATCATATTAAAGGAGGATTTAGACGATGCTAAATGGAGCAGCTCGTTGGGTATCTCTTGATGCCAGCCGTCCCGTTTGTGTCATTCTGGCCCTTGCGCTGTGAGCGAGGGATTAAATTCCGACCAGGTAAGGTTTAAATGACACTAAAAACCCTAACGTGCACTGTGAAGATTTGCTCTCTCAAATGTGTTCCACAGCAAAAGTGCAGAACTCTACCGTGAATTTTGGGCAGTTCTTTACGAACCTTGATGCGCATGCAACTAAACAAATATTTGTTTTAATAAACTATAAAGAACTGGCTAGCACATGGTCAAATTCTCTTTGCTTAAAGATTAGAACAATAAATTTATCAGAAGCGGGGAATGAAGTTCTCACGATTTTTAAAAAACACTTAGCCACAGTCATATTCTTCAGCTTTAGGAGAAACCTCTTAGTGTTTTGTCAATACATAAACCAGTGCTGTTACAGCAGAGCTTTTAAAATTGTGAGGCAGTGCAAGGATCCCCACTTCTAATGCGTTCAGCCCAAGGAACAACTCTTGTTTATAGCACACTGGGTAGGCAGTCTCCATTGGTCTTGGATAGCAAGGTACAACCATACAAACTTGTAAGGCAAAAACCGTGACTTCCCCACTGATACGCTTCCACACTCAGTTCTCTCTAAGCCACCAAAATTGAACTGCAGAGTTAAGAACAGTTGGAGAAGGGCCCAAAAGGAATGGCAGGCCATGTGGGCAGTGGCGGTCAGCCCCCTTTAATGGCAAGGCCAGTCCAAGCTGCTCCTTTCTCCTTTGGAGTTGAGGACTCTGTGGGTGTTTCTGGGTACCCAGCTATGTGAGGAAAGCAAAGCTATTAATGTAAGGCCTCTGCACTTGCAGATGAGGGAGAGAATCCTCAAGATGCTAAAAGAAAAGGAGAAACTTTGTCAAGCCATGGCCTACCTACTCTCATCATCGGGGGCTCAGCCTGCGGGATTCTAGCCTCATTCCCACCTCCGACTACTGTTACCACGGCCAGCAGGGCTCAGCAAAATGCCTTTGTGAGTACCCGGAGATTCGTTAGTGTTTTCTCATAGAGAGTCATCATGTTGCAGTGAAAGATGTTTGCTGAGGCACCACATTTGCCAGTAAAGAAATGCCTTACAGCCACATATCTTTTACTGTTGTAGAGATTTTTGCTTTCTGGGAATTGTCTCTACTGCTTCGTGTGCATCTAGAACGTGCGTGCTGTAGATACGTGAGTGTGTACAGAGTAGCACAGAGCAACAGGCTTGTGAAGCGACCCATATGCAAAATAAGCACACAGACTCCTCCTCCCAAAACACAATCACAGAAACAGAAACAAACCAAAAAACATTGATGGATCTTTCAGAATATGCACTTAGGAAATTCTCATGCCATTCCTTCCATAAAGGAGATAAGTGCTGATTCGCGTTGGAAACCAGAGGAGTGCTCCCCCGTCAAGATTTCTAGACTTTCCCAGGCAACAACGCTCACAGCTACCAGCACACACCGTGTCTTTTCAGCTCAACTGACAGGCCGGGACCTAAATGTGGAACGGGTCTATGGGGGCAGGGGCCTCTTCTCCAGAAAGCAAACACACTGTATGTGTCCCTTGCTGCCGTGTTCTTTGGATTCTCCAGTTTCTTCTTCCCATGGCCAGATGGGCAGTGGCCCCGCCAGGCAGTGGGAAAGGAACAGGGGAGTGGGTCAGGTCCCCAGGTCTCCGATGGGGACCACAGGGACTCCTCGTTATTGCTCTACCTCTTACCAGCTTGGGGGTACGTCCGTGAAATACCAACACAAAAGCAGACTGGGGGACGTTTCTAAAGAAAATCACTTTCACAAAGAGAAAAAGGAGCAGTCCAAAAGAGAAAGAGGAGTGCCTACCTCAAAGTCGTTTGCTTTGTTGTAGTGCATGTTCAGAGCCCGGTACAGCTCGCAGTCTCTGGTTATGGACAGCTCCTCGGTGCTGGTGATGCCGTCGTTGATGGCCTGGCGTGCGTACTTCTCCATCTGAATGTAGTAAAACTCACGGAAATTGCTGAACCACTTGATGAGCTGAGAGGTAATGCATCTGTTGAACTGTTAGATTTAAATATTGAAAGGGATCAACATTCTGTCATTTTCTTCATTTATTCTTTCAGCATTCAAAGCATTTTTTAAAGTCCCCCCCTCACCCCCCTTTACTTGGAAAGGTATGTTTTTCATTCCACCAACATGATGGCAAGGGAGGCATGAGCAACAGTAGACATACAGGATATCATAAAACCTATCAATGGTAGGAATCCCGTCGCAACCCTCCACACTTCAGATGGAAAGCTCACGTTCTAAATCCAATTTTCCTTAACCCGAATATCTTCCTTTAAACACTGTTCATCTTTCAGTAAGACAAATTGCATTTGTGTACTTCTTATGGAAATTCACTCAAGCCATGGAACCCGGGGAAGAGTTATTACTTTCAAGTACCAGACAGAATGTGCCAATGACTTCACCATTGGCTTGATTTTTTTTGAAATGAGAAACTGTGGCATCAGATGAGGGCCTCATTCAATGCTGGCAAATGGCTTCCACACAAAGGGGGCGGAAGCTGGCATTTGCTTATTTATTTATTTATTTTGGAATGGGTGATTCCCCATGGCCGTCCCCCTATGATTCCACTTAATGTCTGCACATGGTACTCAGGTCTGGTGCTTTCTGGTCAGGCCACTGTACTCGCTCACACACTTCCTACAGCCAGCACTGGACCAGACCCCTTCCGTTGGAGGCTATGCTGACTGGCAGGTATAGTTAAGATAAAGTGCACAGATGGCAGAGACACGGCCTTTATGACACTTTTTGAAATGCCAAGTCACTATAACGTGGTTCAGCTTTAGAACTTTGTTTACCAAGGTTTCTCAGTGACCTTCTGAATGAAGATGTCTTCCTGTGCCTTCCCTGCAAATGACACCATTCTTACTGACAGTCCTCTGTTCATGTAAAAGACAGATGCCTCTCAACTTGCCGAGTCAAAACCAATAAATCCATAGCTTTATACCGGGAGAGCTGACAGACAACCTCTGCCTTTTGTCATCACAGGCATCCCCTTCCCAGGCCCCCAGAAAAAAATATACATTCATCAAAAATCAACAAAGACCACTTATCAAATGCCAGCCATGAAAACATCCAGACTCCAACAAGATGACAGCTAAAGTGTGTATTGGGGCTGTAATTACTACACAGAAAGTTGTTTCTACCCTAGCAAAGATAATAAATGAATGAAAATTTACGGCAGAGAATGAAAGGAACAAGGAAACAGAAGCAGCGATTCTGCTGTTTCTCCCAAAAGGCCGACGTGCATCATAATTGCCATGGAGTTGCAAGGGCCCTCACAGATAATTGACCAGAAAATGATTAAGTCATCAGCAAATCGCTTCTGCTTGCAAGAGTTCAAACATGTACTTAACCTATCCAAGAATTATATTTTCACTCTG